>JAECXP010000220.1:0-392500 GCA_018152965.1 Scaptomyza pallida
GTCGAACGAGGGTGGGCTTGCGCCCTTCAGCACTGCGACCCACATGGATCTATTGTGCCCCCTTACCACTAGTTCAGTTTTAATGTTCTCAGAAACTGAGTCAGACCAGTCTGCGAGATATGCATCAGGTCCTCCTCATTGAGAATGTATTTGCCTAACAGCGTTGCTCTACTGCGTGCCAGGGCAGGGCAATTGGTGATTAGATGTTCCATGGATTCAACATCCTCCTCACAGAATCTACAGGTTCTGTTACTAACAAGGCCCATCTTATGTAGGTGGTCGTTGCAAGGAAAATGGCCTGTCAACGCCCCACAGTGTGACCTAAGTTGTGTCCTGTTTAGGGATAGAGCTTCCTTGGCTCTTGTTGCATTTGGGCACACAAATCTTTTTGAGTGTCTGAGACCCTCTAGACTGTTCCAGTGCATTAATTTCTTGTTACCTAACCATTTGTCTATGTCAGATCTGAGTGTGTTGTTTGAGTAACCAAACATCGGACTGGGGCCTATGAACGGGGCTTCCGCTCCCAATTTAGCCCTTACATCCGCAGCCTCATTACCTGAGTGGCCTTCATGTCCTGGGACCCATACCAGAGAGACTCTGTTGCTGGTTGCCAGAACATTTAGCTCACAGTGACATTCATATATAAGTTTAGAATTATAACTGTAGCTGTTTAGTGCTTTAAGAGCTGCTTGACTGTCGGAGAGTATACGAATATTAACTCCTACCAGCTGTCTGCTATTCAGTCTGTATACCGCCTGTAAAATAGCGAAGAGCTCTGCCTGAAAAACGGTGCAATCAGCATCCAATGAGAGAGATATGTGTGTGCGAGGACCCACTATACCTGCTCCTACCCCTGATGCTGTCTTGGATCCATCTGTGAACCAATTTTGTGCGTCGTCATTTATCCAGGATGGATTAGAAGTCCATTGCTCTCTAGTTGGAAAAATGACATTGTAGTTTTTGGTGAAACTATGGAAAGTTTGGCTATGGTCTAGCGTTTTGGACTTGTCGAGGATTTCCTCTACCCTATTCAATATACCCAGGTGCCCTCTAAGATTGCCCTTTTGGTACTTGTTGCTAACATAGAGTCCCAAAGTCTGTTTTACAGCCTCTTCCTCTATTGCTAGGTGTAAGGGGGTTATGTCTAGAATTGCTTCCAGTCCTGTTGTCGGGGTCGTCCTCAAAGCCCCTGTAATACTTAGGCATGCTAGCCTTTGTATTTTGTAAAGTTTGTTGATAGCGGTGCTTTGTGTGGCTTTTACCCACCAAACCGCCGCCCCGTACAGAATCATCGGTCTAACCATCTGGGTGTACGCCCAGTGGGCCATTTTAGGAGAAAGCCCCCATGATTTGCCAAGCATCTGCTTGACAGCCCAGAGAGATCGAGTTGATTTCATGGTTATCGCTCTCAGGTGCGCATTCCAAGTGAGTTTGCTATCCAGGGTTACCCCTAGATATTTAACCTCTGTACTCAGAGACACAACTGTGTCACTAACCTTTAAATCTGGAAACTCAAGAGTTCTTTTGTTGGTGAACGGGATTATGATGGTCTTCCTAGGGTTGATAGAGAGCCCCTCTGAGGTGCACCAGTTTACCGTTTGATCAAGTGCTCGTTGCATGAGGTCCGCAAGGATCTTTTCATCTTTGCCCTTGATGATTACAGATATGTCATCTGCATAGCCTAACGTTTTGCATCCGTTGGCGTTGAGAGACAGTACTAGGTCGTCTACTAGGAGTGACCACAGTAGAGGAGATAAGACACCTCCTTGTGGACAGCCTTTTATGGCATTAATGCTGGCCGAGGCAAGTCCGAGATCGGCCTTTATCAGTCTGCGGCACAGCATTGCCTTTACCCAGTCTACTACCTTAGGGTTTACCCCCTATTCGTCAGAGCCCGGTTCATTGAAGCAAAATTTGCGTTGTCGAAGGCACCCTCTATGTCCATGAAGGCGCATAAGGCGACACCCTTTGCGTCAATTGCCTTTTCTATTTCGGTTGTCAAGTGATGCAGTGCCGTCACCGTGGATTTACCCTTCTGGTAGGCGAATTGCAGTTTGTGAAGCGGTTTAGCTTCAAGTATGTCAGTTCTGACGTAGCAGTCTATCAGTTTCTCCATGGTCTTTAGCATGAAAGAAGAGAGACTGATTGGTCTGTACGATTTGGGAGAGCATGGTGGTCTGTCCCCGCCCTTAGGTATAAATATTACCTTTACTGCTCTCCAAGATTTTGGAATATATCCCAGCCGAAGGCTGGCCCGATATATGGGAACCATTTTCCTAATAATAGCCCCTTTGCCCTTGGATAGCATGGCCGGAAAAATACCATCTGGGCCAGGGATTTGTAGGGTTTGAAGGAGTTTATAGCCCACTCTACCCTTTCATAGCTAACTATGCTATTGATTATGGGGTCTCTGGCCCTTGAGTGCCTTAGTTCTTCTGTATCAGGGTCTCCCCCTGTGCTGCAGAATGAACAATCAGGAAAGTGAGATCTTAGAAGAACCTCTAAAGTATCTTGAGAATCCTTGGTGAATACGCCATTCGGGCCTTTAAGTGTCCCTATTGGTCCTCCACTGGCTTTTGATAGGACTCTCTGAACCCTTGCAGTTGAGGGTACGTCCCTAAGGTCCTCACAGAAGTTTCTCCATGAGGATCTCTTGGATTTCCTTAACTCCCTATTATAGTTAGTTAAAGTTGTCCTGTAGTTTTCCCATTTGTTGGTCCTCTTGGCCCTATTGAATTCAGTTCTTGCTTCCCTGCGCAATTTGTCAAGTCGTGAGTTCCACCAGGGGACTCTCTTGCTGGAGGCCTTAACCCTTTGTGGACAGCAGTCATTGAAAGTTGAGACTAAATCTTGCGTCAGTGTATTGACCGCTCTCTCTAGCTCTTCAGAATTTGTTAGTTGGGGTCTATGTCCCGATAGTTTTGACGTTAGAGTGTCGGAGTATTTCGTCCAGTTAGTGGTTTTTGGGCTACGGTAGAGCACATCGCTCCTCACCGGGCCCGTAAGGTCAAAGAGAATATGCCTGTGATCAGACATTGAGGCCTCCTCAGACACTCTCCATTCACTAACCAAGTCTATGGCTCTATCTGAGACCAGTGTTAGATCTAATACCTCCCTTCTTATAGAGTTAACAAAAGTTGGTTCATTCCCCCTATTTGCAACCGATAAGTTAGTTGATATGAGATAGTTTAAGAGTGACTCACCTCTGTTGTTTATATCCGTGCTACCCCATGCTAAGTGGTGGGCATTTGCATCACATCCGACTATCAGGACCTTACGATGTGTTCTGCAGTATTCCACTAAGGCCCTGATAGTGTTCGTTGGCACCACTTCTGTGTCGCCAGGGAAGTAAGCCGAGGCCAATACAGCCTCTTTCTTGCCCCCCTCGATGTCCAGCTCCAGAAGTATAGCCACCGTGTCGTTGTCTATGAATTCTGTGAGAGGTAGAAATTTAATGTCAGTGTTAATGATTATTGCTGCCCTAGGTTTGGCCGCTGTTCTATCATATATTACCTGTGTGTTTCTAGTATTTAGGCCTCTGATACGGCCTTTGAAGAACCAGGGCTCTTGTATTAGCCCGATGTCCTTGGTGTTGCTTGCAAACCTTCTGCTAAGTTCCGCCGTCGCCGCTTTAGCGTGATGAAGGTTTGCCTGCAAACATCTCATTTTGGCGGCGGATCAGCAACGGAGGCATTTGGAGAGCTTAGAGTACTCTCTTCAATCTCCATCCCGCTGACTTGGTTAATGAGTTCCTCCTCAGTGGTGTCCTCACCCTTGACCTTCAGGTTGACTTGTCCCAGGCGGAAATTAACCCTTCCTTTTGACTCGTCAATTACGGCTGCCGACTTTTGATCTACAGCCATCACTAACATGGCGTTGGAGCCCTTTTCGACTCTCCTTAGGGCCCTCCAGGCCGAAGTATTTAGGCCTTTGTTCTGAGCCTGTAGAAAGTTGAGAATTTTGGCCGTTTCCATGATAGCGGATTTGGGAAAATAGCCGACTGCTATTCTGGGATGAGGAATCTTCGATTCCTCTGTTGACCAGAGTGCAGCGCCCTCCCATGGCGTCATCTTGACCACCATCGCCTTAACCCACTCAGCTGTGTCGACGTCTTTGCAAAGAAGCGCGAGATACCCAGCTTTGTAGGTGGAGCCTAGGAAGGCCGGCTTTATCTGCCCATCCATATGCTCCAGTACCTTGTCTTCAATTGCGCTGGATATGGAATCCATTTGAGCGGTTGTTAGGGCCGTTTTGGGATAGTCCCTTGCCAATACCGCCAGTTTGACTCCAACACCAGCCTCATTAGGTTTAGCATGCTGCTTCTTGTCGGCCTTGGTGCTTACTGCTCCCTTCGCCGGCACAGAGCTACGCTCCTTATTTACAGTTGCCTTGGCTCGGTGATGTGAGGCAGAGGTCTGCCTTTCATACGCCTTGCCTGCGGCTTTGGAGGTGGAGGGCTTATCATCCCTCATCTTTTTGCTTACGGTTGCCTCTGAACTTTGGTTTTGTGATCGTTGGCGTTTGGGGCATGCTGTTTCCCCTCTCTTCTCCATTGGGGACATAGCTTTGGAGTAGGCCTCTTCTTTACTAAGTCCCTGCCGCAGAAAGAACACCAAACGCTTCTTCCCAGCGCCGCTAAGCTTCGGCACTTTGGGGCCAACAACACTGTCGGTTGGTGTACTGGTGCTTTGTGGTGGTTCCACCACTGAGGCACCTTCACGTTGGTGTTGTTGGGTTTGAGGTGTTGTCACCTCTGTGTTGTGTCCCGTAGGGCCACTCTCCTTCTCAACATCGGTTTTTTGTAATTGGTTCATAATTTTTGATCCCACGAGTAAGTTGGCTACCAGTAAACACTACGCCGTGCCGTACCGTAGTGTGGCGGATTAAAATGAGGCCGCGCCACCGCACCCCAAGTCCGCATACTAGTAACTAGGCGCCCCCTAGCCACGCATCTCTTGGCATATGCTGTTCCACCATTAGATTGGGGATTTTATTAGAAAGAGTTTACTCTCTTTAGCCCAACTTAATTTAGCCAGGTATCCTGCCAGAGACGTGACCTACACAGGACCCTGTTACCAGCAGCCACCACGAGGAGGTATAAGTTGCACTTCCGACAGTCTGGCAGTTACGGAGTAGGAGCGGGGCTCCACACTACGCAGTCGACGGGTCGACCGCGGAGCATGGATCTCCACAACCTACTTAGTCCCCCTACACAGACTGACGGCCGACTGCCAGGATTGACCCTTGCGCTGCGCCGCACGTAATCACTCGCGTTCTGCTGCCGTCTCTAGTGTCGTATGTGAGGACACGATCCTTCAGGTAACTCCTAATCATTGCCATTAGGTACTGCGGCGTTCGAAACCTGGTCTCCAACGATTTGATTATGTCACTCCATTGGATGCTGTTGAAAGCATTGCGGACATCTAGCGTCGCCAGCAGTACTATTCTGCGGGAGTGATGGTTACCGCTCTGTGCTGTCTGGACGGTGTCGATTACGTCTTGGATTGCTCCTATTGTGGAGTAGCTTTTTCTAAAGCCGTGCTGTCTCAGAGACAGTCCTCCAGCGTTTTCAACCGCAGCAGCAAGTCGAGGCTTAATCAGCCTCTCCAGTAGCTTCCCGGATGTGTCTAGCATGCACAGTGGTCGGTACGCTTCGGCGCGCTCTGGATTCCCCTTGCCTTTACTTATGAGTGTCAACTTCTGCTGCTTCCAGACTGCAGGGAAGTTTCCTTCTGTCAGACAGGCGTTAAACATGCCCAACAGCACTTGTGGGCGATTCGCTGCGATGACTTTCAGCACCTCAGACGGGATTCCATCCGGTCCCGGAGCTTTATTGTTCTTCAACGCGCCTGCAGCGGATGTAAGCTCTTCAAGAGTGAATAATGGGATTGTCTCGTCGGGCAATTCTTCAGACCGAATTGGCAGTGGCTCATGTGTCGGGAATAGCGTATCGACTATGTCCGCCATTTTGCTGGCGTCTAGAAGTGGAGGCGTTGGGTTTGCTCCCAGCTTCTTCATGACAATTTTATAGCCCATGCCCCAAGGGTTACTATTAATGTCATTTCTAAGTTCCTCCCACTTGGCCTTTTTGCTGCCGTTTATTGCTACCTTTAAAGCCTGCCTGGCTGTTTTTTAGGCGACTGCTTCTGCTTCTGCGGGATTTCTTCTTCGAGCTCTGGTAAGCTTCCGCCTACAACGGAGACAAGTGCTTCTTAGCTCGGCTATCTCGCCTGTCCACCAGTATGACGCCTTTCTTTTGTTTGCTTGTCTGACCCTCGGCATAGCTTCATCACAAGCTTGAGCAATGATTTGCATAGTCCGCTGGACAAGAGTCTGTGAGTCTTGTGCTGCGGTCTGTTGGGCAGAGCTGCTATCAAGGGCTGCCAGTAACGCTGGAGTGTTAAGGTGTTCGCTCTTCCATTTTCGCGTACCTCTCAGGGTCTTAATTGGGTCCGGGTGCCCAGTCAGTTTGATCTCAAACTCAATGTACTGGTGATCGCTGCCTGTATAGTCCTCGAGTACTCTCCAATTCTTGAGCGCTCTCCCAAGACTTCTGTTAAGATTTACAGAGTTTCAGTGGGATTGATAGTGGAACGACCTGCATTATCAACTTCGCTGTTATGAGAAATGCAGCCTAGTGGAATCGGGGTATAAGGGTTAATGCACAAATTATATTGTCGTTTCGCTCGCACTATCTAGGATGAGACTCTCTCACTTGCACTCATTGTTATGATTATAGAGGTACCAGATTTTGCCGACGAGACTACGTTCAGTTATTGTATCATGGGCGTAGCATAGCGCTTTCGCTGCGACCAGTATTGCCAAATCCGCTGCTTTTTTCCGATTTTTTCTACTGAGCAATAATTTTTCAGCGATTATTCGTATGTAGAGTTGTTCATCGTAGTTGAATAAAAAGGAAATAGTTCATTAGATAAATTTTCGATGAACGAACTAATCTATATATATCAAAATAAGTGGCAGTTTTCGTTGACATTGTAGCGCAAGAACGAGCTCACCTATTGGAACCAAATTTTTAGGCATTGGTCGGACTATTTAGTAGATGGTTTGTGTGAAGTTCGACCCAAATCGGTATACCAGTTCTTCATTTATCTCATATTTTATAATGAGTTCAATAAATGGAAACAAATTTTGAAAATAGAAAGCAGGGATTTTGCTGTCAAATTTAAAATTTTTACAGTGTTGAAAGTAAACAATATTTTTTTCTGTTGTCATTTTATTTTGTACGTGCTGCGATAACTATTGTGCGTGTACTTTTCAAAAAATATTTTTGCGATGTTTCATATAGTTAAAAAAAAACCGTTAGTTTTGAGCTCTTGAAGTTTTTTTATACTTTGATACCAAAGGTATCATAGTACATTGGGTTTGTGCAATGTCCGTCTGTCCGTATGAACGCAACTTTTTACGACACCCTTAAAGCTAGAGCCTTGAAACTTTGCAAATATCTTTGTACATGTCTTCGTCAGACAAAGTGTTAAATTTAGGGCTCTACGACCTCAAGGGGCCTGGGAAATCGATAACAAGTCAATACACCTCGATGTGCGAATCGATAAAACACAAGTATTTCCCACATTTTGCAGCTAGAGTCACCAAATTTGATGGCAAAATAGCTGGTGACATTCCCCAAAAAAACCACATCAAAAGATTGGATGCCATGCCCACCTATTTCGCCCCCAGCCCCTCTCCGATTATAAACAAAAATGCCTGTATCTTCTACAGTTTTTAAGCTATAGCCACCAAAATTGGCATGAAGGTAGATGCTGACATCTGACAAAATGCATCAAAACATTGGATGCCACGCCCCCAAATAACGGGACATGCCCCACCGCCCTAAAAAAAACTGGAGTGCATGTATCTTCGCCAGTTTTTAAGCTTGAGTCACCAAATTTGGTATGAACATTGGTAGTGACATCCGTAGCAGGTGTACATCAATGTTTTGGATGCCACGCCCACTTATACCGCCCACCGCTATATCTTTCAGTTGTCGAGCTAGGCTCTTCAAATTTGGTATGAACATTGTTAGTGACATCCGTAACAGATCTGCATCAATTTTTTGAATGCCACGCCCATTTATACCGCCCACCTCTATATCTTTGTCAGTTTTTGAGCTAGAGTCTCCAATTTTATACCCAAAACCCTCATATATTACTATTTGCTCTCAGAATCCTTAACACAGCTATGTGAACTGGTATCAAAGTATATCGCAGTCGGTTGCGTCCGACTGCAACGTTTTTACTTGTTTTTTTTCTGAAAAAAAGAAAAAATGCCACGAGCCAGGCGAGCAAATATAGAGCGCCGAACGCGTACAGCAAATTATGTGGCAATACGAAGACGAAGTCAAACTGAATATGAACGCACGCAAGCAAATGCATCGCAGCGTGAGCGAAATGATCGAAATAGATTGGTTAACACTGACGAGTTGGTGCAAATGATCGTGAAGGCAGAGTTCCGCTACGCCTTCGCGATCAAATGGAATATGTTGGCTTTCGATGCGATCCTGACTGCGACTACAGCCTGCATGTTGACATTGGAACTATGAATATTATTTGTACGCATTGCAACGCAGCGAAGATTCGAGGAGAAACAGCTGGCATGTGCTGCTTCAATGGCAAAGCGAAACTGCCAGCATTGGAACCGCCACCCGAACCATTACATTCCTTGATCACTGGAGAATCGCCGACGTCTAAGCATTTCTTGAAGAATATTCAAGCATGCAATTCATGCTTTCAAATGACTCCTTTTGGTGCAACAAAAATCATTAGAGATGAATTAATGACGACGTTTAAGGTTTAGGCACAAATATACCATCGAGCAGGCTCGCTCTTACCATTTGCCGATGCTGACTATAAATTTTTGCAAATATATTTTACTAGCAATAAATTATTTTTAATATTTTAAGAGGTACGTATTACGTAATACATATAACGTACCGAAGCACGTACTGGGCCGCTAGTTGAATATATATTGGAACTAACTGAACTAGAATAAGGAACTTAGTTATGTCAAATAGTTAAATTGTTCTTATTGCGAGCAATATGATAGAGCTCTAGTTCCCTTCCCTTATACTTGACATTTTTTATACCCTTATTCCACAAAATTGGTAAATAAAGGTATGATATTTTTGTGCAAATGTATGTAAAAGAAAGGAAGCATCTCCCCTATAAAGTATATATATTCCTGATCAGCATCAACAGCCAGATATAGCAATGTCTGTTTGTCCATCTGTCTGTCTGTATGAACGCCCCGACATGGTTGATACAACACGACTTATTGCAGTTATTGCAAATGCAGTATAACTGCTTCGATAATAAAAGAAATACTGCCATGAATATGAGTTGCCAAAAAAAATAAAACAAAAATGACTGCCACCGTGCAAGTAAATGAAAAAGATAATAATTATCACAAATTATAAAAATATATTTTTTTTTGGCTGCGAACACAACAAGCAACCCACCCCTATTATATACAATTTGTCACAAAAGTTTTCGCATGCAGAAAAGTTAACAAATTTGCACTTTAGCATACATTTATTAGTCATTGGATTGTGTTTTTATCTAATTTTTCAATTTATTTATTAACATTATTTATTTATTTCTTAAGATTATAGAAAAAAAAATCAAATTTAAAACAAAATAAGAAAAGTTATAACAAAAATAAGATAAGTCTCAAAAAAATTCACTGTTACATAAGTGTTTTCGCTTTAAGGAACAAGTTTATTATTTAATTGATGCTTATTACCACCGACATCATACTAATAGACGCACCGGGGCGTGCAAAAAGCGTACCAGGCTCTGGCGCCACGTCTCTCTCTCGTGTGTTGAGAGAGGCCAGCCCATGATGAAATAACATAAGGTGGTCCCGTCGGCAAAAGACATCCACTTATTGTATGCTTGCAATAAGTGCGAGTGAAAGGAACATAGTTAATAGGGTCGTATTGAGTGTGAGTGAGGCGGCAATATGTTTGTTGATTAGCCCTTCGCATACGTGCACTGAAATAAGTGGATACTTCGTAAAACTTCGGCTCCGACGGGACCACCTTGTGTTATTTCACCATGGGCCAGCCGAACGCAATGCGCCGCTCAATTTGCAGGCGTAGCGTGGCGCTAGGCATTGTTGTGCTGGCTTTCGCTGCGAGCACATCGAGAAACCCACCCCTTTATGTATGCGCTGCCAGCGATCGTATGTGTACACACATATATATGTATGTATATATATATGCACGTATATGCTAGTGTGTCTGTTTGTGCTCAGTTTCAAGTGGACCTAGCCGAAAATCAGCAAAAACAACACAAGAGCGTATGTGTACATACATGCATACATACATATGTATGTGTAGGTATGCGTCAGCATTTGTTTTCATATTTCAGGCTTCGAAGCGATTTTTGATATTTTCCTTCTTCTACTCTTTCCACCTTTTTTTTCCATATGACACTTGTAAGTAACTTTGTCAACGCAGCTACCGTATATATGTTAACGAATGCACAAAGGTTCAAAAAGAGAATTTACGAGTGCATTGTGTCAAGATCTAAGAATGCTTGTGTGCGTTCACGTAGGTAGAGAAAGGGTTGGCATGCGTTTGTTTATATGTGGTAATGAACTGCGAATACCCTTTTTGCAGATCAGATGTGAAACCACATAAAAACGATGCATGCATGCTTACAAAGGGTATTCGCAGTTCATTACCACATATAAACAAACGCATGCCAACCCTTTCTCTACCTACGTGAACGCACACAAGCATTCTTAGATCTTGACACAATGCACTCGTAAATACTCTTTTTGAACCTTTGTGCATTCGTTAACATATAAACAGTAGCTGCGTTGACAAAGTTACTTACAAGTGTCATAGAAAAAAAAGTTAGAAAGAGTAGAAAAAGTAAAATATCAAAAATCGCTTCAAAGCCAGAGTCCGAGAACATGAAAACAAATGCTGACGTATAGCCACACATACATATATATGTACGTAGGTATACATACGTTCTTGTGTTGTTTTTGCTAATTTTCGGCTAGGTCCACTTGAAACAGATCACAAACAGACGTACTGGCAAATGCGTGCATATATATATACATGTGTATATACATACGATCGCTGGCATAGCAGCGCATACATAAAGGGGTGGGTTTCTTGTTGTGCTCGCAGCGAAAGCCAGAACAACAATGCCTTGCAATTCCCTAGCGCCACGCTACGCCTGCAAATTGAGCGACGCGTTGCGTTCGGCTGGCCTCTCTCAGCACCCGAGAGAGAGGTGGCGCCAGAAAAAAAAATACGATGCGCCAGGCAACTTTGTTCCCCGCAGCGTGTCTATGAGTAATAGGTCGGTGTTATTACCTAATTTTTAGTGTGGTAGCCTTTGGCCTCCACAAGAGCTTTCAGTTGAATTGAATTTATTAAGTTTTCAATGAAAGCAATGGGAATCTGATTCCACTCTTCAATTATATATTGTTTAAGCATTGCGATGCCCAATGCATTGGGCGTGATGCTGGCCGCCTTTTTGCTAGAGGTGGAGAACTATCGATAGCACTATCGCCACTATCGATGGTTGGGCACTATCGAGCCACCATCGATAGTAGACTCACCCGTCGATAGTGCACGGTAATAACATCGATAGTGGCTTCGATAGTTTGGTTCACTCATCACAATTTTTTATTGTGAGCGGCGCGAAGCTACAAATTTGTGCCACTTTTGTTAGAAGTTTTAATTTGTGCGCAATTTTTGTAGGAACAATAAATGGACCGGTTTCTTCAAAAAGGTAATTATAATTATGAAATAATTACAAAGTGTTTGACATGTTTTGCGTAAAATTAAAGGTAAACGTCGGATCTCTATAACTCCAAGTGCCGCAAGCAGTAGCTCTGATTCAGAGAAGGAGTTGTCGATTGTGGATCAAAAGGGAAAAAAGAAAAGTAAGATTTCACAAGTATGAAAATACTTCATGAGGTCTGATGACAAAAAACTCGCCAAATGCTTAACCTGTGGAAAGGAGTACAAAACAAGTGGAAACACGTATAATTTAAGTGACCACTTAAGTAGATTTCACGGTACTAAAAGACAATGTACCAGCATCAAGTGCACCCGGTGAAACTACAGAAAACGACAACAGCGCGTCAACCAGCAGCAGTTGCAAATCCAGTATGCATTCAGTGTCTTCATATTTTAAGAGAGCCGTATTGTACGACAATAATTCTAAGCGAAAGAAGGATATTGACAGAGCTTTAACGTCGATGGTTGCCAAGGACGTGCAGCCATATAAAATAGTGGAAAATGAAGGATTTTTAAATTACAGCAAAGTAATGGATCCCAGATATAAGCTTCCAAGTAAAACACACTTAAGGGATGCACTGATGCTTAATTTATTCAAAGAAACTTCTGCTAAATTGTCAGAAATGTTAGAAGATATTTCGAGTATTGCCGTCACATGTGACTTGTGGACGTCGAAAGCCAACAATGGATTTCTAACCGTGACAGTTCACTTTGTCTACAAATATAGCATGAAAACAGTTTCATTAGCCACAAAAAAAACTGGCAGACCCAACAAATCACACTGCAAAGAATATTGCAAACACTTTGCAAGGCATATTAACGGATTGAAATGTTCTCGATAAGACAGTTTGCATTGTAACTGACAACGCAAGCTCCATGCTTAAGGCATGCGAAATATTAAAAATACGGAATCTTCCATGCTTTGCTCACACCTTAAACCTGGTTGTTCAAGATGGATTAAAACTTGACAAAGACGACTTATTAAAAGGTTTATTTACAAAGTGTAAAACAATAGTCCGATTTTTTAAGCATAGTACCATAGCGAGTGAAGAATTTAAAATGGTTCAAGAAATCTTCACGTATACTTTGATACAAGAAACGGCAACAAGATGGAATAGTTACTATTACATGATTTAGCGTATACTTAAAACAAATGATGCCATATCTCAAGTTTTATTGTCAACAACAAATGCACCGCTGCCTTTCAATGCTAAAGGAATTAATAGTTTAAAAGAAATTGAAAAAATATTGTCTTTGTTTCAACACGTATGTGTAAAAATGTCAGGCGCTATGTATGTAACGATTTCTCTTATAATACCGATGACATATGGACTTTATCGGAAAGTTAAAAACCTTTTACCACAACTCCAAACCTTACAAGGATAAACAATGCAATTAACTCTATTGAAGTCCATAAGAAAGCGGCTCTCGATTTATGAGCAACGGATAGTTCCCCAGTTAGCTACTATTTTAGATCCAAGGTTTAAGAAGGATGGATTTGAACACAACTTGAATGCCGAAAAAGCAGCAGAACTTTTCGAAAACGAGCTCGTTGCCTTGCCCTATGAAGGCAAGCCTTATTGACTTGTGGGACTTGTTATCTGAATCAAAAACAAGGACACTTTTTTGATTTTTTGGACGAAAAACTTACACCAAACACGAAAACATTCGATCGGACGCAATTGTAATTAAACGACAGTTTCTGGAGAGAGCCATGGTGCCTCAGGATCAGTGTTGCCATTTTAGCTTATTTCAGGCTAGTTCTAGCATTTTTCGAATTGGAAAAGCTTATAAATTTAGCGAATAGCTTATAGCCTGAAATCTAGCATATTTTAATATTCATTAAGCTTATTTTGGCCTAAAAAATATATTGCTTAAAAATGAAATATTTTATTAGTTTAAAACGTTTCACGGGCATACAAATATCGAAACCTGTTAATTTTTGCGGATTTATAATCGCGTACATTGATATCGATACAATTTTTGATGACTTTGTCTTTGTGAAAAGCAGTAAATTAATATAAATATGCCAAAAATAGCTTACAAGGGATGGCTTCGAAAAGTAACTGGAGATTCAACAAAAGCATACTGCTGCTATTGCAAATGCACAGTAGCAGCCAAAATATTTGACCCTCGTCAGCATGCGGAAGCAAAAAAACACATTTCAGCTGTAGGCTCAGTTAAACATGCGGGAAAAATAGATTTTCCCAAAAATTCTTTAAAAACGGAGGAGCATGAAGCGGCGCTGTGCATGTATATAGCGGAGCACACAGCAATAGCACCAATTGACCATTTGTCAGAATTGTATGCAAGTCAATTAAAAACTTGTATTGACGTTGTATTGGCACATTTAAATTAAAACAAAAAATTTAAAAAGCAAATATTGTGTATTACTATTTATTTACACTTAGCATATTTTTCAGCATATTTTTTAGCTTTTTTTAGCTTATTTTTAGGGCAGATCTAGCTTACTTTCGTGGTTGAAATCTGGCAACACTGCTCAGGATGTAGATCCTCTTTTATTGATAAAGGTAAGCCCAAAAAATTCAAAACCAATATACAGCATAATCTCGATAATCCGGACAATTAGAAACCACGAAGTGTCCGAATTACCGAAATGTACGGATTACCAAGATACAAATAAAATCTATATAAAACACACAGATTTACACAATAAAACTTATTTTTATTCAATTCTAGTACATATATAGTATTAAACATTTATTTTTATTTTATATGTATGTTATAAAAGTTTTTAATTGGGTTGCACTATGGGCAAAAAGTCCGAAATTTGTGCATAAAGTCCAATTTTGTAGCTAGAGCATTCAAATTTTGCACAAAAATGTGAAATATTAATATAGAATTTTGGTTTTTTTTATTTTTCAATCAAACCCCAACTTCAACACCTTCTCCCTCACCCAAGAAAAAATGTAAAAATGACTTTGTATTAATTAAAAATTTTATTAACAGATATTGTTTATTGTTCTTCATCGTCTAACTCAAATTCTAAATTACCATCAGAATCGTCAGTGGAGTCCGAGTCTGAATTTTCTGTATCGGACGAAATAGATTCATTGTTCTGGGGAGGTGGGCATTTTAAAAGATTAATTACTTCTGCCGGCAAGGGTTTTTTCTTTAATTTACGTTACCTTTCATTTAAACACATGCTGGATATAAGTGGATCAGAAGAATCCATAGCTCTATAAAAAACATCAGCCATATTGTTTAAACGGCAATTTTTTCGGGCGTGTGATTTCCTATCGTTTTTATAGTACTTGTTTCTTGCCTCTGAAGCATTTTCTCCTAAACATCCAACCGGAACCAAAGAGGAGTTTATTATTTGCCAGCCGTGTATTAATATTTTATGTACCGTCGGTGACATTGGATACCAAGGATAAGTATTAACATATAATAAAAATGTTTCCTTACAATATGCCTTGAATTTATCAACATCAACTACATACAAATTGTATAAAATTTGTTGATCAAAGCTTGTTATTGAGGAAAATAATTGGTAATTCGCAAATGCTCTTCTAGCCGTGTTTCCATCATTACTATTACCACTTCCGTTTTGTTTAGGAATGCTTACATGAAGACCCATTTTTGTCCACATCATTTCCTGAATTTCCTTTTTCCGAGTCATCATTTCGATTTTGTAGGCCTGGGTAATGTGCCACTTTCGAATTTGAAGCCTATAGGATACGTTTAAAACAAATTCAAAAAATCGAATCCAGGCATGCAAGGGACTGACACCATATTTTAGAGTCGAAGGCCTTGGCTTAAAACATTCAGAGTAAAAATCCGTGGTTTCGAGAAGTTTTTTAGGTTTGACCCCACATATTGGACAACACTGAGTTGATGGCGTACCAGTAAAAGCGTTAAGTATTTTACCATCAATAAGTGTCAATAATGGTTTATAGGTAATGACAATTTCTTTGCCTTCATTTCTATATATGAAATCCTTTAGACCGGCGACTTGCATATCCAAACATTCTTTCTCTCTTAATATTTTTTCAAAACTTTCCTTAGCGTACTCAATTTTAAGTGGCCTGCAGAACCTTACAGATTGTGGTGCTCTATTATTCCAAATAATTCGTTGGTTTGCATCTACTAATGATAAAGGTATCATAGTGCTGACAAAAAGGGACGCATCCAATGAAGCAGGTTCTTCAGATCGAAATTTCTGCTTGTATAAGCTTTGGCCAGTAGATCCATCGAATCCGTAGCTTACTATTAACGTGCAACGCGAAACATTTCTTATTTGACATAAAACCTCTTTTTGCAGGACCAATATTCGTTCGACTGTATGGTCCAAAAGGTTTTGCATTGAAACCTGAGCAATATCTTCAGAGATTTCTGTTTGAGTTGGTCTGCAAATCATTTTGACTACTTGAAGTGCTGAATATGGGGGGAAAATGTTGCAGCCTCGAGCTTTATTAAGATGGTGCATATTGATGTACTGCTGTTTGGTAAGTCCATTTTCCAACAAAAACGCCAATGCTTCTTCAGGGGTAAGCGGAATAATCACCGGAAGTTTTCGGCCTTCTGTCGCTGTCTGTTCTTCCCTGATTACATTTAACGCGTTAAACAAATCATCGTTTTTTGCCTTTTTCGCAGAAACAGAAGCAGCATGTAATAGGTGCTGTGTTGAAAAATCTGTATCGGATGCAAGATCACTTGCTAACTTATGTTTCAAACGCATTTGAGCCTGGGTATAACTTAGTTTTGGTCTACCCATTTTAGAGGGAGATGGATCCGTAAGCTCTTCATCCAAGGTTATAATAATCGCCTGCGAAAGCCACCTTGAATGATTAGCTTTAAACCTTGACATCATACGGTTGCATTTAGGCAAATATTTCTTTACGTGTGCTATAAAACTGCGCACAGTTTCCTCAATTTGATCAACGTGTGAGTTGCTGACTTGATTTTTGTTAATTTTTTCCAATATCCACTTCGTTACGGCAGAGTTATCACGTCCGTTGTTGTCCCAAACCTCCAGCAATGTTAAGCGCCGAAACTCATACCCGTCTGCAACATGTCATTTTTTTCGAAAACGGGCAAAAAGGGGCAAAAGATGTTATTATCACCGTAATCTAAATGATGTAACGAAAAACATACCAATTTTAGTTGCTCGCAAGCGCGCGCGGCAAATAAGTTACACTCCACAGAACACAACTACATTTGCTAAATTTCAGCTGTATAAATACACAAACAACAATTGACGATACACCACAATACAAACAAAACATATATAAACAAACATACAATATTAAATCTACATACCTGTACCATTATTTTCCATATTTTCAAATTGTCTTCACTTTTAGAAACAAGTCGCAACAATAGCACAAAGCTTATGAATAATTACGGCTGTATTTCGATAAGTAAAGCAATCGCTTGGTCAGCTGACTTTCTTTGCGCGCCAATTTCAAACCGCAAACTTTAAAAATTATTGGGAAACATTTTTATTTTCTCTTGAGTATGCATAATTGAAAGTAGCATTCAATCTTAAGTTTTTAAAATATAAAAAAATATACTTTATGCACGAATTTCGGACTTTTTGCCCATAGTGGGTTGAAGGAAACTTGTAATTTTCATTTGTCGAAGTTTGGCTTCATTTCTCTTTTTGTATGCAATATCTCTGAGGCCTACAAGTTTTAAAATCTCCTCGGCTTGTTCTTCTGCATATTTAATACATGTATTAAATGCTGATATAGCTTGAGAGTGCAGAATCTTTATTTCTTGATTTTCATCTTCATTGTGATCACTTTTCTCGAGATCGCTTTCTTCAATTTCATCACCAGAAGAATCCGTGTAGTCATTTAACCACTCATTAATCTCATTATCATTATAGACATCCGGGGATATTTCGACAAGTAGATCCTCTATTTCAGTTGAGTTAGGGGGGCGTAACATCGCAAGAGGCAGATCATCATCTGCATCCCATTCTTCATCAAAAATAATTTTATTAAAACATTTTTTTAAAACACATTTATCCACATTGTCCCAAGCAATTGATGCTAGAAAAGCAATGTTTTTTAAAGAAAAGTTTTTTAAGGAATCGTTTAAATTTATTGTTGAGCTGGACAAAAGAAGAGATAAAAAACTTTTACGGTAGTTGATTTTTAAAATTCGAATAGCGTTTTGGTCCATAGGTTGGATAAGGGCCGTGCAGTTTGGTGGCAAAAACATGACGCATATGTGCTCATCGAAATCTGACAAAGAATGTGGATGGCAAGTGGCATTGTCTAGCAGTAAAAGTGCTTTTATTGGCAAATTATTTTCTCTTAAGTAGCGTTTTACTTGTTTTACGAATGAGTTTTGAAACCAACTTTTAAACAGTAGCTCAGTCATCCAAGCATTTTTGCTGTTAGCATATTCTAACGGCAAGTTAACTTTTTTAAATGCCCTTGGATTTTTGGCTTTTCCTATCATCAGTAATTTAAGTTTATGTTCACCTGTTGCATTGCAGCAAACCAAAAGAGTTACTCTTTCTTTACCAATTTTACGTCCTGGTGCGCATTTCTCAGTATGTAATGCAAGCGTTTTTTCTGGCAGCTTCCTCCAAAAGAGTGCCGTATTATCCGCATTATAGATTTGAGAAAGTGTTACGCCCATTTCCGCAATTTTTGTGCGTAATTTTTCAAGAAACGGTTAAACAGCAAAAGAATTGTTAGATAGTTTTTCGCCAGAAACTTTAAGAAATTTTATACCATATCGCGAACGAAAATTACTGAGCCAACCGTTACTATCAAAAATTCAGCATTGGATCCATAAATTTCAGTAAAAAATTGTTTTGCCTTTTCTTTTATGATGTCAGACGAAATTGGTGTATTGTTTTGCCTTTGTTTTACAAACCAATTGTGCAAGCGCTCTTCCATCAGTTGGTATTCAGCAGATCGCATTGTTTTACGTTTGCCAAGGCCACTTTCTGTTTTAGCAATGTAACTGCATAAATAAAAAAACAACTGATTAAATTACACACGTTATATTTAAAATATTTTCTAACTCTTACTTGTCAATCTTCAATCGATTCGATTTTATGTCTGAAATTGTGGATTTGCCGACATTGTACTCCACAGCCAGTTGACGAATAGACTTTCCTCCATTTAATTTGTTTAAAATTTCTTTTTTTGTATCAATCGTTAAGAATATGTGTTTGGTTTTTTTTTTGCTATGGGTGGCATTATTTAAATCTGTAAATTTAATTTAAACTACACACTATACTCTTATTTAATACTTTATTTTGCGTCTGCTCCAGCAAACAATCTCACGATAAATGCGAGTTTTGGCGCAAAATGCGAAAGAACACAGAATAGACTACACACACACGATGACTTTCCCGAGTCGTTTGCCATTCCGGGGAATCCCAGTTATAAATAAATCATAAAAATGATATAAAAAAGAAGTGTCCGGATTTGTAAGGTAGAATAAAATGCGCGGTGTCCGGATTACAGAGTCTATAATGGAAAGCGATTGGCTGTCCGGATTACCGCGTTGTCCGAAATATCGAGTGTCCGAATTATCGAGATTATACTGTATAAGTAATTTGTATTTTACATTATATTTCAGATGAACCACAATGATTTCCCGTTAATAAAAACACTATTCTTAAAATATTTATGCATCCCCGCAACATCCGTTGAGTCGGAACGAGTGTTTAGCTTGGCGGGCCAAATTGTGTCGGTGAGGCGAACAAGGCTTAGAGCTGAAAACGTAAACACACTTTTATTCCTCAACCGAAATATGTGGATTATGTAAAAATCATACCGAAAGTGAGCTTTTTTATGATAGCTATCAAAAAAAAAAAAAAAATGAATTTCTAGTGTTATAAGAAAATTATTATTTAAAGCTATGAAGAATTATATAAAAAATAGTTCCTTAAAGAATAATATTGTCATTCATGCGTTTGGAAATAGAAAATCAACACTTAAATAAGAATTGAAAAGACAAATGGTTGAAATGTCTGGTATTTGTATTAAAAAATTTAATTAAACTAAAAAAAAATGTTTATAATGTAATAGGCTGTAATATTTAGCCTAATATCGGTGATTGCTTTTATTTTAAATTTTTCTTATTTGCGGTCTCTAAGTACGTGCGTTCAAAAGCAGCGTCACCGCAAAGAGAAAGAGGCAGAGCGATCTGGTGTGGCAAGACGCACCTTTTTTCGATAAAACATACTTAATACTAACATCGGTACTTAATTCTAACTTACGATATATCGGTATTTAACATATGCAATCGATATAAATAAACATGAATATATATATTAAATGAATAAATAAGTACTTTACAATAAAGAATGTGTGTATAGAAAAAAGATGTAAATTTATATTGGTCGTGGACGTAAACGTTGTTTGCTGACTGTAAATTTCCACGAGCAGTGTATGTGAACGTTTTTTGTTGACATTAAAACTATTGTCGATAGTATCGATAGTGCTGAAGTCGCGATAGTTGACTATCGATGGTTTTAAAAAATTATTGCCTGATATCGATTGCGCCGACTATCGATAGTTCTCCACCTCTAATTGGCAGTGAATAGACGAACAAAAAAAATATGAAAATTGTTTGTTATTTGAACTGCTTATGGGAAGAGCTCGTGTACGTAAATTAAGAAAACTGTTAAGGTTTTTTTATAAAAAAAAAACTGTTCTTATTTATTCTTTTTTCGAACTGACTTACAATAATTACAATTTGGTTTTATACTAAATCCCGCTTCGCCGTCGCTGCTGTCGCCGTTGTCGCTGCTGTTGCTGCTGCTGCCGTTGTCGCTAGGTGTCGGGTATCCAGGTTCGGTCCCACGGTGGTGTTTGCGCAGGTTGTTATTCCCATGCAGGTGCCTTGTGGAGTCTGCTGACACAGCGCACGTGGCGGATGTCTTCCACGCGCTGTTATTATGCTGATGTTTTTGTTAAGGTGCATTTTGGATGCCCTTGACTTGACGTTGAAGCTTTTGTAATAAGTGTTGTTAACTCCTCCCCCTTTAAACGCCGACGTCCTCGGTCGCGATGTAAAAGCGCTGTTGTATTTTGTTGTCGGACGAACTTGTTTCTTTACGTTCTCCATTAGTTTCGTCTGATGGTGTTTTGACTGATTTTTGACACACTTTCCACATTGCGATTGTGACCAATGTGAACATCAAGAGTCCAGAGAGTGACAGGCTAATAGTTGTCGTGTTAAAGTTTGCCTTTTTCAACATCTCTAGTTTTTTTGTGTTGTTGATGTTGATCTCCCTGAGCATCTGTAGAGACAATATTTCGTCGATCTTGCTGTTTTCTGCCAACATTTGGAAAAGTGGGGGAGTCGCTTCTGCGTATACCGCTTCTCTAACTTTATATTCGTCCTCTGCGATCCTTATTGTGCTGTTCTGGAATTGTATTAGATAAGTTCCCTGGAGTTCCATCTCATCCTCGTCTATGCGTATTTTTCCCTCGTAGTCATTTAACAGTATCATACCGGCAACTAATTCTTCGTGGTCTGGGATGTGTTGGTTATTTATGGATTTACAATATGGTTTTCGGTTTTGCAAAAGTGGCGTTATACAGGTGTTGTTATTTAAATTAAGGATATTATTTCTATTACAAATTGTTTTATCGCTATGTGTTTCACACTTCTGTATTTGGGCGTACACAGTTTTGTTGCACATTAGAAAATTTTGGTATTTTATTTCGTAAATAACATTGTCTTGTTTGACTGGTTTTATGATCATCGAGAAGCAGGGTTCTTTTCCGATTAAAGGTATGTTTATCATGTAAAGTAGATTTTTGCCGTTTGTGGCTATTTTTATCTTTGCAAATTCTAATAATTCTTCCACATTGATAAACATGCCTTCCTCGTTCTCTAATATTTCTTCTACTTTAGTAACCTCTGCTTCTGATAATATAATAGAGTTAACAGTATTAGTTTTGGCCCAGTTTAGTGCGTGTATTAAATTTGTTAAATCCTCTTTAAAAATTTGTAATTTGAATCTAAGAACGGCCGTTGCCTCTTCTTTTATTAATTTATCTTCTTGAGTTGATTTGAGGATGGCATTAGTGATTTTGCTTATTTCAGTCATTCTATTGCTTAGGGCTTTATTGATAATTACTTGTCTATTGTTGTTCACTAGTTGCTCATTGATTTTTGCTATTAGAATCTCATGATCACTTTTGTCCGGCGTGCCGGCCAACCACTTCCATGCTGTCCCTAACGCATCTATAGACCTGATCGCCCTTTTGGGTGGCCTAAGTCTACGTAAATCGCTTTTTATTGTTTTCAACTCGTATTCTAAAAAAGGGTACAACTGGTGTTCGCGGCTCACATTTAGTACGGCTTCTTCTAGTTTCCAAGTGGCGGTTTCGTACTCTTCCATGTCAAAGACATGAATAATTCTAAATTCGCTATTCTGCACTGCTGCAATTCCTGTTTTTATGGGAATTAACTGCGAGTGAGAGTAGTCAAGGATTGTTGCCAACCCATGGCATAGTGGTACGAATAACCTGTGGATGGATGGACATTAAGATTTAATGTTATTTTTGTGAACTATTTTTCCTGATTGTTTATCTATTCTGACGTAGATTATATCCCCTTCTTTATATTCAACCATTGCCCTTCTCTTTTTGTTATGAAATGTCAGATCTTTTTCCTGTTTTTCTTTAATTTTGTTACTATTATGTTCTCTGGTTTTCTTTAGTTCCTGTGGGTCTAATGTTATGTTTGAGAAAAATAAATCTATGGGTTTTTTCTTGGTGGTGGAATGGATTGTCTGGTTGTACTCTTGTACGGCTTTAAAGATTAAATCTTCGAAACCAGCTGTATCGTCATCTTTTTTGAGACATCTCATAATTTCGGTCATTGTCGAATGGAATCGCTCAATCTGTCCATTGCTTGTGGAAGCGTATGGGGGTGTCGTATAGACTGTAGCTTTCAGTTGATCTTTAAGTAAGAACTTGATCGTTGCTGAGTTCATAGCTTTTTCGTTATCCATGACAACCGATTGTGGCATTCCAAAAGCTATCATGATTTCTCTGAGAGGAATTTTTAGGTCCTCTGACGCCTTTGACCTAACTATCTTTATTTGTGCGTATTTAGAAAATTTGTCTATTGCCGTAAGAACTAACTTTTTTTCTGTGGTGTACAAATCTATGTGTATGATTTGACCAGGGTAAGTGGGAATTGGCGTCTTTTGTATTTCGCCTGATTGTGGGTGCCTATCGTATTTTGATAGCTTACAAGTTTCGCACTGTTTAGCTATTGCGATAACTTTTTTACTTAACCCAGGAAAAAAGAAATTATTTAGTATTTGGGCTTTACTTTCTGTCGGATTTCTATGAGCTCTAATATGTTCTTTTGTGATTATCTCATTCTGTTCTCCTTCTAACGGTACGTCCGTTACTTTTTTCTGAGTATACCTTACTTTATAGTTACTAAAGTGAGTGGGGAATATATTCTGTATTTTTCCCATTATACTCTCGGAGGTAAATAATCCATTAATTAATTTTGGGTCTAATCTTTCCTTGAGTATATTTATTAAATCGGACTCTGTATAGGTTCTCTTTTTGACGATGTGTCTGTGGTACTGTGGGAAGGGTATTTCGAATCTATACGATTCCTCTTCGGATGTTAACAGAAAAAGTTGATTCTTGAATACATTGATTGGTACTTCCATGGCCGGTATTAAGTTGTGTGATGAACTTTCATCACTATGTATCGATGCAGTTGTGGTGGTTATCTGCGTATCTGTGGGGTTTCTTGAGAGCGCATCGGCCACTACGTTTGATGTGCCTGGTTTATAGTGGAGTTCATGGTTATACTCTTCCAGGTAGCTTTTCCACCTTTTGAGTTTACCATTGTGGTTTTTGTTGCTCAGAGCAAATGTCAATGGTTGATGGTCGGTATAGATAATTACTTTAGAAGTACCGTAAAGGTACATGCGTAGAGTATACAATGCCCATACTATTGCCAGCATTTCCTTTTCATTTGCGGCATAATTTTCCTCGGTTCTTGTAAGCGTACGCGAAATAAATGTGATTGGTCTCCCGTTCTGTTCCAGAACTGCGCCAATGGCGTAATTCGAAGCGTCCGTAGTGAGATGGAACTCTTTTTTAAAATCGGGGTAAGCTAGTATTACGTCTTCTGAAGCTAATGTGTTTTTTATCTTTTGAAAAGCTTCTACGGCACTTTGGTCTAAGGAGATCGCTATTTTACTAGAAACATTTTTTGATAAACGCCCATTTTCTCCCCTGAGTAGATTGGAAAGTGGTTTCGCTATCTTGGCGTAGTCACAGATGAAACGTCTGTAATAGTTACTAAGCCCTAAAAAACTTCTCAAGTTTTTTAACGTTTTAGGCTCTGGGAATTGCTGTATTGCTTTTACTTTTTCGACATTGGTTTTAACCCCATTAGCTGAAATTGTAAAACCTAGGAAATCGACTTCTGTTCGGAAGAACTCGCATTTGTCGATTTGGACCTTCATGTTCGCTTCGGAAAGAGTAGAGAAGATTTTCTCTAGGTTTTCGGCATGTTCTTTTTCCGATTTACTAAAAACTATGATGTCGTCGATGTAAACGTAACATCTCTTACCGACGTGGTCCCTTAGAATATCGTCTAGGGCCCTTTGAATTATTGATGGGGAGTTCTTGAGACCAAAAGGTAGCCTTGTGAACTCGAATTTCCCACCATTTACTGAAAAAGCGGTTTTCTCTATATCTTTTTCTTTGAGAGGAATTTGGTGAAACCCACTTTTCAGATCCAGCACGGAAAAATATTTGTTGTCACCCAGTTGCGCTATGATATCCCCAATATCCGGTATCGGGTATCGATCCGATATAGTGACTTTATTGAGTTTTCGGTAGTCTATTACTAACCTAAATTTTCTCTGCCCTGAAGCGTCTTGTTTTTTCGGCACCATCCACACTGGTGCGTTGTACGGTGACCTTGAAGGTCTTATTATGCCATCTCGTAATAACTGGTCTATTTGTTTCTCTACTTCCGCTTTTAAAGAAACAGGGTACTGATAATGTTTACTGTATATTGGTGTGTCTGACGTGGTTCTTATTTCACCGGTTACTACTGTTGTGTAAGTTAACTTTTCGTCGGGTTCGGCAAATAGCTCTACATGCGTCTTGGTCAACCGATTCATGACTTCTTTTTGTTCTACTGACATGTGCTCAGCCCTGACCTTAATATTATTAACTGCTTGAGTAGCCAATTGCTTGATGTTTATTCTGTAATTCCCATCTATTACCAATACATTATTTCGAACGTCTATGACAGCGTTAAGCTGTTTGAGGGTATCATTACCCAATATCCCATGAAACGTTTTTAAGGTTGGGAGTATAAAGAATTTGATCGGTTCTTGGTCGCGCTTGAATAAGCTAAGATAAGTATGATGAGTTATTTTTGTCTTTCCACCGACAGAGTTTGCAAAAAATGAGTTTTCGTTAAGTTTAGGTTTTGGTACTAAATTGGTTTGAATATAATTTTGATTTGATCCTGTATCTATTAGAAATTTAAATATCTTTCCGTCCCTCGTTCTACAGTCAAAATAAGGTAACGAGGAACTGTTTAGTCTAAAAAATGAATGTCGGCAGTGTCTACTAATTCTGTGGCTTGCTCGTTATCGATTTCGTATGGCGCGGCCTCTGATAAGCGTCTGCTCCTATATGCTCTAGATACTCTAGATAGGCCTGTGCAGATTCCTCTGCTAGTGCGTCATATTGTTGTTCTTCTGTAACTGGCTCTAGTTCGCCTGTCGTTACATGAAACTGCCTCTGATGCTTTTGAAGTGGTCCTGGTTGACCTTGCGGTGGAGGACGTTTTCCTGCTAAATCATTACATTGCATCCTATTCATGTAATTGAGGTTTCTTGATCGAATAGAATGATCTACTTCCATAGGTTCTGGCTTGTGCTCTGGTTTTGGACCGAATGGTCTAGGAGGCGCAGCGTATTGTTGGCCTTGGACAGGCGGTTGCTGTTGATAAGCGAATTGAGGCCTCGTAGGTTGGGAAATTGGATTGCTAGGGAATGACTCTGTCTTGGGTACTTGATGTTGATAATTACCGGGTCGTGGATTATAATAAAGTCTAGGCTCGAAATTTCTCCCCTGATTTATGCTCTGTAAGGGTCTTTGTGCCGCGAATCTTATCGCTGTTTGTCTAGGTTGCAAAGGTGGGGGTTGTTGCACTATTCTAGGCACAAAAGAATTTCGTTGTTCTTGATTCTCAACTAGACTACATAAGTGAAGAGCATGGCTTATATCTCTTGGCTCTTTGATGGCCAATAGTCTTGGCAGATCCCCATTTAAACCTCTTATAAACGTATCTAAAGCTTTACCTCGATAGTTGTCGGTTAAAGCTCTAATAGTCTCTGGAGATTCTTCTTGTGCTCCTATTTGGTTTAGGATCAGTGATAATTGGTGATAGACCGCCTGATAGAATTCGCTTATTGTCATACGCCCTTGTTTAAGGGAGAACATTTGATATTCGAGTGTCTTTAAATCTCGTTTATCGGCGTAGTGTGCAGTCAGGCATTTGGAAATAGCTTTCCAATTCATTGGGGTGTTGTATGATTCTAAGACTGCATCGGCTTCACCAATTACTTTGTTACGAACAGATAAAGTCATCACGTAATATTTATAAGAATGTTCTTGTCCTGCATAGATACTCATAATTCGTTCGACATTCTTTTTCCAAGAATTGAACGTGGTTCTATCCCCTGAGAACTCTCTGATTAACCTTGCTATTTCTGGTATTTTTTCTTGATCTTCACCCACTCTGGGTCTAACGAATGGAATGTCACGGAGGTTCTCATGTCCGAAGTTTGGGTTTACATTGTCTTGCAATGTTTCTCTTATCATATTCATTATGACTGTTCGTAGGGCGGGACTTGTAACTGGAGTACTAGTAACCGGTTGTCCGCCCGTTGCCTGGCCTGTGCCCTCATCTATTCCTAAGTTTGCCATGGCGTCTACTATACCGTCTGGCATGTTGTTAACGAAACTGTGAGATTTAGATTTCAATTAAGCGGACCACAATGATCTAAACTACAACACGATTCGGAATTTTTCACAGTAATTATCAAAGCGCAAGCTTTTATTTTCTTGGGGGTCACTTAACTATTATAGATTGGCAATATGTTGAAGATAACTTAAAAATATATTTTCCTTTTTATACTTTGATACCAAAGGTATCATAGTATATTGGGTTTGTGCAATGTCCGTCATGGTGTCCATCCGTCTGTCCGTCTGTCCGTCCGTCCGTCCATATGAACGCAACTTTTTTCGACACCCTTAAAGCTAGAGCCTTGCAACTTTGCAAATATCTTGGTACATGTCTTCGTCAGACAAAGTGTTAAATGTAGGGCTTTACGACCTCAGGGGGCCCGAGAAATCGATAACAAGTCGATACACCTCGATGTGCAAATCGATAAAACACAAATATATCCCACATTTTAGCAGCTAGAGTCACCAAATTTGATGGCAAGATAGCTGGTAACATTCCTCAAAAAACTGCATCACAAGTTTGGATGCCACGCCCACCTATTTCGCCCCCAGCCCCCCTGCAATTATAAACAAAAATGCCTGTATCTTCTACAGTTTTGAAGCTATAGCCACCAAAATTGACATGAAGGTAGATACTGACATCTGACAAAGTTATGCATCAAAACATTGTATGCCACGCCCCCAAACAACGGGATATGCCCCACCGCCCAAAAAAAAAAACCGGAAGGCATGTATCTTCGCCAGTTTTTAAGCTAGAGTCACCAAATTTGGTATGAACATTGGTAGTGACATCCGTAGCAGGTGTACATCAATGTTTTGGATGCCACGCCCACTTATTCCGCCCACCGCTATATCTCTCTCAGTTTTTGAGCTAGGCTCTTCAAATTTGGTATGAACATTGTTAGTGGCATCCGTAACAGATCTGCATCAATGTTTTGGATGCCACGCCCGCTTATACCGCCCACCTCTATATCTTTGTCGGTTTTTGAGCTAGAGTCTCCAATTTTATACCCAAAACCCTCATATATTACTATTTGCACTCAGAATCCTTAACACAGCTATGTGAACTGGTATCAAAGTATATCGCAGTCGGTTGCGTCCGACTGCAACGTTTTTACTTGTTTTTTTCTTAATTTTTAACTATGTCAATTCAATTCTTTTTCTTATTTTCTATATGTTTTAATCACTTAAATAATAATCTTACAATATGTAGAACATCCGGCGACTCTCCCGCGCTGGTCCTTCGGATTGCTTCCCTTTTGTCCTGCGGCTGTGCGACAGGTTACTCCGGATCCTGGGGAACACTTGTTTGCGTGGTGATCTGTGAATCTTTTTCTAACAGATCCGTCGACGGTAGACGGCCGGTTCTGTCTTTGAAGAAGTTCGTGAAAGGAGTCGGCTCCTTTTAAATCGCACTCGCGGTGTGGCTTTTTTTAAGGCACTTTTCGGAGTATACACTATGTGACTTTTTACGGCACTGGTACGCGACACGATATCCTTCGTTAGGACAAAAACCGGTCCCTGCTCGGGCGCCAATTAAGAAAACTGTTAAGGTTTTTTTTATAAAAAAAAAACTGTTGTTCTTATTTATTCTTTTTTCGAACTGACTTCTTACAATAATTACAATTTGGTTTTATACTAAATTCCGCTTCGCCGTCGCTGCTGTCGCCGTTGTCGCTGCTGTTGCTGCTGCTGCCGTCGTCGCTGCTGTCGCTGCTGCTGCCGTTGTCGCTAGGTGTCGGGTATCCAGGTTCGGTCCCACGGTGGTGTTTGCGCAGGTTGTTATTCCCATGCAGGTGCCTTGTGGAATCTGCTGACACAGCGCACGTGGCGGATGTCTTCCACGCGCTGTTATTATGCTGATGTTTTTGTTAAGGTGCATTTTGGATGCCCTTGACTTGACGTTGAAGCTTTTGTAATAAGTGTTGTTAACTCGTATACGCAAACTGCTTGCCTATGTTTAAGAGCAATTACAAAAACAATGTAGGTCTGGCCATAGATTAACAAACCATATAGATTGGAAAATAACAGTTTGATGTTTACAGGCGCTGTTAAGTTATACGCATAAAAACCAGCGCTCTTGACTTAACGAAGAACTGCTTTACGCATCGACAATTGTCAGCTGCGTTTGTTTTGATTCTGGCTTGTATGCTTCGTCCCGCCATTTCACAATTGTTTTTATCCTTGTTTTGTTTTGATTATGGATAGCTGTTTGTGAATTTCGCTTTAAAGTGCTTGAGCGCTGACATGTATACATACATAGACACACTTCTCATAGTATGTATGTATGTATTTGTTTACAAAGCGATGGTTTTGACTATGCAATATTTATGAGGAATTCAAGAAAATTAACTTTAGAATTTAGTAAACATCCAAATGTATTCATACATATGTATGTACATACATTCATATTATTTAAACCTTTAACAACATTTTATTTATTGTAAAATAAATATGATAATTAAGCCAAATGCGATCCCTTATTTTGACATTTGTTTGGCGCGTGAATATTATTTTAGAAATATTTGCAATATTTGTTTGTTAATAATAATAAGAATTAATGTTAAGCATATTTCTCATCATAAGTTGAGGCAATCCAACTAATGGTAAAACAATTGGCACTAATACAATTAAATATGATGTGTATGCATACGTACACACACATGTAAATGCAGGCCACAGAAAAAGAGAAATATAAAAAATTTCAACAAGAATAGCAATACATTTAAAGGACATGACATTAATTTTCTGAATACTCTATCAGAATTAATATGCATGCGTGAACATTTGTATTGTCATAGCGTTGACAACATTGTTTGCTAGTGTCATCGAAGAAAATAAGAAAGAGTATACACAAGAAAATGCAAAACTGAAATTTGGACAAAGCTGCCAGAAGTGCGGCCGACGATGCACACATACATAGAAACTGAGCTCACACAGACCTCACATTCAAGTCGGTATGTGTGGATCGGGAATAGACAAAACGCAAGAAGGCAATAATATGCATAGCACGCGCAAGCTGCGCTACTAAAAAATACCCTTTGTCACACATAACTTTGTTTCAGAAAAACACAAATAATAAGTATTTTAAAACATAACGCGATTACTTTTGTGTTAGTTTAATAAGTCACGTAATTCTTACTTTATTAATAATAAATGCCCTACCTAATTGGTCAAATATATTATGACTTATAATATGGACATTATATTTAAGTTGACGCTTAATTACGCAAAGTTCATTTTTAGTCTATACTACCCTGCCATATAGGGTAGCAGACCGCAGATTGAAGCAAAAGTCTTAAAATGCCAAACTCGAGTTTTGTCACAACAACAAGAGAAATGAATGAGAATGAAGAGTGGCAACGTTTAATTATGTCTCTCGCATCGCACACTTTGGAATCAAAACAAAAGTCCAACAAAATAATAGCGGACTTTTGTTTTGTCTCCAGCCTTATCCATTTATCCATATACAGCTGATGGTAAACAAACCGCCAGAGTAGATAAGCAAGCAGTTCTTTCGTTAAAAGCAGTTTGCCCTCAAGTGCGCTGGTTTCAGTGGTATAACTTTTCTGTTAAGAAAACCAAACTGTTATTTTCCAATCTATATGGTTTATTAGTCTATGGGTCTGGCAGCTGCAGTGTTGCCAACTCCGCTTTTTCCCGTCAAATCTGGCTTTTTTTAAAAGTCATTTGCTAGAAAAATTCGAAAACAGCGGGCAGCGGGAATTCTGGCTTTTTTCTTTTTAAATCAAGCTTTTTTCCGCTTTTTTTCGTACAAGCACACAGTATGAAACAAGAAGATATTTCTGGTTTTTGTTTGATCAATACTTACCAATGCCATCTTTACTTTGAATGCGATGGTATTGAGACTGTATCGATATTTCGATCGATTGTTTTCTGTTGTAAGCAATCTCGAAGCAAGGCGTATTTAACAAGGTGGCATCGACGTCGACGTCGCCCTCTTTGCTGTTGCCTTATTTCTTCAGTCTCGAGCCGAGCGTTGTAAGCGACGCACGGCTACGGACGTTTTGCTTTGTGATATGCATATGTATGTGTGCATACATGTGCATGCGAGAACAAATTTCTTTGAATTTATTACTCTCTTGCTCTTGCTCTCTTTCTCTCGATTGCTCTCATTTTTCATAAGGCAACGCGACGTCGACGTCGATGCCACCTTGTTAAATACGCCTTGTCTCGAAGTACATCGCTACAATTAAGTTTTTCCCATATCTTACTCGCGCAAAAGAAGAATTAAAATTGCATTTTTCTTTAGCGGCAAATAAAGAGAAATGCCATAAGGCTGAGCTTTTATACCAAATCTATTAAAGTCAAGTCAATTAGTTATACTTGCTTTTTCTAAAACCAATCTTGTCCGACCTCCAAAAAGTTAATAAAGCTTTTCAAAGCAACAACACAAATGCCACAAAACTTTTAAAGGGTTTAACATTTGCCATTAATTCTTTAAAAAAAAGGCATCATTCCTGCTAAGCCAGATGTGGATGTTTTCACAACAGACGACATCGAAAAATATGTCGATCTAGAAGTTTACAAAGGATATGAATTTGAAAAATTAATACATTTTTGTTGGCGAAGTTGGATACAAATTCTGAAAAAGACACTCGGGACTGCTGCTCAAAGATTTTGGTACAACTTATTAAGCAACTGAAACAGAGGTAAATAATATAAGTTGGATACCGTATTAACAACTATGTAATTTTTTTCTAATTATTAGGCTTCCAGATAATTATAACAACCTGAAGCAGGTCGATATTTTTTCAGTCGACAATGTTTTACGGGCAAATAAAAAAAAAAAAAAAAACTTGCGACAAATAATATGGTGAAAAATAAAAACAAATACAAATTATGCGCTATAACTATTCGTTATCCCTATGTCTTTTTTTATATTTACCGGTTGGCTTTTTATATTTTGATACCAAAGGTATCATGGTATATTGGGTTTGTGCAAAGTCCGTCATGGTGTCTGTCCGTCTGCCCGTCCGTCTGTCCGGTCGTCTTTTTGTATGAACGCAACTTTTTTCGACACCCTTAAAGCTAGAGCCTTGTAACTTTGCAAATATCTTGGTACATGTCTTCGTCAGAAAAAGTGTTAAATTTAGGGCTCTACGACCTCAGGGAGCCCGGGAAATCGATAACAAGTCGATACACCTCGATGTGCAAATCAATTAAACACTTATATATCCCACATTTGAGCAGCTTAAATCACCAAATTTGGGGGCAAGATAGCCCATGTCATTCTCCAAAAAGCTGCATAAAAATTGTGGATGCCACGCCTACCTGTTCCGCCCCCAGCCCCCTCCAATTATATACAAAAATGGCTGTATCTTCTTCAGTTTTGAAGCTATAGCCACCAAATTTGGTAGAAAGGTAGATGCTGACATCTGACACAGATATGCATCAAAATTTTGCCACGCCCCCAAACAACGGGACATGCTCCATCGCCCTAAAAAAAAACGAAATGCATGTAACTTCGCCAGTTTTTAAGCTAGAGTCACCAAATTTGGTGGGAACATTGTTAGTGACATCCGTAACAGATTTGCTTTTGATTTTGGATGCCACGCCCACTTATAACGTCCACCTCTATATCTTTCTCAGTTTGTGCGCTAGTGTTTCAGACTTGGTAGGGGGTTATAGGGTGCCATCCGCCACAGATATGCATCACAATTTTGTCACGCCTACTCCTGCTGCCTGATATATATACCCAAAACCCCCATATATTACTACTTGCACACAGAATCCTTAACACAGTAATTTAAACTGGTATCAAAGTATATCGCAGTCGGTTGCTTCCGATATATATATATATACTAGCTAACTCAGCCACTCGTTGCAGCGGCGGACCCGACAGACTTCTTCCTGTCAAAAAGATTTGTAATATTGAATTGTTTTGTTTCTACGTTTTTTATAGCCGGTGCAAAAAATTCTACTACTATAACCCTTTAGTACAATGAAATTATTTACGAACAAAGACGAAAATGTTGAATTTTGAATGTAGTTTCAAAATTACGTCCATCGGATGCACGATCGCAAATTTTAGTTGCCCCAAATGACGTCATTTGGAAGCAAGAATTAAATTTGCGTATCTTACGCAAAAATAATTTGGAATCATTTGAATTGCCAGTAAGAAGGGATAATAAAGGCTCCGGCAGAGCGGGTAGAGGTGACAGCACAACTTTTCCTGATGCGCAACACATGCCGGCTGCTTCATTCCGAAATTTCAATGCCTGACAATATTGAAATACTTTATCTATTCCACCGATAGCAATTTTTGAATGCGCTGAGTAGTTAATATCTGGTGCATATTCAAAGGCAAGCCGAACGAATGAGCGGCTGATCCGTTGCCTTTGTCGATCTAGTACTCGTACTGAATCTATGTTTCGTTCTCGTGCCGCTCTTTGTCTCGTAATATTCTGTTGCAGACGTTCGTCACGCTGTTCTTGAGATTCTTGTGCACGACTTTGTGCAGTCCTGATTCTTTGAGCTGCATTTCTTGTTTCGATTTGGTATGGTAATTGCTGAGATCTTTCAACACGTTTGCGTCGTGTCCCATTGCTGCTCGCGTTGTTGAGGTTAGCTCCTCTGCGTTTTGCAGGCATTTTAAAAATGTACGATTTTAAACCGTAAAAAAAACTGTTTTGATTCAGAAGCTAAAATTTTTTGTTTTTTAAAATTTTTTTTTATTTATTTTAGTTGTTGGCGAAGCAACGCGCGCCGGATAACTAAATAATTTCATTTATACGTTGAATAGAATTATTTTTCCTACTGAATTTTAAATGTAGCCTACTAAGATTTTGCAAAACACAGCTCTAGGACTGTCAGACAAATAATTAGCAATAAATTACAATTGCGACAATATTTTTTGAGATTTAAACTACCTTATCTTTCAAGTTGGATCGAACTGCACATGGTGTGCAAATTTTATTAAAATCGGTTAAGTGGTTTAGGAGGAGTTTTTAGACAAACATCGTGACACGAGATTTATATATATTAAGATATATATATATATATAAATAAATATATATGTGTGCATATATAGATATATGTATATAAGTATATAGATATATGTGTGCAGATAATTATACATATTATAATGGCTATATATATTATCGGGCGGAAGGAGAGGAATCCACAAAACAAACCCGAGACCGGTCCTGAGACCACGGCGAATTTAGATGCTATCTCGAGCTGACAAAGGATGTCAGCGTATAGAGACGTGTCTAACCACAGGGCAAGGAGCCGTTAGTGTGTGAGCAGTGCGATCACTTACTATAGTGATCATTGTCACACTAATGGCAGGCGTGAGCAACAGCGAGTAATAACCGTTGTTGCAATGGGAAATTTGACATCACGCCACCTTTGCCCTTGATTTGACTTTGAAGGTGACAGGCTCCGGTCTAGCGAGACAGCAGCGGATATAAAAGGAGCAGGCAGCAGACTATTTGAGAGTCTGAAAACAAGAGTCAAACACGCGAGTCTACGTTACGGTCGGTCAGTCAACGCATCAGGACATTCAAGAAGGCGATAAACAGCGATCCTGCGCAGCGTTAACAATAAGATAAAACTAAGTGCAACTATTCTAAGTGCGGTCACAACCTGTCTCAAAGTGAGCGCTATTTACATTTGTACCTAGGACAGTCTGCTTTTTGGGGAGTCAAGAAAGCCAATAGCGTATCCTGGCGAATAACTGGTGAAGTGAGCAATAAACCTAGTCGAGTAGGCGAGACTAGCTTCGACCATGGTTAGCAGGCGAGCATATCACCAGCAGTCCAAAGACAAGGATACTTAGCGTAGATCCTAGAGCAGTGCGTGACTAAACTAGGCTAAGACACCACTTGTATAATCAACCCGAAAAGCAGTACAATTAAAAGTGTTATAATTCGAAATCACGGTGCGTTATTATTTGCCGCAGTGCCACGAATATAAATTTGTTGGCACGTACCCTCAATACCGCGAGAGCTAGCCCAGCTTTTATTCGGGACAACCGAAGGTTCGTTACAATACCAAAGGTATCATTGTATATTGGGTTTGTGCAATGTCCGTCCTGGTGTCTGTCCGTCCGTCCATCAGTCCGTCTGTATGAACGCAACTTTTGTCGACACCCTTAAAGCTAGAGCCTTGTAACTTTGCAAATATCTTGGTACATGTCTTCGTCAGACAAAGTGTTAAATTTAGGGCTCTACGACCTCAGGGAGCCTGGGAAATCGATACCAAGTCGATACACCTCGATGTGCAAATCGATAAAACACAAATATATCCCACATTTTAGCAGCTAGAGTCACCAAATTTGATGGCAAGATAACTGGTGACATTCCCAAAAAAACTGCATCACAAGTTTGGATGCCACGCCCAGCTATTCCGCCCCCAGCCCCTCTCCAATTATAAACAAAAATGCCTGTATCTTCTACAGTTTTGAAGCTATAGCCACCAATTCTGGTAGGAAGTTAGATACTGACATCTGACACAAATATGCATCAAAATTTTAGATGCCACGCCCCCAAACAACAGGCCATGCACCACCGCCCTAAAAAAAAACCGAAATGCATGTATCTTCGCCAGTTTTCAAGCTAGAGTCACCAAATTTTATGGGTGTACTGTTAATGACGTCCGACAGACGTGCATCAAAGTTGTGGATGCCACGCCCACCCATACCGCCCACCTTCTAAAATCTGAAAACTCTTTATCTCTCTCAGTTTTTGCGCTAGAGTCACCAAATTTGGTGGAAACATTGTTAGTGACATCCGTAACAGATTTGCATCAAAATTTTGGATGCCACGGCCACAAACACCGCCCACCTCTATATCTTTCTCAGTTTTTGCGCTGGAGTCTCCATACTTGGTAGGGGGTTACAGGGTGCCATCCGCTACAGATATGCATCACAAATTTGGATGACACGCCTACCCCTTCTGCCTGATAATTATACCCACAACCCCCATATATTACTATTTGCACACAGAATCCTTAACCAGTTATGATACATAACTGGTATCAAAGTATATCGCAGTCGGTTGCGTCCGACTGCAACGTTTTCACTTGTTCTAATTATTATTGGCAAAAAAAATAAAAATTATGTGTTATATATAAGCCTTTTTTAAATCATTTTTCATATTCAAGCGAATAAATATGCATACATACTATGTATACTACTTCTTAGATAATTTGTTTGTACATGTTATGAAGGAGTAAACTCCTTCGCAACATTTATAGTAGTATTTAAGTATAATGAAATGCACCACGAAGGTACCAATAGAATTAAGAGTTATGTTTAAAACAATTACAGGCCGAGGAGGAGTTACGCAAAGTTAGCCGCCGCAGCAGCAACGATAACGAGAGCGTCGCGAGCAGCGCATTAAGCAGACGGAGATCTGTTGCCAGCTTTTATTAACCTATATTGACTCAAACATTTGTTGCTTAAATGGTGCATCATTTATTTCGGACTATGAGAGGGCGATGCGTAACGCATTAAAAATTTTCATCAAAACATGATTTTACTCTTGCTGGTTCCATTTTACCCAAGCATGCTAAAGAAATGCAAGGAAAATAATGGGTTTCGAAAAAATGCTTCTATGCAATAACCAAGCGTATATGCTTTTTATGAAATTTTTGTATTTGCCTCTTCTACCGAAGAACAAAATTGTCGTTGCGTTTTATCACCTAGAACATAGGTGCCCAAATCCAGCATACGGAAGATTACTCACCAATACTCACACATAAAAACACCAATACCAAGAAGAGAACAATTTTCATACTTTGATACCAAAGGTATCATAGTATATTGGGTTTGTGCAATGTCCGTCATGGTGTCTGTCCGTCCGTCTGTCCGTCCGTCCGTCCGTCTGTATGAACGCAACTTTTTTCGACACCCTTAAAGCTAGAGCCTTGCAACTTTGCAAATATCTTGGTACATGTCTTCGTCAGACAAAGTGTTAAATTTAGGGCTCTACGACCTCAGGGAGCCTGGGAAATCGATAACAAGTCGATACACCTCGATGTGCAAATCAATGAAACACTTATATATCCCACATTTAAGCAGCAAGAGTCACCAAATTTGGGGGAAACATAGCCGATGACATTCCCCAAAAAACTGTATCAAAAGTTTGGATGCCACGCCCACCTATTCCGCCTCCAGCCCCTCTCCGATTATAAACAAAAATGCCTGTATCTTCTACAGTTTTTAAGCTATAGCCACCAAAATTGACATGACTGACATGACATACTGACATCTGACAAAGTTATGCATCAAATCATTGGATGCCACGCCCCCAAACAACGGGACATGCCCTACCGCCCTAAAATAAACCGGAAGGCATGTATCTTCGCCAGTTTTTAAGCTGGAGTCACCAAATTTGGTATGAACATTGGTAGTGACATCCGTAACTGGTGTGCATACAAATTTTGGATGCTGGATCTCTTAGTTTTCGAGTTAGGCGCTTCAAATTTGGTATGAACATTGTTAGTGACATCCGTAATAGATCTGCATCAATGTTTTGGATGCCACGCCCACTAATACCGAGAGATATTGCGGTGGGCGGTATAACCGGGCGTGGCATCCAAAATTTGTATGCACACCAGTTACGGATGTCACTACCAATATTCATACCAAATTTGGTGACTCCAGCTTAAAAACTGGCGAAGATACATGCCTTCCGGTTTATTTTAGGGCGGTAGGGCATGTCCCGTTGTTTGGGGGCGTGGCATCCAATGATTTGATGCATAACTTTGTCAGATGTCAGTATGTCATGACAGTCATGTCAATTTTGGTGGCTATAGCTTAAAAACTGTAGAAGATACAGGCATTTTTGTTTATAATCGGAGAGGGGCTGGAGGCGGAATAGGTGGGCGTGGCATCCAAACTTTTGATACAGTTTTTTGGGGAATGTCATCGGCTATGTTTCCCCCAAATTTGGTGACTCTTGCTGCTAAAATGTGGGATATATTTGTGTTTTATCGATTCGCACATCGAGGTGTATCGACTTGTTATCGATTTCCCGGGCTCCCTGAGGTCGTAGAGCCCTACATTTAACACTTTGTCTGACGAAGACATGTACCAAGATATTTGCAAAGTTGCAAGGCTCTAGCTTTAAGGGTGTCGAAAAAAGTTGCGTTCATACGGACAGACGGACGGACGGACGGACAGACGGACGGACGGACGGACAGACGGACAGACACCATGACGGTCTTTGCACAAACCCAATATACCATGATACCTTTGGTATCAAAATATAAAAAGCCAACCGGTAAATATAAAAAAAGACATAGGGATAACAAATAGTTATAGCGCATAATTTGTATTTGTTTTTATTTTTCACCAATTATTTGTCGCAAGTTTTTTTATTTATTTTTTTTTTTATTTACATTTATATTTACAATCTATCTATGCGATAATAAGTAAATGGTATAAGGGAAGCTATTAACAGAGGGGGGGTTCTGAACTTCCACTCTTTGGGTGGTCTAAAGGGTAGGTCAAGTGGGTGGTGCCTTTTCAATCGACGGCAGTGCTGGCTGTTGTCGAGCAGGTTTACGGCCAGGGGGTTGCAGTGTCGGTCCAGTCTGGTTATATAGATCGTTGTGAAGTACCTGGTTTTTTACGTAGTATGGTGCTTTGGCTAGTCGTCTTAGGGTGATGCTTTGAAATCGTTGGATTATTTCGATGTTCGATGTTGAGGCTGTGCCCCACAGCTGAATTCCGTACGTCCCTATGGGTTTGAGTATTGCCTTGTACAGCAGGACTTTGTTTTCCAAGTTCAGTTGGAATCTGTACCCGAGAAACCACTTCATCTGCCGGAGTTTTAAACTAAGTTGCTTCCTTTTTGTTTTAATATGATCGGACCAAGTTAGTCTCCTGTCGAGGGTTAGGCCGAGGTATTTAATCTTGTTCACCATAGGCAGGGTAGTTCCATTCAGGGTGACATCTGGGCAAGTTTTTCGCCTGGTAGCGAATGTCATATGCGCTGACTTGGTTTCGTTTACGACTATATTCCATCTTTTTAGCCATGGCTCCAGTCTTATCAGTTGCGATTGTAGGACTGCTGACGCTTCTGCGTGGTCCGTCGAGGTGGCTAGCAATGCTGTGTCATCTGCGTATGTGGCGATTACTAGGTTATCACTTTCAATTACTGGGATGTCTGCGGTAAAGAGAGTGTAGAGAACAGGACCTAGCACGCTTCCCTGGGGGACGCCTGCTTTTACTTCATATACTTCGGACTCGAACCATTCGCATCTTACGTAGAAAAGTCGCCTGTGTATGTACGATTTGAGCAGCAAATAGTATGGGGCTGGTAACCCTTCCTTAAGCTTATGTAAGCCTGAGTGCCATACACGGTCGAAGGCCTGTTTGATGTCGAGGAACGCTGCCGAACAGTACTTCCTATCTTCGAAGGAGCTCAGAATTGTTTGTGCTTCTCTATGGCACTGCTCCGGGGTACCATGCTGACTCCTGAAACCAAATTGGTGCTCTGGAATTAATTTGGCGTCTTCTAGTACTGGCAATAATCGGTCCAGTAATATTCTTTCGAATATTTTTGACAGAATTACCAGCAAGCTGATGGGACGGTACGAGGCGGGATCCTGTTCAGGTTTCCCAGGTTTGGATATCATTATGATCTCCGCACACTTCCATTGAGTGGGAAAGTGCTGGAGCCTAATGATACCGTTATAGATGGCCGTAAGAAATATAATTGCGCGTGTAGGGAAATTTTTTATGGTTCTTGCATCGATGGCGTCGTAACCAGGACTTTTGGTTGTTTTCAAACTTGATACAATGGCTATAACTTCGTCAACATGTATCGGTGGTATCGGCAGACTTAGTTGGCATGGTGACTCGATGAATGTGTGGGTGCTAATGACATCCGAGGCTGAGCATAGGTTGAATGCAGTAAATGTTCTCTGTAGATGCAAGGCAAAAGTCTCTGCTTTCTCTTCGTTGGAACGGCACCACGAGCCAGATGGATTGATTATGGGCGGAATTCTTTTAGTTGGCCTCTTGAGGTACTTGGTGCTGTTCCAGAGGTTGTGCTCCAGTCCATTAGGCTCAGCGGATCTAAGGAATTTCGACAGAGCTTCATTGCGCAAATCGTAGAAGAGAAACTTAAGATGCTTAGCAGCACGGTTAAGAGCAGCTTTATCACGTGGATTCCGACTAAGCTGCCGAACCCTACGTAGGTGACGTTTAAGCCTCAGCTGCTCCGTGACTCCTTCCGAGTGCAGGTATCTGTCCCTTTTTTGTCTCTGTGTAGACGTTGAACTGATGTGGTGTGAAGCAGTGCTAATGTTTGCTGCATCATGAATGCAACGTGTTAGTGTTTCAACGGCTTCCTCTATGTCGTCACCCGAGTTTAGTGTAGCGGTGGGATTCAGCATCTCATCAATTTTGGCCTTAAATATTTCGATGTTGGAGTTTTTCTTCAGCAGCCTGGTCATACGTTTCTCGATTGTTATTGGTAGATTGAATTGAAGCAGTACAGCGCAGTGATCGGATAGCAAATCAAACTTATTCACTATATGGGTTAAATTTGGATTAACACCGCGGGTCACTGCCAGGTCCAAAACGTCAGGGACCTTGTTAGTATCCGTTGGCCAGTATGTAGGATTTCCAGTCGACAGTGTGATGAGATGCATCGAGTGAATGCATGAGAGTAGTGCATTACCTTTCGGATTGCATAGCCGTGAGCCCCACCAGGTGTTTTTTGAATTAAAGTCACCTCCAATTATAAAGGCGGGTTTACAATGTCAGCGTGAGATTGGAAAATGTTTTGTCCCTGTCTGACACAAATATTTTTCACATAAGTTCGTATCACTCATTTCCAATCTCAAACCGACCTCACTTGCATCTCAGATTGGAGTGGAAAAAAGCTTTTCGAAAATTTAGTTTTAAAAGCTCTCAATAGATGGCTTTTTTCGAAATTAGTTACATGTGCTCCATAGTTTTTACCTCTATTTTACTCAATACAGAGGCAAATAATAATATAAATCACAATTTAGCATTCATTTAGTGCATATTAACGAATATATAACAATGAAATCATTGTTATATAAAAAAGCAAATCGATAATTTTTGCGCCATTTCACATATGTTAGCCGAGTTCGAAATACAATCAGCTGATTGTTCGAATTGCATTTATGTTCACAATTCAGCTGACATTGTTAACGCGCGGGTAAAAATAAATTAACTTAAAAAAATATACAAATATACAGCAGCAGCAGCAAGAACTGCCTGCATCATCATATTATTATATGATAAAACAATAGCTTGTTTGTTTTCCATGATTTATAATAAATTTTAATACACTTCTGTACAATTTTTGCCACAAACATAAAATGAACATCAGCTGTTCACAGCTAATTAACAGCTAACAGCTGATTTCGAAAATGCGAACATACTTTCACGCTGACTTTGTAAACTACCAGTGTACGTCTCAGATTGTTAAAAGCTTTAATCCAATCTCACGCTGACATTGTAAACCCGCCTTAAACCTTGAGCCTAGTTGAGTAAATATTTGGGTAAACATTTGTGTGGTTACGAGATGTCTTGGTGGCACGTAAGCTGCTGCTAGTACCAGGCTTCCAGTAGGAGTGTCGATCGTCATCACGGCTGCCTGGAACCAGGGCTCCAGTATGGGAGAGCGCTCTGCGTATTTGATGTTAGATTTGACGAGAATAGCTGCACCTCCCCGTGCATTGCCGCTGGGATGGTTGGCGTGAATAAGATTATATCCATTGATTTTAAAATATGATCTGTTGGTAAAGTGTGTTTCCGAGACTAGCATTACATCGATACTGTTCCTCTTCAGGTACATTTCTACCTCAGGCCTACTCTTACATAGACCGTTGGCATTCCAAAGAATCAGCTTAAAACCTATTTGCATATAGAGGCTATGATCGTTCTCATCATTTTTGTCATCTGCAAAAATTGTGTTTGCATGAGGTGCATCATCGATTGGATTTGAGCTAGTATCGAATTATCTAGTTCTCTGGGCTTTAAATTGCTTGGGGTTGGGATGTTGTTTGAATGCCCTCCTGCTATATTGGCATAGCTTATGTTGGCTTTTCTGGCTGATGAGGGAGTATTTACATATGAACTGTCAGGAAAAGTATTACGACTGCTAAATACTGTTTTTTTTGGGTTTTCCTGTTCCCACTGTTGTACGGCAATTTTGTAAACTTTACAACCTCTGTAGGAGGCAGTATGATCACCTTGGCAGTGCACACATGTAGCTTCGGCCCCTCGAGGTTTGGGGCAATCAGAGGACTTGTGGTTTTCGCCACATTTGACGCATCGGTACGATTTCTTGCAATAATTTTGGGTGTGGCCGAACTCTTGGCACCTGTGGCATTGTACGAGATCGTTAAATTGTCTGGGGGGTTCAATGTTAACAATCGCATTGCACAGTCTTTTGACCTCAAAAATTGATTTATTGTTAATGGCTGGCTCCAAGTCAACGAAGAACATTGCAATCGGGGCCTTGGTGATACGATTTTTGGCGTTCGTTATGTGGCGGACAGTGTGGCCGATTTTGCTCAGTGCGTTGCAAATGTATTCAAGAGGGGTGCTGTGATGAATATTTCTGATGACAGCTCTGTATGCTCTATTTTGTTTGAGCTGGTATGAGTGAAACTCAACATTCTTTTTTGTCAAGATATCGACTAGTAGCCTATATTTTTCTTCACTATTAGCCATAATACGAACCTGGCCATCCCGACCTGCTTTGTGGGTGTAATCATCGCTAGTGACAACATCTTTGAAACACTTTTGCATCTCTTGAATATTATCAACAGCTGATATAAATATTGGTGGCGGCTTCAACGAGGGTGGTGAGACTGGTGCTTGATTTTGAGGGTTTTCAGGGTTAATACCCTCAGCCAGCAGAGCAAAGCTGTTGGATGAGTTGACTGGATCCGTGGCTTTCGTAGGAAATTTAGATTTAGAATAGTGGGGAATATCTGACATCGTGTCGTCTGTTTCTGGTGCTGACATCGTAGATGAGCCATTATAATCCCTTATAGTTCTTCTTTTTTTCGTTAGCACAGGGGATTTTCCTTTGCGTTTTGTGACTTTTTGCCATGATACGGGGAGAGCAAGGCCGCCGCGTGCCCCTTCTTCGTCAACCATCTCACCAGATGGTGAGACACCAAACGGCGCTCTGTACAGAGCCACTTATTATTTGTGTTAGGCGCGTGCGCACAAAAGATGTTTGGATGTTTGCGCAAGATCGCGCGATTTGAGTAACCAATAGCAGCAGCGCACGGTTTTTTATTTGTTTATTTCGCGATAGAATGCCGGCACCGTTAGAATGCGGTGCGCAGGTGTTCAGTGTAAGCTATTTTTAGCACAAAGCAGCGAAAAAATCACAACTTGATTATCTGGAACTTTACGCATGCGCGACACGACCGTTCACAGTGAATGCAGAATTGCGACTGAATTTGTCGCAAGTTGCTGCTTGCAAATGCTCGCGCTTATTCTTTTCATCTCTCTCAACTTCTCTCTCAAATGGTATCAGCAAAGAGAGAGAAGCACGAATGCATAAAATATGTGAAAAAAGTTTGACAAAGGACTACGCGCAGAATTACATACAGTCAGATATAGGCCCAATTTCTCAATGTCCGGTTAGATTTTCGTATATAGCGAGCGGTTCAGCTGACTTTTGCTGTTTTCCGGCAACATTGAATGATTTATGTTTAAAATCCCACATATGATAAATTCGAGCGCAAAAGAACTTAATTGTTTTCCTATTATTTTGGCAAGCCAATTGATCTACAATCCTTGCAAGAATGATTTTGCACGTAGATTTTGTAAGCCTTAGCCGCTGTACAAATTTGGCATCATTCAGTTCAGTGAAATGCATGGACGTAAAACACTCTTTAATGTGATGCCATTTTGAATTAATAACAAAATAAATAAACAATTCAAGGGACATTTGTTCTTCTTAACGATATATCGTGACAAAAAACCAGCTTAAGTTTTTAACGGGACCAGCCTTTCTGTTAGTTTGTTTATCATTTACTCCAACCCGGACATTGAGAACTCAAATTTGACTAAACGTCAGTTAGTTTACCTAACCGGACATTGAGAAATTGAGCCTTATAGCTAGCTATAAATAATAACAAAAGGGAATAAAAAAGGGTATTAAAAGTGACTACTCCCAGCATTACTTGAGGCCACTTTTAGAGTTTTTTCTAAAAATATAGAAAAAGGTATAGAAAAGAAGTTAAACAAGTAAAAACGTTTAAGTCGGACTCAACCGACTGCAATATAGTTTGATACCAGTTTACGTAGCTGTGTGCAATTGGTAATATATGGTGGCTTTGGGTATAAATATCAGGCAGAAGGGGTAGGCGTGACAATCAAATTTGTAATGCATATCTGTGGCGGATGGCACCTTCTATCTCTCTATCAAGTTTGGAGACTCTAGCGCAAAAACTGCCAAGGATATAGAGGCGGGTTGTGGGCGTGGCATTCCAAATCTGTTACGGATGTCACTCAAAATATGCCCATAAAATTTGGTGACTCTAGCTTGAAAACTGGCGAAGATACATGCATTTAGGTTTTTTTTAGGGCGGTGGTGCATGGCCATTTATTTGGGGGCGTGGCATCTAAAATTTTGATGCATATCTGTGTCAGATGTCAGTATCTAACTTCCTACCAAAATTGGTGGCTATAGCTTCAAACTGTAGAAAATACAGGCATTTTTGTTTATAATTGGAGGGGGGCTGGGGGCGGAGGAGGTAGGCGTGGCATCAAAAATTTTTATATAGTTTTTTGGGAAATGCTATGGGCTATCTTGCCCCCAAATTTGGTGACTGGCTGCTAAAATGTGGGATATATAAGTAATTAATCGATTTGCACATCGAGGTGTATCGACTTGTTATCGATTTCACAGGCCCCCTGAAGTCGTAGAGCCCCAAATTTAACACTTTGTCTGACGAAGGCATCAACAATAGCGATAGCTACCGTCGCAGCGCAACAACAACAACCGCGACAGCTACGGCTCGCATCGTAACAACAACAACAACGACAGCTACCGCTCGCAGCGCAATAACAACAACAACGACCACGACAGCTACTCCTCGAAGCAGCATCAACCACAACAACTGTAGTTACCGCCGCAGCCGCTGCAACGACAACAACAACCCAACGGTTGCATTTGCGACAACAACAGCAACCAGAGCAGCATAACAGCAGAACAGCCACAACCGAAACAACAGCAGCAACAACAACAATAGCAACGACCACAGCCAGGATAAAGGAGGCAGAAAAGTCTAGTGAAAATGTAGTGAAAGTGATCGCGAACGGTGCCAGTGGATAGCATACACACACACACACGCTCATCCATCCACGCATGCACGCATACACACGCACTCGTCCATCCACGCACACACACACACACGCACGCTCATCCGTCTACGCACACCGTCATACACACACACCCTATCACCCACACACACATATACACAACTTTACGGGGTAAGTCGGCCCATGGCCAAACATACGAAAATGTATCCCCCACACATGCATCCCGAGCAAAGAAAACATAAAATAATAATATTACATGTCGCCCTTCTCTCCCCCTCTTAATTTTCCTTACAGCAATCAAACTTCTCCTTAGCCTTCGGGTAGCTCATCCAACGACCCACCTGGGCCAGACTGAGGGACGGGCTAACGAACCTTCTGGGCTTTACCCTAGGTTGTGTGACGCCTACCTCTTGGTCAGGTCCATGTGGTGTTGCGGTGGTGGCGGGCCTAGGTCCTTCCCTAGATCTCTGCCTGGGCCAGCTACCCGCGTTTGCGAACGCGACTGGTGAGCCGAACGATGTGGACGGGATCTTGAGGTCATCTGGCCAGGCTTCCGGGTGTTACCCTTGCCCGACCAGACGAACCTTAAGAATCATATCCCTTCGGGGCCCGAAGTCTAAAGTGCCCGTTTGGTCGAAGAAGAGTTGTACGAAGGGAGAGGGAAAAGGTACCTTCCGGGTTTTCACCCTAGGGCCTTAACCTTCCCCTTCGGACATATCCGAAGTTGTCGATCGAACAGTGGTATCTACCTCGACCCATATCTGTATACGGCCTGTTGTTCGACCCCGGTGCGGCTCACTCCGGTGTTCCGGCACAAGTTATAAATGATCTGTGAAACCCCGGACGCGAATAAGACGCCGACCTCGGCCAAGAAAACGTCCTTACAATCTTTAAACAAAATTTGGTATCTATAGATTCAAAACTGGCGAAGATACAGGCATTTCTGTTTATAATTTGAGGGTGGCTGGGGGCGGAAGAGGTGGGCGTGGCATTCAAACTTTTGATGCAGTTTTTTGAGGAATGTCATCGGCTATCTTGCCCCCAAATTCGGTGACTAACTACTCAAATGTGGAATATATATGTGTTCTATCCGTTTGCACTTCGAGGTGTATTGACTTGTTATCGATACCAGGCCCCCTGAGGTCGTAAAGCCCTAAATTTAACACTTTGTCTGACGAAGGCATGTACCAAGATATTTGCAAAGTTGCAAGGCTCTAGCTTTAAGGGTGTCGAAAAAAGTTGCGTTCATACAGACAGACGGACGGACTGACACCATGTCGGACATTGCACAAACCCAATATACTATGATATGGTGGTTTCCGTCCGTCCGTCCGTCTGTCCGTATGAACGCAACTTTTTTCGACACTCTTGAAGCTAGAGTCTTGCAACTTTGCAAATATTTTGGTACATGTCTTCGTCAGACAAAGTGTTAAATTTGAGGCTCTACGACCTCAGGGGACCTGAGAAATCGATAACAAGTCGATACACCTCGATATGCAAAACGATAAAACACAAATATATCCCACATTTTAGCAGTTAGAGTCACCAAATTTTATGGCAAGATAGCTGGTGACATTCCCCAAAAAACTGCATCAAAAGTTTGGATGCCACGCCCACCTATTCCGCCCCCAGCCACGGATGCCACGGCCACCTATTCCGCCCCCAGTCCCGCTCCAATTATAAACAAAAATGCCTGTATCTTCTACAGTTTTCAAGCTATAGGCACCAAAATTGACATGAAGGTGAATGCTGACATTTGACACAGATATGCATGAAAACTTTGGATTCCACGCTCCCAAACAACGGGACATGCCCCACCGCCCTAAAACCGGAAGGCATGTATCTTCGCCAGTTTTTAAGCTAGATTCACCAAATTCGGTATGAATATTGGTTGTGACATCCGTAACTGGTGTGCATACAAATTTTGGATGCCACGCCAACTTATACCGCCCACCGCTATATCTCTCTCAGTTTTCGACCTAGGCTCTTCAAATTTGGTATGAACATTGTTAGCGACATCCGTAACCGATCTACATCAAAGTTTTATACGCCACGCCCACCTTTTCCACCCAACTCGTAAAATCTGAAATTTCTATATCTTTCCCAGATTTTGCGCTAGAGTCACCAAACTTGGAAACATTGTTAGTGACATCCGTAACAAATGTGCAATATTGGATGCCACGCCCACTTATACCGCCCACCAAAATATCTTTCTCACTTTTTGCGCTAGACTCTCCAAACTTGATTAGGAGATAGAAGGTACCATCCGCCACAGATATGCATCACAAATTTGAATGTCGCGCCTACCCCTTCTGACCGCCTTTTTATACCTAAAACCCCCATACGTTACAAATACATACAAACTTACATATGTGCTTTGCTTAATTGGTCGAAAATGTATATCAACTATGTTTGTGTGGTACGACGTTACGTCTGAGTTACATAAGCAGCAAGTAAGCAAATCAACCACTATACAGAGATGTTCAAGATTAATTATTTTCGCGCAAATGGCTCGTTATAAAAAACAAATAAGAAATAACAAAAAAACAAAACGTTGAAACTCACAGCTTGTCCTGACCAAGTTTCGTAATAATTAATTAATTTAAAAGCATAGCTCTAGTACAAAAGTTGAGAAAAAAAAGGACTTAGGTGTTCAGGAGGTACTCGAAGGAGTGGTCCAAATTAAAAATCCTTTCTTTGTGCTCACTTTCACCGAGAATGGAATATTTTGTGAAAATTTCAGCCTTCTAGCTCTTATCGTTTAGGCTGTGGGCCTCTCAACAATCAGTCAGTCAGTCAGTCAGTCAGTCAGTCAGTCAGTTAGGACAAACTATTTTATATATATAGATTAGCTTCCCTGCAGTTCTAGAGGTGGCGATAGACCATGCTGAACTACCTACCCAACTAGTTCGTACATGGGTACTTTCCTCGGCAGACCCTATGGTAAGCGAACGTCGAACTACTGAGTACAAGGGTACTTCCTCGGCTAACCCTATGGTAAGCGATGATCGAACCACCTAGTGCATGGGTACTTCCTAGACTAACCCTATGGTAGTCGAACGTCGAACCACCTAGAGCATGGGTAGTTCCTCGACTAACCCTATGGTAGTCGAACGTCGAACCACCTAGAGCATGGGTAGTTCCTCGACTAACCCTATGGTAGTCGAACGTCGAACCACCTAGAGCATGGGTACTTCCTCGACTAACCCTATGGTAGTCGAACGTCGAACCACCTAGAGCATGGGTACTTCCTCGACTAACCCTATGGTAGTCGAACGTCGAACCACCTAGAGCATGGGTACTTCCTCGACTAACCCTATGGTAGTCGAACGTCGAACCACCTAGAGCAAAAAAAAATGTATGCACACAAAAGCGAATGAATACCGAGAGAAAAAAAAAACTTCGATTATGCTTTGTGTTGCTGTTTGTTTACAAATTTACAAAAACAATTGTTAGGCTAGTACCGTTTCTTTTCGTTTTGCTTGTTGTTCTTTCTCTGTGACCAAACGCTGCTGCGTTCGCCGGCTAATCATTATATTGAGAGCATTGGACTTGACTGCAGCGTTAGGCAAGTGCTGCGATTTATTTAAAATAAAGTAACCTAAAAACTATTGTAACAACAATTCAATACTAACAATAATTTTACAAAATGTATAGTGAACGACATAAAAGACGGCTAAAACAACAACAGAATGTTGATGGCGTTCAAGGCAAAGCTGCATTGAAAAACGAAAGCAACTTTTATCGAGTTTTGCTTGGTAAGTAATACATATTAATTGCAATAGAAGTTTAATATTAGTCAATTTAATTCCACTTCAAATCAAATTCAAAGAAATTAATTCAAATTATTATTCGCTTAAAACTGACTAATTTGATTTCACTTCTTTTTTTTCCAGACGCAATAAAGTTGGTTGACGAGCCATGCTTGGCGGAGGAGTTTTTAAGAAAGGCTTTGCAGCTACAAAAAAAAGATATTTTAAAAATTCAACCTGTAAAAAAGCAAACGCCCAAAACGAAGAAAACAACGTTTATGATTTTTAAGATTTATCATTTTGTTCAATAAAAAAATAACAAAAATTAAATTAATACCGAATCTTTTTACTGGTTAATTCTGGGTACCCTTTTCACTACCCCTACCCTGGGTACCCTTTTCACTACTTCTATCATGGGTACCCTTTTCACTACTTCTATCATGGGTACCCTTTTCACTACCCCTATCATGGGTACCCTTTTCACTACTTCTATCATGGGTACCCTTTTCACTACCCCTATCATGGGTACCCATGTAACCACCCCTATTATGGGTACCCATATCACTAGTACGGGGTAAACGATGTGGTGTCGATAGACCATGTAAGCGGACATTTCATACAAAAGTGGAAATGAACAAACGCATTGCTTAGGGTTTGGAGAGTAAGTAGAGGTGGTCTGTTGGGAACTAGCGATTGCACCACCCACGAACTAGTGCTCAGTTCTACAGGGTTGCTACAGATACAACAATGTATGCGTGCATTAACCAATATATGCACTTGCATTTTTGTTAATACATATGCATGTAGGTACTAAATAATGAAAATGCACGTACATACATGTGTATGTATGTACATATGTGCATTTGCAACACCAACTAAAGTTACAAATGTCAGTTTGAAAATAATATCAAAACAACAATGGCAATAGGTATTTGTGTGTTAAGTTTTGTTTGATAATTAGCAAGTATGTAGGTAAAACCAATCGCGTAACATATTCTGGTGTACAAAAACAAATTATGTTTTAATTGATTTGTTTTAAATCAATGATACCAACAAAAAGAAGCAACAACAACACTTACTAACAACAACAACAAAAAATGCTACTTAATTCGAAAAACAATTGTCAAAGGCACAAAGAAGAAAAGAGAATAACGGAGAGAGACACATCTACAGACGGCAAAAAGTGGAATGGGTCATTTTTTTTTTTTTTTTTTGTTTGAAACCTCGGCGGCGTTGAAACTCACAGCTTGTGCGACAATGAGGCGCCAGAGTGGTGGAATGAGGTAAAGTGATTAATGCAATTAATTGAGTTGTTCAAAATTTAATCCAAATTAAAAATTCTTTCTTAGTGCTCACTTTCAAGCTGCATGAAATATTATGTGAAAATTTCAGCCTTCTAGCTCTTATCGTTTAGGCTGTGGGCCTCTCAACAATCAGTCAGTCAGTCAGTCAGTCAGTCAGTCAGTCAGTTAGGACAAACTATTTTATATATATAGATTTAAGTATAATGAAATGCACCACGAAGGTACCAATAGAATTAAGAGTTATGTTTAAAACAATTACAGGCCGAGGAGGAGTTACGCAAAGTTAGCCGCCGCAGCAGCAACGAAAACGAGAGCATTTATTAACCTATATTGACTCAAACATTTGTTGCTTAAATGGTGCATCATTTATTTCGGACTATGAGAGGGCGATGCGTAACGCATTAAAAATTTTCATCAAAACATGATTTTACTCTTGCTGGTTCCATTTTACCCAAGCATGCTAAAGAAATGCAAGGAAAATAATGGGTTTCGAAAAAATGCTTCTATGCAATAACCAAGCGTATATGCTTTTTATGAAATTTTTGTATTTGCCTCTTCTACCGGAGAACAAAATTGTCGTTGCGTTTTATCACCTAGAACATAGGTGCCCAAATCCAGCATACGGAAGATTACTCACCAATACTCACACATAAAAACACCAATACCAAGAAGAGAACAATTTTCATACTTTGATACCAAAGGTATCATAGTATATTGGGTTTGTGCAATGTCCGTCATGGTGTCTGTCCGTCCGTCTGTCTGTCCGTATGAACGCAACTTTTTTCGACACCCTTAAAGCTAGAGCCTTGCAACTTTGCAAATATCTTGGTACATGTCTTCGTCAGACAAAGTGTTAAATTTAGGGCTCTACGACCTCAGGGAGCCTGGGAAATCGATAACAAGTCGATACACCTCGATGTGCAAATCAATTAAACACTTATATATCCCACATTTAAGCAGCAAGAGTCACCAAATTTGGGGGAAACATAGCCGATGACATTCCCCAAAAAACTGTATCAAAAGTTTGGATGCCACGCCCACCTATTCCGCCTCCAGCCCCTCTCCGATTATAAACAAAAATGCCTGTATCTTCTACAGTTTTTAAGCTATAGCCACCAAAATTGACATGACTGACATGACATACTGACATCTGACAAAGTTATGCATCAAATCATTGGATGCCACGCCCCCAAACAACGGGACATGCCCTACCGCCCTAAAATAAACCGGAAGGCATGTATCTTCGCCAGTTTTTAAGCTGGAGTCACCAAATTTGGTATGAATATTGGTAGTGACATCCGTAACTGGTGTGCATACAAATTTTGGATGCCACGCCCGGTTATACCGCCCACCGCAATATCTCTCAGTTTTCGAGCTAGGCTCTTCAAATTTGGTATGAACATTGTTAGTGACATCCGTAATAGATCTGCATCAATGTTTTGGATGCCACGCCCACTTATACCGCCCACCTCTATATCTTTGACGGTTTTTTCGCTAGAGTCTCCAAACTTGGTAGGGGGATAGAAAGTGCCATCCGCCCAGTGTTGCCAACTCCGCTTTTTCCCGTCAAATCTGGCTTTTTTTAAAAGTCATTTGCTAGAAAAATTCGAAAACAGCGGGCAGCGGGAATTCTGGCTTTTTTCTTTTTAAATCAAGCTTTTTTCCGCTTTTTTTCGTACAAGCACACAGTATGAAACAAGAAGATATTTCTGGTTTTTGTTTGATCAATACTTACCAATGCCATCTTTACTTTGAATGCGATGGTATTGAGACTGTATCGATATTTCGATCGATTGTTTTCTGTTGTAAGCAATCTCGAAGCAAGGCGTATTTAACAAGGTGGCATCGACGTCGACGTCGCCCTCTTTGCTGTTGCCTTATTTCTTCAGTCTCGAGCCGAGCGTTGTAAGCGACGCACGGCTACGGACGTTTTGCTTTGTGATATGCATATGTATGTGTGCATACATGTGCATGCGAGAACAAATTTCTTTGAATTTATTACTCTCTTGCTCTTGCTCTCTTTCTCTCGATTGCTCTCATTTTTCATAAGGCAACGCGACGTCGACGTCGATGCCACCTTGTTAAATACGCCTTGTCTCGAAGTACATCGCTACATTTAAGTTTTTCCCATATCTTACTCGCGCAAAAGAAGAATTAAAATTGCATTTTTCTTTAGCGGCAAATAAAGAGAAATGCCATAAGGCTGAGCTTTTATACCAAATCTATTAAAGTCAAGTCAATTAGTTATACTTGCTTTTTCTAAAACCAATCTTGTCCGACCTCCAAAAAGTTAATAAAGCTTTTCAAAGCAACAACACAAATGCCACAAAACTTTTAAAGGGTTTGACATTTGCCATTAATTCTTTAAAAAAAGGCATCATTCCTGCTAAGCCAGATGTGGATGTTTTCACAACAGACGACATCGAAAAATATGTCGATCTAGAAATTTACAAAGGATATGAATTTGAAAAATTAATACATTTTTGTTGGCGAAGTTGGATACAAATTCTGAAAAAGACACTCGGGACTGCTGCTCAAAGATTTTGGTACAACTTATTAAGCAACTGAAACAGAGGTAAATAATATAAGTTGGATACCGTATTAACAACTATGTAATTTTTTTCTAATTATTAGGCTTCCAGATAATTATAACAACCTGAAGCAGGTCGATATTTTTTCAGTCGACAATGTTTTACGGGCAAAAAAAAAAAAAAAAAAAAAACTTGCGACAAATAATATGGTGAAAAATAAAAACAAATACAAATTATGCGCTATAACTATTCGTTATCCCTATGTCTTTTTTTATATTTACCGGTTGGCTTTTTATATTTTGATACCAAAGGTATCATGGTATATTGGGTTTGTGCAAAGTCCGTCATGGTGTCTGTCCGTCTGCCCGTCCGTCTGTCCGGTCGTCTTTTTGTATGAACGCAACTTTTTATGACACCCTTAAAGCTAGAGCCTTGTAACTTTGCAAATATCTTGGTACATGTCTTCGTCAGAAAAAGTGTTAAATTTAGGGCTCTACGACCTCAGGGAGCCCGGGAAATCGATAACAAGTCGATACACCTCGATGTGCAAATCAATTAAACACTTATATATCCCACATTTGAGCAGCTTAAATCACCAAATTTGGGGGCAAGATAGCCCATGTCATTCTCCAAAAAGCTGCATAAAAATTTTGGATGCCACGCCTACCTGTTCCGCCCCCAGCCCCCTCCAATTATATACAAAAATGGCTGTATCTTCTACAGTTTTTAAGCTATAGCCACCAAATTTGGTAGAAAGGTAGATGCTGACATCTGACACAGATATGCATCAAAATTTTGCCACGCCCCCAAACAACGGGACATGCTCCATCGCCCTAAAAAAAAACGAAATGCATGTTACTTCGCCAGTTTTTAAGCTAGAGTCACCAAATTTGGTGGGAACATTGTTAGTGACATCCGTAACAGATTTGCTTTTGATTTTGGATGCCACGCCCACTTATAACGTCCACCTCTATATCTTTCTCAGTTTGTGCGCTAGTGTTTCAGACTTGGCAGGGGGTTTTAGGGTTCCATCCGCCACAGATATGCATCACAATTTTGGATGTCACGCCTACTCCTGCTGCCTGATATATATACCCAAAACCCCCATATATTACTACTTGCATCCTTAACACAGTAATTTAAACTGGTATCAAAGTATATCGCAGTCGGTTGCTTCCGATATATATATATATATACTAGCTAACTCAGCCACTCGTTGCAGCGGCGGACCCGACAGACTTCTTCCTGTCAAAAAGATTTGTAATATTGAATTGTTTTGTTTCTACGTTTTTTATAGCCGGTGCAAAAATTTTACTACTATAACCCTTTAGTACAATGAAATTATTTACGAACAAAGACGAAAATGTTGAATTTTGAATGTAGTTTCAAAATTACGTCCATCGGATGCACGATCGCAAATTTTAGTTGCCCCAAATGACGTCATTTGGAAGCAAGAATTAAATTTGCGTATCTTACGCAAAAATAATTTGGAATCATTTGAATTGCCAGTAAGAAGGGATAATAAAGGCTCCGGCAGAGCGGGTAGAGGTGACAGCACAACTTTTCCTGATGCGCAACACATGCCGGCTGCTTCATTCCGAAATTTCAATGCCTGACAATATTGAAATACTTTATCTATTCCACCGATAGCAATTTTTGAATGCGCTGAGTAGTTAATATCTGGTGCATATTCAAAGGCAAGCCGAACGAATGAGCGGCTGATCCGTTGCCTTTGTCGATCTAGTACTCGTACTGAATCTATGTTTCGTTCTCGTGCCGCTCTTTGTCTCGTAATATTCTGTTGCAGACGTTCGTCACGCTGTTCTTGAGATTCTTGTGCACGACTTTGTGCAGTCCTGATTCTTTGAGCTGCATTTCTTGTTTCGATTTGGTATGGTAATTGCTGAGATCTTTCAACACGTTTGCGTCGTGTCCCATTGCTGCTCGCGTTGTTGAGGTTAGCTCCTCTGCGTTTTGCAGGCATTTTAAAAATGTACGATTTTAAACCGTAAAAAAAAACTGTTTTGATTCAGAAGCTAAAATTTTTTGTTTTTTTAAATTTTTTTTTATTTATTTTAGTTGTTGGCGAAGCAACGCGCGCCGGATAACTAAATAATTTCATTTATACGTTGAATAGAATTATTTTTCCTACTGAATTTTAAATGTAGCCTACTAAGATTTTGCAAAACACAGCTCTTGGACTGTCAGACAAATAATTAGCAATAAATTACAATTGCGACAATATTTTTTGAGATTTAAACTACCTTATCTTTCAAGTTGGATCGAACTGCACATGGTGTGCGAATTTTATTAAAATCGGTTAAGTGGTTTAGGAGGAGTTTTTAGACAAACATCGTGACACGAGATTTATATATATTAAGATATATATATATATAATAAATAAATATATATGTGTGCATATATAGATATATGTATATAAGTATATAGATACATATATGTGTGCAGATAATTATACATATTATAATGGCTATATATATTATCGGGCGGAAGGAGAGGAATCCACAAAACAAACCCGAGACCGGTCCTGAGACCACGGCGAATTTAGATGCTATCTCGAGCTGACAAAGGATGTCAGCGTATAGAGACGTGTCTAACCACAGGGCAAGGAGTTAGTTAGTGTGTGAGCAGTGCGATCACTTACTATAGTGATCATTGTCACACTAATGGCAGGCGTGAGCAACAGCGAGTAATAACCGTTGTTGCAATGGGAAATTTGACATCACGCCACCTTTGCCCTTGATTTGACTTTGAAGGTGACAGGCTCCGGTCTAGCGAGACAGCAGCGGATATAAAAGGAGCAGGCAGCAGACTATTTGAGAGTCTGAAAACAAGAGTCAAACACGCGAGTCTACGTTACGGTCGGTCAGTCAACGCATCAGGACATTCAAGAAGGCGATAAACAGCGATCCTGCGCAGCGTTAACAATAAGATAAAACTAAGTGCAACTATTCTAAGTGCGGTCACAACCTGTCTCAAAGTGAGCGCTATTTACATTTGTACCTAGGACAGTCTGCTTTTTGGGGAGTCAAGAAAGCCAATAGCGTATCCTGGCGAATAACTGGTGAAGTGAGCAATAAACCTAGTCGAGTAGGCGAGACTAGCTTCGACCATGGTTAGCAGGCGAGCATATCACCAGCAGTCCAAAGACAAGGATACTTAGCGTAGATCCTAGAGCAGTGCGTGACTAAACTAGGCTAAGACACCACTTGTATAATCAACCCGAAAAGCAGTACAATTAAAAGTGTTATAATTCGAAATCACGGTGCGTTATTATTTGCCGCAGTGCCACGAATATAAATTTGTTGGCACGTACCCTCAATACCGCGAGAGCTAGCCCAGCTTTTATTCGGGACAACCGAAGGTTCGTTACAATACCAAAGGTATCATTGTATATTGGGTTTGTGCAATGTCCGTCCTGGTGTCTGTCCGTCCGTCCATCAGTCCGTCTGTATGAACGCAACTTTTGTCGACACCCTTAAAGCTAGAGCCTTGTAACTTTGCAAATATCCAGTTTTCAAGCTAGAGTCACCAAATTTTATGGGTGTACTGTTTATGACGTCCGACAGACGTGCATCAAAGTTGTGGATGCCACGCCCACCCATACCGCCCACCTTCTAAAATCTGAAAACTCTTTATCTCTCTCAGTTTTTGCGCTAGAGTCACCAAATTTGGTGGAAACATTTTTAGTGACATCCGTAACAGATTTGCATCAAAATTTTGGATGCCACGGCCACAAACACCGCCCACCTCTATATCTTTCTCAGTTTTTGCGCTGGAGTCTCCATACTTGGTAGGGGGTTACAGGGTGCCATCCGCTACAGATACGCATCACAAATTTGGATGACACGCCTACCCCTTCTGCCTGATAATTATACCCACAACCCCCATATATTACTATTTGCACACAGAATCCTTAACCAGTTATGATACATAACTGGTATCAAAGTATATCGCAGTCGGTTGCGTCCGACTGCAACGTTTTCACTTGTTCTAATTATTATTGGAAAAAAAAAAAATAAAAATTATGTGTTATATATAAGCCTTTTTTAAATCATTTTTCATATTCAAGCGAATAAATATGCATACATACTATGTATACTACTTCTTAGATAATTTGTTTGTACATGTTATGAAGGAGTAAACTCCTTCGCAACATTTATAGTAGTATTTAAGTATAATGAAATGCACCACGAAGGTACCAATAGAATTAAGAGTTATGTTTAAAACAATTACAGGCCGAGGAGGAGTTACGCAAAGTTAGCCGCCGCAGCAGCAACGAAAACGAGAGCGTCGCGAGCAGCGCATTAAGCAGACGGAGATCTGTTGCCAGCATTTATTAACCTATATTGACTCAAACATTTGTGGCTTAAATGGTGCATCATTTATTTCGGACTATGAGAGGGCGATGCGTAACGCATTAAAAATTTTCATCAAAACATGATTTTACTCTTGCTGGTTCCATTTTACCCAAGCATGCTAAAGAAATGCAAGGAAAATAATGGGTTTTGAAAAAATGCTTCTATGCAATAACCAAGCGTATATGCTTTTTATGCAATTTTTGTATTAGCCTCTTCTACCGGAGAACAAAATTGTCGTTGCGTTTTATCACCTAGAACAGAGGTGCCCAAATCCAGCATACGGAAGATTACTCACCAATACTCACACATAAAAACACCAATACCAAGAAGAGAACAATTTTCATACTTTGATACCAAAGGTATCATAGTATATTGGGTTTGTGCAATGTCCGTCATGGTGTCTGTCTGTCCGTCCGTCTGTCCGTATGAACGCAACTTTTTTCGACACCCTTAAAGCTAGAGCCTTGTAACTTTGCAAATATCTTGGTACATGTCTTCGTCAGACAAAGTGTTAAATTTAGGGCTCTACGACCTCAGGGAGCCTGGGAAATCGATAACAAGTCGATACACCTCGATGTGCAAATCAATTAAACACTTATATATCCCACATTTAAGCAGCAAGAGTCACCAAATTTGGGGGAAACATAGCCGATGACATTCCCCAAAAAACTGTATCAAAAGTTTGGATGCCACGCCCACCTATTCCGCCTCCAGCCCCTCTCCGATTATAAACAAAAATGCCTGTATCTTCTACAGTTTTTAAGCTATAGCCACCAAAATTGACATGACTGACATGACATACTGACATCTGACAAAGTTATGCATCAAATCATTGGATGCCACGCCCCCAAACAACGGGACATGCCCTACCGCCCTAAAATAAACCGGAAGGCATGTATCTTCGCCAGTTTTTAAGCTGGAGTCACCAAATTTGGTATGAATATTGGTAGTGACATCCGTAACTGGTGTGCATACAAATTTTGGATGCCACGCCCGGTTATACCGCCCACCGCAATATCTCTCAGTTTTCGAGCTAGGCTCTTCAAATTTGGTATGAACATTGTTAGTGACATCCGTAACAGATCTGCATCAATGTTTTGGATGCCACGCCCGCTTATACCGCCCACCTCTATATCTTTGTCGGTTTTTGAGCTAGAGTCTCCAATTTTATACCCAAAACCCTCATATATTACTATTTGCTCTCAGAATTCTTAACACAGCTATGTGAACTGGTATCAAAGTATATCGCAGTCGGTTGCGTCCGACTGCAACGTTTTTACTTTTTTTTTTTTCAAGAAGTGCGGCCGTCGATGCACACATACATATAAACTGAGCTCAAACACACTGTGTTTTGACTCATATACATCACGATCCGATCCAAAGACTCAAGTCTGTGCTGTTGCTTACCATCTCGCAAGCAATATTAGAAATAGAATGACTTGCATTTTCTACAAAGCACACTGTCAGCAAGCTTTGAGACAGCAAATGAATTTTCAAGCTTTACAATTTTTTTTTCTCATGAGAGTGCGTTGTACTGTTTGAAGTCTCAATACTCATAGACTAACAAACTCATATAGATTGGAAAATAACAGTTTGATGTTTACAGCGCTGTTAAGTTATACGCATAAAAACCAGCGCTCTTGACTTAACGAAGAACTGCTTTACGCATCGACAATTGTCAGCTGCGTTTGTTTTGATTCTGGCTGGTATGAGTCGTCCCGCCATTTAACAATTGTTTTTATCCTTGTTTTGTTTTGATTATGGATAGCTGCTTGTGAATTTCGCTTTAAAGTGCTTGAGCGCTGACATGTATACATAGACACACTTCTCATAGTATGTACGTATGTATGCATGTGAGTACACAGCGTTTGTTTTGATTATGCAATATTTATGAGGAATTTAAGAAAATTAACATTAGAATTTATTTAACATGCAAATGTATACATACATATGTATGTACATACATAGTATTAAAACCTTTAGCAACATATATTATTTTAAAAATATTTGCAACATTTTATTTAATTTTTAATTTAATTTAATAGGTTATTATATGCATAAAGTAAACGCGAAATTTGTTAGTTAACAATAATAAGAAGGAATTTTTAGCATTTTAATGTTGTATTATTATTTTAAATTTGCTTTACTTCCTCATAAATTGTTAAAGTTGCGGCAGGCCAATTAATGGTGAAACAATTGCCACTAATACAATTAAGTATGATGTGTATGCATACGTACACACACATGTAAATGCAGGCCACCGAAGAAAAGAAGAAAAAATCTCAACAAATAGCAAAGCATTTAAAGGACATGACATTAATTTTCTGAATACTCTATCAAAATTCATATGCATGCGTGAACATTTGTATTGTCATAGCGTTGACAACATTGTTTGCTAGTGTCATCGAAGAAAATAAGAAAGAGTATACATAAGAAAATGCAAAACTAAAATTTGGACAAAGCTGCCAGAAGTGCGGCCGACGATGCACACATACATACCAACTGAGCTCACACAGACCTCACATTCAAGTCGGTATGTGTCGATTGGGAAGAGACAAAACGCAACAAGGCAATAATATGCATAGCACGCGCAAGCTGCGCTACTAAACAATACCCTGTGTCCCACATTTAATTTTGTTTCAGAAAAACACAAATATATAATGTGATTACTTATATAGTTAGTATTGAGTATTTTTAAACATAACACGTTTACTTTTGTGTTAGTTTAATAAGTCATGTAATTCTTGCATTATAAATCATAAATACTCTACCCAATTTGTAAAATATATTATGACTTATAATATGGACATAATATTTAAGTATCTTACGATTTGACATATAATTAAGCAAAGTTCACTTTTAGTCTATACTACCCTGCCATACAGGGTAGCAGACCGCAGATTGAAGAAAAAGTCTTAAATTGCCAATCTCGAGTTTTGTAACAACAACAAGAGAAATGAAGAAGGGCAACGCTTAATTATGTCTCTCGCATCACACACTTTGGAATCAAAACAAAAGCCCAACAAAATAATAGCGGACTTTTGTTTTGTATCCAACCTTATCCATTTATCCATATACAGCTGATGGTAAACAAACCGCCAGAGTAGATGAGCAAGCAGTTCTTTCGTTAAAAGCAGTTTGCCCTCAAGTGCGCTGGTTTCAGTGAAATAACTTTTCTGTTAAAAAAGCCCAACTGCTATTTTCCAATCTATATGGATCATTAGTCTATGGATTTGAAAATAGCAGAAAGCAGTTTACAGCGCTGTTAACTAATTCACATACAAACCAGCTCGGGATATTTTAACAAAAACTACTTTACGCATCGACAATTGTCAGCTGCGTTTGTTTTGATTTTGGCTGGTATGAGTCGTCCCGCCATTTCACAAGTGTTTTTATCCCTGTTTTGTTTTGATTATGCATAGCTGTATGTGAATTTCGCTTTAAAGTGCTAGAGCGCTGACATGTATACATACATAGACACACTTCTCATAGTATGTATGAATGTATTTGTGTACACAGCGTTTGTTTTGATTATGCAATATTTTGCGTCTGTTAGCGGCTTATCATTTTAGATTTATCAGCAATTTAAGAAAATTGACATTAGAATTTAGTAAACATGCAAATGAAAATGTACATACATATTGTTAAAACATTTAAAAATATTTTATTTATTGTTAAATAAATATTATAATTAAGCCAAATGCGATCCCTTATTTTGACATTTGTTTGGCGAGTAAACTTATTTATTTACTATTATTTTAGAAATATTTGCAATATTTAATTTAATTTTTAATTTAATTAAATAGTTGAGGCAGGCCAATTAATGGTAAAACAATTGCCACTAATACAATTAAATATGATGTGTATGCATACGTACACACACATGTAAATGCAGGCCACAGAAAAAAAGAAATATAAAAAAATCTCAACAAGAATAGCAAAGCATTTTAAGATCTTCACATTAATTTTCTGAAAACTCTATCAGAATTAATATGCATTGTAAAGTAGTGATTTGCCGAGGTACAGATCTCAGTCTGGCCAAGGCTGGTTACAAGTTATTTATAACTTGCTGAAACCCAAAGTATAGCGTTTATGAAGGGTCAAATAGTAATCCGAAGTAAAGTCGTGTCCTGACAACTACTGATCAGTTAGGGTATCAACCGGGCCGACACCACAATTGTTACCTTAGCTAATCGCTAAACTTACCGTACGCCACCGCGGGCTAGCCTCACGAGTGTCGTCTGGTAAATTAGCTGGCGAGGGTGTGGATTGGGTTATTGCCTCAATCGCCTCTGCACCTTATCGTTGTTAGGACACGTGCCTCTGTGGACTTGAATCACAGGGTATCCGACACTGTACTACACAGAATAACCACGCGGTTTTTTTGTTACTATTTTCACTTTATTCTCTCTAGAGCCGCGGTACAAGCCACGCGGTAAACTTAGCGGGAAGGGGGGTTTAAATCTAATAGGTACAAGCGTGATGATCTTACTCACGTATTAACTTTAAACCCTCTTCTTAATCTTTTCCTTGTTTGTCGTATCTCCTCCCTTGGCGCTGTTTACTGCTTTCTCGTACGTCTTTCCTTTCCGTCTTCGTTCTCGTTTCTCTTTTTTTCTCACTCGCGTCTACGTTGCGTTTTCACTTCTGCACGCGTCTAGGGTTCGCACTCGACTCTCACGCTGCATCTTCGAGGCTCGCGTTCGGCCCTTCTTCGTCGATCTACTCGAGCTTTTGTGGTTTTCGTGGATCGCGGGTGAGGGTCGAAAGCTCGGTTCAGCGCTTTCGCGTCATCTGGCCACTTTGCTGCTGATGACCATTCTACTTCGAAACCGACGTTGCTTATCGTCTGTTATACTTTTAGGCGGTATCTATTTACTAATTAATTCGGCCCTTCGTAGCATCCCTTATCAGTAACTTTTATTCTAATTTAATTACGAAAGCCTTCGTGGCAACTTAACTTCATTTTAATTAACTTCTTTTCTTTCATTGGTTACTTAACCTACTTAAACATACTTAATATCTAACAATTCAATATATTCTTACTTCCTAATTCTTAATGTCTATTATCTGTCAATTAGCCTATTAAATTCAAATCAATATTCAACAAAATCAAAAATCAAACCATAACCATACATAACGAAATTAAAATGAAACCATAACCATACATAATGAAATCAAAAATCAAACCATAATTATACATAAGTAACAATGTGGAGGAGGGCATTATTTGTTCTTCTTCACACCCCCCCCTTTCTCCACCAGGGTGACCGTTACCCTCCGGTCGGCGTGGGCCGTAACGTTGAACAAATCGGCTCCTGCCCTCACCCTTAGCCGTGTCCTGCGCTGTATTTGGCCGTATTTACCCAGCTCCCTCTTGATCTCTGATACCGCGTCCTCAGTCAGCACGTGGTCGCCTGGATATATTGTCCAACCTTCCGGAACCACTGTGAATACCCGGGGAAACCAATCCTGGGGCATATCCTCCAGTCTACCTGGCCATATAAAATCTCCTACTTCCGCTTCCAGTCTTTCGTCCCTCAGTTCTACGCCCTCGTATGGCTCCGGGGTCGGGGACGCGCGGGTTGGTGCTTCGGGGGGTAGAGCAGCTGCGCCTTCGGAGTTGTCCTCCTCGTTATTATCTGCCTCCGCCGATGCTGGCTCTAAGGCGGGGTAGCGGGGAGGGATGGCGGCTCCTCGACGTGCGGTTGTGGGGCCTGCGCGTCTTCCTTTTCTATAACCGCCGTGGTTGTCTCCACCCTCATCAAAATGACCGCCCCGTCCACCCGGTACGCGGTTACCTCCTCCGTCCGGTACACCGTATGGCGGTACGTCGGCGGGCTCTCCTCGCGTTCTCGCCTTTTATAGGAGGGATGATTCCTGCGGGGATCTCTCTGATACTGGTTTCGCCCACCTTGGTCGCGGTCCTCCTCGCTGCTGGATGAGTCGGCATCCTCCACCTGTACATTCGGCGTGGTTTCGCGGCTGTCTCCCTCCGGACTTGGTGTCGTCTCCTCGTCCGACGGGCTTTCCTCGCCGGACGGCGCCTCCTCGTCCGACGGGCTTTCCTCGCCGGACGGTGCCTCCTCGTCCGACGGGCTTTCCTCGCCGGACGGTGCCTCCTCGTCCGACGGGCTTTCCTCGCCGGACGGTACCTCCTCGTCGCTGCTAATAAGTATGATCTCGCTCATTTTCCTGTGAATTAAAATTTGAATCGTTACAACTATGTTTTAATTGGAGAGAAGAAAAAAAAAAGTTGTTAGTGTTGGGAGTGTGTTATTATTTTTTTTTTTACGACACTCTGGTCGACTTTTCTCGTTTCCGACTTGTTTTATGCCGTCTTTTCGCCCGTATTCCGGTCTTGTCTTTCCTCCTCTTGATGATCCTCACCGTCTTCGCCTTCCTGGTAGAATGGTTTCAGCTGGGCTATGCTTGCGACTCGGCTTTTTACGTTGTCCTACTTTCACCAATCGGACGATGTTTGGTGACACAAATTTCTTTACGAGGAAGGGGCCATCGTATTTGGGAGCGAGTTTTGCCGCAAATCCGTCGCTAGCCTTCGATAGTTGGTGTGTCCTCAGTAACACCAACGTGTTGAGTCCCGGCCGCCACTCTCTTCGTCTGAGGTTGTAGCTCCGCCCTTGGTCTTTCGAAGCCCGCTGTAAATTGCTCCGCACAATGCTAAAAACCTCTTTCAGCTTGCCTGCTTTCTCTTCCGGTGTCTCGGGCACATTTCCTGATCCTGGTGTTGCTTCGTCATATAAAGTGGCTGGCAACCTCGGTTCTCTTCCTTGCATCAGGAAAGCTGGAGAAAAACCTGTTGAGTCTGCGACGCTGGTGTTAATTGCCAATGAAATCTCCGGTAGCAGTTCGTCCCACGACCTTTGACTTCCTGAAATGTATTGCGCTACCATGGTCTTGATGGTTCTGTTCGATCTTTCCGTCGGATTTTCCTGAGGGCAGTACGGTGCTGTATGTTGGATCTCTACACCTAACGAGTTCAAGAACGACCTGAAACTTCGACTTGCAAACTGCACACCATTATCGCACACGAACATTTTGGGTATCCCGAACCGACAAAGTATTCGTTCGCGAAATGCCTTTTGTAGTTGGGCCGCAGTTGCTCTCCTCAAGGGGGCTAATTCCACCCATTTCGAAAATGCGTCGTGAAACACGAGCAACATGGTATTACCGTGTTTTGATCTTGGCAAGGGACCCACGAAGTCCGCACATAATACAGCCATAGGTTCGGCAACTTGTCGTGTTAACATTTGTCCAGCCGGCTTCACTTGTTCTGTCTTGAATTTTTGGCACACTTCACAGCACTTGACGTATTTGGCTGCGTCTCGGAACATCCCGGGCCAGTAATACCGTTGTGATAAGCGCATTATCGTCTTGCGCACTCCCTGGTGTCCTGCCGTCGGCGCATCATGGCATTCCAGGAGCACTCTCTTCCTCTGGTCCTCGTCGACGCACAACTTCCACGGTATGTAGTCTTCGTCGTCTGCGCGGTGTCCAAGGTGCCTGTAAAGCTGACCGTTTTCTTCCACGTAGTCCGAGTACTTCTCCGGGTCCTTCGAAATCTTGTCCTTGAGCTTTCTTATCCACTTATCGGGCGCTTTCTCGTGTACTATCTGTTGACAGTCTTCCAACGGCTGACGCGACAGGGCATCTGCCACTACGTTCAGCTTTCCTTTTCGGTATCTCACATCGAACTGATATTGCTGGAGCTCCAATGCCCAGCGCGCAATTCTCCCTGACGGACTCTCAATTGAGTTTAGCCACTTCAACGCCATGTGGTCCGTTATTACCTCGAAACGATATCCTTCCAAATAGCATCTCAATTTCCGAATCGACCACACTATCGCCAGACATTCCTTTTCGGTTGCTGAATAGTTTTCTTCTGCCTTATTCAGTTTCCGGCTTGCATAGGCTATGACACACTCCTGTTGATCGATCATCTGCGTGAGCACCGCTCCTAGGCCAAAATCGCTCGCGTCTGTCTGTAAAATAAACTTAGCGGAAAAGTCGGGACATGTCAGAACGGGGGCGGTGGTCAAACTGTGTTTCAGGGTATCTAACGCCACCTGTTGCTCCTCTCCCCATGACCATTTCCTAGCCTTCTTCAATAGAGCTGTTATCGGCTGGACCACTGTCGCGAAATTTGGCACAAAGCGTCGATACCATGAGGCCATGCCCAAGCATCGTCGAAGTTCCTTCACATTCGTCGGGGCTTTCAGGTTCTGAATCGCTTCCACTTTTGCGGGGTCGGTTTTAATTCCTTCTCCGCTCACTAGGTGTCCCAAGTAGATTAGTTCCCTCTGGAAGAAGGAACACTTCTTCCGGTTTAACTTCAAGTTTGCTGCTCTCAAACGTCGGAATACTTCTTGGAGGTTCGTCACGTGTTGTTCTTTTGTCGCTCCGATCACTATTATGTCGTCCAGATAGGCAAATGCATGGGGCTCCATATCTGGTCCGATAACCGTGTCTAAAGCTCGCTGAAACGTGGCACATGCAGAGTGCAAGCCAAAGGGCATTACTCGCCACTGGAACAACCCTCTGCCAGGAACCGTAAACGCTGTGCACTCTCTACTATCCGCTGCCATGGGAATTTGCCAGTAGCCGTGTTTCAGGTCAAGTGTCGAGATATAACGCGCATGCCTCAATCGCTCTAAAATGTGATTTATTCTGGGCACGGGGTATGCGTCGGGTACGGAGTGCGCGTTCAGTTGCCTGTAGTCGATGCATCCGCCACTCGTTCGTTTTCTTGCGAACGAGTACGATTGGGGCACTGTGCGGACTACGAGATGGCTCTATCGCGCCGGCCTGCAGTAGTTCGTCCACTTGTGCATTGATTACCTGCTGCATCGCCGGGTTCTTCGGGTAATACCTTTGTTTTATCGGCTTATCGTCCTTCATGATGATCCTGTGCTCGGCAACGTTGGACACGCCCTGGAGTCCATCGAAGAGAGCCAATTCCGACCTCAACAATTCCTGTATTCCCGGTTCCAAATCCGCCGGCAGGTATAGTAGCATTTGTCTCTTGTCCTCCTCCTTTGTCTGATGTCTGTTTCTCAACGCCCGGCACTGTTACCTTTCCTGTGTTGGTGATGGTTCTTACGGTGGCGTCCGGCTGACGCGTTTCCAGGACTTCTCCTGTTTCACTTTGTTTCCCCTTGGTGTATCCTTGCCTTGCACTTGACTCGGGTTCTACCCTGACCCTGTCGTCATCCTTGTCCGGTGCCTTCTCGACTTCCAATATCAGCCGCGCGTTCCCGCACTGTATGGTCGTTCCCATCAGGCATAAAAAATCTATTCCCAATATTAGGTTATCTAGCATCGAAGGCATCACGAGCATGTCCATCGTGACCTCGGCCCCCGCTAAACTAACCTTTCCCCTGAATAATTCCTTTACCTCCAATGCCGACCCATCTGCTAAGCGAATCTTCACGCTGGCTTTCGATACTTCACATTTTTTTAACCCTTTGGAAAATCTCTCACTTATGAAACTTCTCGTTGCCCCTGAATCTACCGTTGCTGTCGCTACTTGGTCCCCGACCTTAACTGTAGCGACTATCCTCCCATCCTCTACTCTTAAAGGGTATTCTAGTTTCGGGACTGTTTCGAGTCGGCACCCAACTGATCCCGCCCCAGCTGGTGCCGTGGCTCGTTTCCCGCCCCGGGCCTATGACAACACTCGCTCGTTCTGACTCCTTGGGTACCACACTCCCTACAAAACTGCACTCGCGGATTAGGACACTCTCTGGCAAAGTGCCCCGCCTGCGAACAGTTATAGCACACTCTTTTATTGATGGGCGTCCTAGGCATCTCGTGACTCAGCATTCGATTCGCTATTACCCCCGCTTCGCTACGCGGTGCTGTAACTGGCTCCTCACTCCTCGCAACTGGCTGTGGTGGTGATTTGAACGGATTATAGTGTTTCGGGACCGTCCGCGTCCCATACCTCGCCGCCGCATCTCTCCGATCCCGTTCCTCCAGGGTCTCGTGTTCCGCCGCCAACTGGGTTAGTTCCTCCAGTGTCTTGAACTCGCGCCTGCGAATGCTTCGTCGATAATCTGTCGTCAAGTTTTCATACACTCTATATAACTCCTGCTCTGCCGTATACCTAGCGTGTCGCATCATCCTTCGGAGGTCAATCATGTAATTCTTAAAACTTTCTCCGACGCGCTGCCGGCGGATCCTGATATCATCCTCGAGTCGTTGGTAATATTCCGGCGGCAGGAAGAAATCTAAGAATGCGCTCCTAAACTCTGCCCATGTGGCGTCCATCAACTGACTGACAGAAAACCACCCCGCGGCCTGATCTGTTAGTGCCTCACTTATTGCCCGTGGTAATCGCTCCAGACTGATCTCGTACATACTTGCTCGCTTTTCAATCTCCTCGAGGAATACAAGTGGGTCCGTATACCCATTGAACCTAACACCCCACTTCCGGACCAGTTCTGGTACAACCACGCTGTTTCTATGGCTGTAACATCCCTCCTCCGCGTGTCGGTAGCCAACCGGCTCGACCTGACTATGTACTACCGGTGTACTAGCAGGTGACTGGACATGGATACGAGGGATGGATTCTTTTGTTGCCATTGGGTTTAACGTTGTGCTGTTGTGGATGCTCCGGTTCGACGAGAGTACAGTTGTCGCCGTTCCAGCCCAACCCGATGGGATTGCCACATCGGATTCCGATTTCTGTCGTGGTCTTCGGCCTACGACAGGTTTATCGGTCTGGTTTGGCGACGTCTGAAACTTCGCGAAACGTAACTCCCAGTCGGCCAAACGTGTCCACACCTCGTTCGTATGCCCGTCTCTTTTTATAAAATCGCATACTGTTTTTCGGTAGTCCGACACTGTTGCGCATTTCCCCAAACCTAACTCCTCGGAGATATATTCTAAATCCTCCTTCCGGCAGTCGTAGACCCATTGTCGGCCCACCCCTGGGTTGGTGCAGCCTCTAGGCTCCATGCCGGCAGATTCGCTGACTGGTGGTTTCTCCATCGCAGCTTATTATTCAAAAAAAAAATTTTCCAAAATTTTAACGAAACCGAAAAAAAAAATTTTTTTTTTTTTTTTTTTTCCCCAAAATCTCCGTTGTATTATGTGTGTAAAAAAAAATTCTCCAGAATTTATTGAAACCCAAAAAAAAAAAAAAATTTCTCCAAACTCGCAGTTGTATTGGGTGTATAAAAAAATTCCCCAAAATTTATTTAATGACAGCCAGAAAAAAATATTTTTTTTCCCTCTTATGTTATTATATATTTATTTTTATTTATTTAATTTTATTTATTTATTTTCGCTTTCATTTATTTTTTTATTTTTGTTGTCGACCCAAAAAATAAATTTTATAGAATTTCCGAAACACTTTTAAAATATCCCGCGACCCACAGTGCAGCCAATCCGTTCACTTATTTCTTTTCTAATAATTGCCAAGACGACTTTTAATAAACCTAACAGTGTTCACTTTCGTCGGTGTCGTCCCACTGTGCCTTATTTTCCTCCTGAGTCAACCGCTTTGACTTCTCAAAATTATAGGCACCCTGTGCTGCTCGCATCGACGTGAGAGTTTTCCGTTAGGTGATCGGCTCACCCGTTTTGCCGTCAAGTTCGCTGCGTTCACCGACGGTCGCCAGCAGCAATGACTTACACGGTTCCGTTAAGTAATCGGCGCGCACGTTTTCACCGTCTCGTTCGCTGCGACTCAAATCTGTGTCGACCGCGTGGACTCAAGCAAGGCCCGTGACCTTATCGCCACTTACGTTTTCTTTGCTATTCTGCAGCTGCAGCCTATTCAACACGCCTTACACACTCTGTTCGCCGTGATCCCGTTGGTTCTATCGCTTCGCCCGTTTTCGTTTTCTTTCGTTGTGCCGCGACAATTGCACAAAATCTCGCGGTTCGAATGCCGTTTTCATCCACCGTTTTACATGCGCGTAGTAAAACAGGGTATCACCGGGTATATGCGTACTCTACCCGAATCGCAATTTGCGCACTTTTAGCGATGTTACTGGGGGCTTTAATCCTAGTATACACCACCCGCTAATATTTTGGGTCCCTGCTCGGGCGCCACTTGTAAAGTAGTGATTTGCCGAGGTACAGATCTCAGTCTGGCCAAGGCTGGTTACAAGTTATTTATAACTTGCTGAAACCCAAAGTATAGCGTTTATGAAGGGTCAAATAGTAATCCGAAGTAAAGTCGTGTCCTGACAACTACTGATCAGTTAGGGTATCAACCGGGCCGACACCACAATTGTTACCTTAGCTAATCGCTAAACTTACCGTACGCCACCGCGGGCTAGCCTCACGAGTGTCGTCTGGTAAATTAGCTGGCGAGGGTGTGGATTGGGTTATTGCCTCAATCGCCTCTGCACCTTATCGTTGTTAGGACACGTGCCTCTGTGGACTTGAATCACAGGGTATCCGACACTGTACTACACAGAATAACCACGCGGTTTTTTTGTTACTATTTTCACTTTATTCTCTCTAGAGCCGCGGTACAAGCCACGCGGTAAACTTAGCGGGAAGGGGGGTTTAAATCTAATAGGTACAAGCGTGATGATCTTACTCACGTATTAACTTTAAACCCTCTTCTTAATCTTTTCCTTGTTTGTCGTATCTCCTCCCTTGGCGCTGTTTACTGCTTTCTCGTACGTCTTTCCTTTCCGTCTTCGTTCTCGTTTCTCCTTTTTTTTTCTCACTCGCGTCTACGTTGCGTTTTCACTTCTGCACGCGTCTAGGGTTCGCACTCGACTCTCACGCTGCATCTTCGAGGCTCGCGTTCGGCCCTTCTTCGTCGATCTACTCGAGCTTTTGTGGTTTTCGTGGATCGCGGGTGAGGGTCGAAGCTCGGTTCAGCGCTTTCGCGTCATCTGGCCACTTTGCTGCTGATGACCATTCTACTTCGAAACCGACGTTGCTTATCGTCTGTTATACTTTTAGGCGGTATCTATTTACTAATTAATTCGGCCCTTCGTAGCATCCCTTATCAGTAACTTTTATTCTAATTTAATTACGAAAGCCTTCGTGGCAACTTAACTTCATTTTAATTAACTTCTTTTCTTTCATTGGTTACTTAACCTACTTAAACATACTTAATATCTAACAATTCAATATATTCTTACTTCCTAATTCTTAATGTCTATTATCTGTCAATTAGCCTATTAAATTCAAATCAATATTCAACAAAATCAAAAATCAAACCATAACCATACATAACGAAATTAAAATGAAACCATAACCATACATAATGAAATCAAAAATCAAACCATAATTATACATAAGTAACAATGTGAAGGAGGGCATTATTTGTTCTTCTTCACAGCATGCGTGAACATCTGCATGTTGATTGCGATGGCAACATTGTTTGCTAGTGTCATCGAAGAAAATAAGAAAGAGTATACACAAGAAAATGCAAAACTAAAATTTGGACAAAGCTGCCAGAAGTGCGGCCGACGATGCACACATATGTACATACAAACTGAGCTCACACAGACCTCACATTCAAGTCGGTATGTGTCGATCGGGAATAGACAAAACGCAACAAGACAATAATATGCATAGCACGCGCAAGCTGCGCTACTAAAAAATACCCTTTGTCCCACATTTAACTTTGTTTCAGAAAAACACAAATATGTAATTTGATTACCTATATAGTTAATTATAAGTATTTTTAAACATAACACGTTTACTTTTGTGTTAGTTTAATAAGTCATGTAATTCTTGCATTATTAATCATAAAAGCCCTACCTAATTGGTAAAATATATTATGACTTATAATATGGATATTATATTTAAGTATCTTACGATTTGACATTTAATTACGCAAAGTTCATTTTTAGTCTATACTTCCCTGCCATAGAGGGTAGCAGACCGCAGATTGAAGCAAAAGTCTTAAAATGCCAATCTCGAGTTTTGTAACAACAACAAGAGAAATGAAGAAGGGCAACGCTTAATTATGTCTCTCGCATCACACACTTTGGAATCAAAACAAAAGCGCAACAAAATAATAGCGGACTTTTGTTTTCTATCCAGCCTTATCCATTTATCCACCACCAGCTGATGGTAAACAAACCGCCAAGTAAAAAGCAAGCAGTTTTTTCGTCCCGAGCTGGTTTTATGCGAATTACCATTTCTGTTAAAAAATCCCACTGCTATTTTCAAATCTATATGGATCATTAATCTATGGATTAATCCATAGACTAACACACTCATATAGATTGGAAAATAACAGTTTGATGTTTACAGCGCTGTTAAGTTATACGCATAAAAACCAGCGCTCTTGACTTAACGAAGAACTGCTTTACGCATCGACAATTGTCAGCTGCGTTTGTTTTGATTCTGGCTGGTATGAGTCGTCCCGCCATTTAACAATTGTTTTTATCCTTGTTTTGTTTTGATTATGGATAGCTGCTTGTGAATTTCGCTTTAAAGTGCTTGAGCGCTGACATGTATACATAGACACACTTCTCATAGTATGTACGTATGTATCAGAGAACGGCTTCAGGTGATTGCAAAAAAATCATACACGATCAACTCAAGAATAATCAAGCCATTCCACTCAACCGATCAAACCGATCAAACTCACATGTGAGTCTCTTTTTAAAAAATCAAATCAGATCACTCACTTCTTTGGCTCGCTGAGTTTAATCATGTTCTTTTTCAATCCATTCACTTTGAGCGTACGTTCATTCCACTCAAACATGATTGTGTTGATGAAGAGTAAAACTCAAACGGGCAAGAATCAATGCTCATGAATTTGTTCACTTGCGAGAGAGAGAGAGAGAGCGCTGCCGCTGCACTGCACTGGTTGGTAAAGAAGGAAGAATACGAAACAGAAAGCACAAAACACGATGTTTTTTTTGAAAGGCAATGCCAAATAAGGAACACATTTATTTTTAAATCTAAAAAATCCTAATATTGTAAGTAAAAACAAAAAACAAAACTTCTTTGATAGGAAAAACTAAAACTAAACAAAACTCAAAAATTCATAATTTTAATTTAATACTTTTGTACTATGTAGTATGTATGTTTTTTAATTTTATATTATATTTAATGTTCAAAGCTTCGGTAATAAGATTTTAGAAAAAGTATGCTGTCTACAGATCTTGGACCAAGACGATTTCGCTTCTCCGTTATGACGTTTCCAGCCAAAGAAAATTCGCGTTCTGCAGCTGCACTGCTAGCCGGAATCGAATGAATTTGTAGAGCCAATTTAGACAGATTTGGATACGTTTTATCATTTGTCTTCCACCATTTAAGAAGGTCAAAGGCATCGTGAAGTTTTACAATTTCCTTGCTGTAGCTTTCCAATTCTTCTGTAGGTGTTTTCCAAGTAGTTGTTGTTGAGCTCCTTATTAGGTCAGGAAAAAAAAAATGAACATCTTTATTACTTGTGTCGGTATATGTTGAATCAAGTGTGTCAACTGAACCACTGCATTCAAATGAAATTTGTGACACGGTATCCGGAATTGATGCACATGGACTTGTTGGCACAGAAGTTGATGATGATGGAATTATATTTAAAGAGTTCATTTGTGAAATACAAAACTGTTTTATATCGGTATGGTCATTATGTTGCATGTTTAATGCAGGCGGATATAAAAAACATGCTGCTTTTTGCCAGAGACCGATATTTGGAACCCAAATGGTTTCAACTTTATCTATTATTTTTTCTTTTAAGGTCGAAATAGCAGGTACATCTGTCGGTTGAAGCTCACATAGGAGGCGAACCTTGTTAATCGATGGCACAACGAAACACAGCGATGGGGAGCTGCAAAATTGTAATTTCTTGAATATTTTTTCGAAATCGCTGCATAGGTTTACTAACTGTTCAAGCGTTAATATATTTATTAGAAGCAATCGCTGGCTTTGATTTTTCTCCTTTAAAATTTCATTAATTGTAAACCAATTGTCAACAATTGACTTCAACATATTAAAGTTTGAGTTCCATCGTGTTGGGCATTGATTTTTTAACGACGTTTTTAAGTGATGCTGCAAGTTAGCTTTCTTGAAATACTTGACCATTTTCTTGCACGTGTCAACAATTTGCATAACATCCACACACTCGTTAAATGCATGTTCCAAAACGTTAGCGAACAGATGACTGCTACAATTTAATCTAATATTGGTTTCCAATGCCTTGAGCATATTAGATCCTCTGTCGGTCACAAACTTTATTTTCTAGATGTCGTATATGCCGAACTCTGTAAACAATGTGTTTAGCTTACTTAATATATTTGTGCCAGTTGAGCGCTGGAAATCCATCGACTTTAAACCCAAAATTAGATCGTACAGCTTTAAGTCTTTTTCATAATGTACCGTCACTCCTAAGAAATTTCTATGAACATAATTGTCTGTCCACATATCAATTGTACAAGTGGCGCCACCACAATGCGCAATGTCAGCTATCTCATTTTTTATTTCATTTTTTTTTTCAGTCGCTACCTTTTGCGTCGTTCGCGAGACCGTTGTTGCATCAGGCAGTAAGTCGTCAATATCAACATTCTCTCCATGTATCGATCCAATTTTTATCAAAAATGCTGCAAGCTTTCTAAAACCAACAACATTGATGGCTGAAAAAGGTTGGCAGTCTTCTGTAACCCATGCCACGCAAGCGTCAATTACAGCTTTTTTTTCTTCAGGCGTCACAGTTTTTAGCACCTTTGTCTCCTTTATCGATTTGCAGCACTTGTGTCGGTTAAGATTTGATGTTTGTTTCGGGGAATATTTTAAAACAGTCTTACATGCCCGGCAGAATAAAAATCCATCCAAAATAGTGCCATCCTCCTTTACAATTTCGGACAAAATATTCCACACATAACTCCTTCCCTTATGTTGGGGCGATAAAGTGTAGACGTTTGCTTGTATTTGTTCGATAATACTTTCGGGATCCATTCTGATGAGACGACAAAATCAGCTTAATTATTTTAAAAGAGATATTGTCATGCATACATACTTATTAGTGCAATCCACACACGCACAAGCCGAAAACGAAACGCACCAAAACCGACCAACTCAACCACAAGAATAATGAATACGAAGTGAATTTCACTCAGCGCTTTGTTTCGGCGAATGATCCGAAATGAACAAAACAGATCGGATCAAAAAACTGAGCCGAACGAGAGTGATGCATTCATCGGCATGAGTTGAATTTCACTCAGCGCTTCGTTTCGGCGAATGAGCGGAACTGAACAAAATAGTTCGGATCCGAAGACTGATCTGAACAAGAATGATGCGTTCGTAAGCATGAGTTGATTTTTACTCAGAACTTTTATTTTGTTCAGTGATTGGAATTGAGTAAGAACTTTTGGGTATGAGTAAATCAAGAAAAAAGTGAATATTGCAGTTCTCTGGTATGTATGCATGTGAGTACACAGCGTTAGTTTTGATTATGCAATATTTATGAGGAATTTAAGAAAATTAACATTAGAATTTATTTAACATGCAAATGTATACATACATATGTATGTACATACATAGTATTAAAACCTTTAGCAACATATATTATTTTAAAAATATTTGCAACATTTTATTTAATTTTTAATTTAATTTAATAGGTTATTATATGCATAAAGTAAACGCGAAATTTGTTAGTTAACAATAATAAGAAGGAATTTTTAGCATTTTAATGTTGTATTATTATTTTAAATTTGCTTTACTTCCTCATAAATTGTTAAAGTTGAGGCAGGCCAATTAATGGTGAAACAATTGCCACTAATACAATTAAGTATGATGTGTATGCATACGTACACACACATGTAAATGCAGGCCACCGAAGAAAAAGAAAAAAATCTCAACAAATAGCAAAGCATTTAAAGGACATGACATTAATTTTCTGAATACTCTATCAAAATTCATATGCATGCGTGAACATTTGTATTGTCATAGCGTTGACAACATTGTTTGCTAGTGTCATCGAAGAAAATAAGAAAGAGTATACATAAGAAAATGCAAAACTAAAATTTGGACAAAGCTGCCAGAAGTGCGGCCGACGATGCACACATACATACAAACTGAGCTCACACAGACCTCACATTCAAGTCGGTATGTGTCGATTGGGAAGAGACAAAACGCAACAAGGCAATAATATGCATAGCACGCGCAAGCTGCGCTACTAAACAATACCCTGTGTCCCACATTTAATTTTGTTTCAGAAAAACACAAATATATAATGTGATTACTTATATAGTTAGTATTAAGTATTTTTAAACATAACACGTTTACTTTTGTGTTAGTTTAATAAGTCATGTAATTCTTGCATTATAAATCATAAATACTCTACCCAATTTGTAAAATATATTATGACTTATAATATGGACATAATATTTAAGTATCTTACGATTTGACATATAATTAAGCAAAGTTCACTTTTAGTCTATACTACCCTGCCATACAGGGTAGCAGACCGCAGATTGAAGAAAAAGTCTTAAATTGCCAATCTCGAGTTTTGTAACAACAACAAGAGAAATGAAGAAGGGCAACGCTTAATTATGTCTCTCGCATCACACACTTTGGAATCAAAACAAAAGCGCAACAAAATAATAGCGGACTTTTGTTTTGTCTCCAGCCTTATCCATTTATCCATATACAGCTGATGGTAAACAAACCGCCAGAGTAGATGAGCAAGCAGTTCTTTCGTTAAAAGCAGTTTGCCCTCAAGTGCGCTGGTTTCAGTGAAATAACTTTTCTGTTAAAAAAGCCCAACTGCTATTTTCCAATCTATATGGATCATTACATAGACTAACAAACCATATAGATTGGAAAATAACAGTTTGATGTTTACAGGCGCTGTTAAGTTATACGCATAAAAACCAGCGCTCTTGACTTAACGAAGAACTGCTTTACGCATCGACAATTGTCAGCTGCGTTTGTTTTGATTCTGGCTGGTATGAGTCGTCCCGCCATTTAACAATTGTTTTTATCCCTGTTTTGTTTTGGTTATGCATAGCTGTTTGTGCTTGAGCGCTGGCATGTATACATACATACATAGACACACTTCTCATAGTATGTATGTATGCATGTGAGTACACAGCGTTTGTTTCGATTATGCAATATTTATGAGGAACTTAAGAAAATTAACATTGGAATTTATTAAACATGCAAATGTATACATACATATGTATGTATGTACATACATATTAAAACCTTTAACAATATTTTATTTATTGTTAAATAAATATGAAAATTAAGCCAAATTCGATCATTTATTTTGACATTTTTTTGGCGCGTGAACTTATTTATTTTATATTATTTGCAATATTTTATTTAATTTTTAATGTAATTAAATAGTTGAGGCATGCCAATTAATGGTGAAACAATTGCCACTAATACAATTAAGTATGATGTGTATGCATACGTACACACACATGTAAATGCAGGCCACCGAAGAAAAAGAAAAAAATCTCAACAAATAGCAAAGCATTTAAAGGACATGACATTAATTTTCTGAATACTCTATCAAAATTCATATGCATGCGTGAACATTTGTGTTGTCATAGCGTTGACAACATTGTTTGCTAGTGTCATCGAAGAAAATATGAAAGAGTATACATAAGAAAATGCAAAACTAAAATTTGGACAAAGCTGCCAGAAGTGCGGCCGACGATGCACACATACATACAAACTGAGCTCACACAGACCTCACATTCAAGTCGGTATGTGTCGATCGGGAATAGACACAACGCAACAATGCAATAATAGACATAGCACGCGCAAGCTGCGCTACTAAACAATACCCTTTGTCCCACATTTAATTTTGTTTCAAAAAAACACAAATATATAATTTGATTACTATTATAGTTACTATTAAGTATATTTAAACATAACACCTTTACTTTTGTGTTTGTTTAATAAGTCATGTAATTCTTGCATTATTAATCATTAATGCACCACCAAATTCGTAAAATATATTATGCCTTATAATATGGACATTATATTTTAGTATCTTACGATTTGACATATAATTACGCAAAGTTCATTTTTAGTCTATACTACCCTGTCATACAGGGTCGCAGACCGCAGATTGAAGAAAAAGTCTTAAATTGCCAATCTCGAGTTTTGTAACAACAACAAGAGAAATGAAGAAGGGCAACGCTTAATTATGTCTCTCGCATCACACACTTTGGAATCAAAACAAAAGCCCAACAAAATAATAGCGGACTTTTGTTTTCTATCCTTATCCATCCAGCTGATGGTAAACAAACCGCCAGAGTAGATAAGCAAGCAGTTCTTTCGTTAAAAGCAGTTTGCCCTCAAGTGCGCTGGTTTCAGTGGTATAACTTTTCTGTTAAGAAAACCAAACTGTTATTTTCCAATCTATATGGTTTGTTAGTCTATGGGATCATTAGTCTATGGATTAATCTATGGAGTAGATAAGCAAGCAGTTCTTTCGTTAAAAGCAGTTTGCCCTCAAGTGCGCTGGTTTCAGTGGTATAACTTTTCTGTTAAAAAAACCAAACTGTTATTTTCCAATCTATATGAGTTTGTTAGTCTATGTCAATACTATTATTTGCTTAATGATATTAGATAGTATAAATACAGATACGGCCCAAAAGTATGCCACACAAACAGCAGTGAAAACAATAAAAAAAAAAGTAAAAACGTTACAGTCGGGCGCTACCGACTGCGTTATACTTTGATACCAGTTTACATAGCTGTATTTAGGAAATGTAACCTGCTATCTTACCCCCTAATTTGGTGACTCTAGCTGCTAAAATGTGGGATATATAAGAGTTTTATCGATTTGCACATCGATGTGTATCGACTTGTTATCGATTTCCCAGGCCCCCTAAGGTCGTAGAGTCCTTAATTTAACACTTTGTCTGACGAAGGCATGTACTTGGTACATAATTGCAAATTTGCCAGGCTCTAGCTTTAAGGGTGTCGAAAAAAGTTGCGTTCATGCTTACGGACGGAGGGACGGGCCGACACCAAAAAGGACATTGCACAAACCCAATATTCTATGATACCTTTGGTATCAAAGTATTAAAACTGCATGAACATAAGAGTGCACACTATAATGCACCATGGGTAATTTTGCCAAAAAACTGGAATTAATTTATAACTCAGGAACCACTCAAAATATTTTGATTTAGTTTTAGTGAAATCGAAAAACTTTTACGTTTTTGTATGCGCCTCTGCAGTTTTATAAATGATATAATTGGATCTGATGTACATGCCCTCTGATAAACGTCGATGAAATTACCAAGTCGGCTGTGCTCCCTAGCATGGTGTAGTCTATTAGACTTATAAACTTTATAACGGCCTTCAGCTGTCTCTTCACCAAAGTACCCGACTGTTAGTACTGTGTTTTCAATAATGTCCCTCGAATGAACTAAATTCTATGCACTGTTGCAGTCACAGGAAGCCAAGGATAAATTTTAACTAAGAGTTCACAGGTTTTGTGACAAAATGCTATAAATTTTGTCAGACTTATTGGAAACTGACAAGTCAAACAGATAAGGATGGTTCTCATATTAAAAATAAGTTGCTCATCTATACCAGTTACTCCGGCAAATACTAAATATTTATTGATCCCAACATTCGTATTTCCGAAACTCGTCTGTTTTGGCTGATCGACATTTTTTTATTTATTTATTTATAATAGTTAGTTATAATTTAAAAATTAACACTAACTTAGTCACTAAAGCACTGGCTGCTAGGGCCTTCGGCTTGATGGTTTGTTATTTAATTTAATTTACATATTTACATATTACTTATAACATTATTACATTGGTATATACATATTTACATATTTACAATAATTTTGGGAGATCATAGGAGGTGGTACGTTTTTGTTTTTTTGAGGAACTCGATTATTTTAGCAATATTTTCTGGGGTTGGGTTTGATAGAGTCGATATGGGGCAGCTGGTTTGAAAAATTAGGTTTTTAAAAACGGAAGTTGCAGGGCAGTTGGTAAGAATGTGGTTTATGCTATGGTCTGTTGTTGTGTGACAGTTTGGGCATGGTAGGGTGTTGTCAGGATTGTTGTAGTGTTGTTGTGTAAATCTAGTGTGTCCTAGTCTGAGTCTTAGTATTTTTATTTGGTCGTTGCGTGTGATATTTTTTTGCTGTATATTTTTTAGGTAATGGGATGTGTGTGTTAGGTTTGTGTTTAATTGTTTGTACCATCTGTTGCAGCGTTCTAAGTTGTGTTTAAGCTCTTGTTCGAGTTCCTTAGCAAGGAATTTGTTTATGTCTATGGTGTTGAAGTTGGGAGTAAGGTGTAGGGGCATATTGTATGTGGATTTGGCTGCAGTGTCGGCTAGTTCGTTCCCATCGATGCCGCAGTGGCTAGGGATCCAGAGGAGTTTGATTTTAGGGGCAGCTTTTGTAAGGAGTGTTCTGATGGTTGTTGGATATATGTTGTTGTTGTTGGTGTTGCTGATAGATTTTATCGATGCGAGGGAGTCGCAGCAAATTATGTAATATCCTGCTTTTTTTGGATGAGGTTGATTGCATGGAGGATGGCTATGGTTTCGGCTGAAAGGATGGAAGAGTAGTGTGGTAGGATGCATCTTTTAGAATTACGCTTTCGGTAGTTATAGCAAAGGTAGCTGTGTTATTTTGTAGTGAACCGTCTGTGTAAATGAATGTGTGATTGTTGTATTTGTCTTTGAGTTCTAGGAATTGTTGTCTGTAAATGCTTGGTGGCGTATTGGCTTTGCTAACTTTGTGTAGTGTAGTGTTGATAAGGGAAAGGGGGAATAACCATTGTGGGGTGGTTGTTGTTTTGTTTGGAAGTGGTAGGTATGGGATGTTTTTTCCTTTGCATGATATTATGATTTTTTCGACTGCCGATGTTAGTTTGTTTTCTTTTTTCGCGCCGTTTTGTTTGATGTATTTGTGGAGTGGTGAGTTTGAACTTTGTATTAGTGTTTTGTAAGTTTTGGTTGTAATGAGGTCTCTTTTTTGTTCTATTGTCGGTATGTTTGATTCGAAGAGCAGGTTGGGAATGGGGGTTGAGCGCAGTGCTCCAAGTGAGGTGCGAATTGCAGCGTTAAAAATGGTTTTGAGTTTGTTGAGGGTTGACTTAGGGGCGTGGCCGTAGATAAAAAGTGCGTAGTCTATTTTGGATATTAGGGTTGATTTAGTTATATTAATAAGTGTGTGTGTGTTGCAATTTAGTTTAGGGCTTGATAGGCATTTAATGACGTTAAGTTTGTTGTTTAAAGTTGGTTGAATTTGTTTTATGTGTGAGTCCCATCTGTATTTATTGTTTATTGTTAGTCCCAAGATAGGGGTATTGTTGCATGATACATTGCAGGTACAGTTCTGCTTTCGGCAAATGTGAAGGTGTTGGCATTTTGCTGGGGATAGTGATGCTCCTGAGTATAAGCACCATTCGTGAATGTTGGAGAAGAGGTTGTCTAGGTTGTATGTTTGGTTTTTTTGTCTATTTAGGGGAATTATTAAAAAGAAGTCGTCGGCGTAGGCGCTAAATTGTATTTCTTTTTGTAGGCTGATGATGTTGGAGAGTCTGTTGTAGGCGATTAGAAATAGAATAACTGATATTGGCGATCCTTGAGGGATGCCATTGTGGAGTGGGTATGGGGAACTTATTGAATTTTTTATTTTTGTTCTTATTTTTCTGTTGAAAAGTTTTTGACAAAGTTTTTGATTTTTGGGCCAACTTTCCAATTGCTCAGCTGGTCGATAACAGTATGCACTCCGACTCTGTCGAAGGCCTTTGAGAAATCAAGGGCGATGACAGAAGAGTGCTTTTTAGTTTTCAATGACCGGGTTATCAGGTGGTCTGCAAGGAGCAGACCGTCTGAAACCGATTTGCCGGGCTTAAAACCTGTTTGGTTGGGATGTATGAGGTTGTTTTGGGTTACAAACCACCATAGACGTTTGGCTATTATTTTTTCCAGTGTTTTGGATAGGCAGCAGTTAAGCGAGATTGGTCTATAGTTCGTTATTATTGTTTTGTTAGAGTTGGGTTTTAGTATAGGGATAACTAGGCTAGTTTTGTAGGATTGCGGAATGAAGTTGTTGAAAATGGTATTAAAGAGGTTTGTGATTCTGGATTTTAGGGTGTAGGAGGTGTTTTTAATCATTATGTACGGTATTCTATTAAGGCCAGGAGTTGTTCCTTTAAGGGAGTGTAATGCGGCTAGTAGTTCTATTTGTGTGATATCGGATTCAACTGTCTGAGCTGTCGGGCTGGGTATGTAACTGGTTGTTTTGTCTGAGTATTTGTTTTGAGTGAAGATTTGGTTAAAGTTTTCGTCTTTTGAGTGTTCTGACCAGTGTTGAGCAAAAAGACGAGCTATGGAAGTTGTGTCTGTCGTGAGCGTGTTGTTATTGGTATCTGTGATACAGTGTATGGTTTTGGTTGGGTTAAGCCCGCAAAGTCGTCGGATGTTTGTCCAGATTTTGTCAGACGGGGTATTTGGTTCGATTGTGGATGTGAAATCGGTCGTAGCTTTAGCTTTTGATATTTTTAGCTCCCTCCGGAAGAGTGCATTAGCTCGTTTATATTTGAGGAGATTGTCAGTGCTGTTGATGCGTTTGAAGTTTTGAAAGGATTTGAATTTATTTGCCCTAAGTTCTGTCAGTGTCTTATTCCACCAAGGGGTGTGTTTGCTGTAGTTGTGGGGGGATGTTTGTGGTATACTATGGTGGGCGGCTTGTAGAATTATTTTGTTGAGAATTGCTGCTTCTTTATTGATGTTAGTGGATTTGGGTATGGTTTCGTTTATGTCATTGGTTAGTTTTGTGAAAAGTGGCCAGTCTGCTTCTTTTGTTTTAAAAAGGGGACGAGAGAAGTTTGTTGTTTGTGTTTGTGGGAACAGGGAGATAAGGATTGGAAAGTGGTCGCTTCCATGAAGGTCATCGACTATTTTCCATTTAGTGAAGGGGGTGAGTTGTGGGGAGCATAATGAAAGGTCTATGTGGGTGAGTGTATTGTGAGTGGAAAAGTGGGTTGGTGAGCCGTCGTTGAGAAGAGTCAGGTTGGCGTTTTGGAAAAACTTAGCTAGGATTCTGCCTCGTCTGTTGTCCTGAGGTGATCCCCAGCTGTGATGCCAGCTGTTGAAGTCGCCTAGGATAATTTGGTTGGAGTTGTTACTGTGTGCCTCGAAATGGTCGCTTAAGCATTGGGGTGAGAAGGTTTTGTTGGGAGGGATGTATGTTGAAATGATGTTAATTTTAGCTTTTGACATGATTTCTATTCCAATCACTTCTAAGCGTCTAGATTGGTTTGATTGGGTATGTTGAATGGACTTATGGGCTAATATGGCTACGCCACCAAATCTGTTGGCGGCTGTGTTTGTATAGATTTGGTAATTTATTGGGATGGGGATGGGGGTGTTTGTGTTGTAGTAGTGGGTTTCTTGTAGACAGATGATTTGTGGAGAGTATTTTTTAATTATAGTTAAGAGTTCATTGTAGTTGTTTGTGTATCCTTTTATGTTCCATTGTATTATTTTAAGCATTGCTAGAGTTTGAAGATTTGTGTTTTAGGTTGGGTATTTGGTTTTGTTTTGGAAAGAAAGTTTTTGTTTTAGATGGATTCGCTGTCGGTGTTGTTTGTGTATGTGCTCTTGAATGGGGATTTGGGTTTTGTTTTTGTATTTGATTTAGTATTTTTGAGTGTAGTAAAGAGGTTATCTTTATCTTTTGTCTTATCTTTAGAGAATATTTTGAGTTTTAGATCTTCGGTTAGGAGTGATGTGAGGGGTTTATTTACTGTGTTGGTGAGGCTGGTGGTTTCAGTGTCCATGTCTTCTGGTTCAGATCGGTCGGTGGATGTTGGTGGTGGTGATGGTGTTTTGGCTGATGGTGTTGCGTGAGGTGTTGGTCTGGGTGTGCCTGGTGCTGGCACCTGGTGTTGTAGGTGTGTTGTTTTAGATGAGGTTGCAGGTGGTGTGTTGGTTGGTATATGTGTGTTTGCTGCTTGTGTGGTGGTAGAGTGTTGTGTTGAGTTGGCGAGAGTTTTTGCATAAGATGTTCTGATATGTTGGCCGTGTCGGTTGTTGTAGATGTCAAGAGCGGCTTTGTGGTCTATTTTTTCGGTGATTTTTATGGCTGTTAGTTCTTGTTGTTTAATGAATGTGGGGCATTTGCGGTCGAGGGGGCTGTGTTGGTGGTTGATATCTGGGTTATTGCTGCAGTTTAGGCAGTTTTTTTGGTCTGTGCATCGCTCGTTTTCATTTGCGTGCTTTGCGTTAGAGCAGTTAATGCATATTTCTATTCCTTTACAAACTGGAGTTGGGTGGCCAAAGCGGAGGCACTTTCTGCATCGCAGGGGTAGTGGGATATATGGTCGAACGCGGACTGTTTCGTAGCCAATTCTTAGTTTTTCAGGCAGATTGAGTGTTGCAAAGGTGACGATGATTAGTCCAGTTTCTATTAGTGTAGTGTTTTTTTCTCCGATTTCTGTTTGTGTAGTGTTGTTTTCTCCAGGGTTTGAGTTTGTTGGTTGTTTTTTAAGATTTTCTTTACTTCAGTTACCTTTTGTGTTTTTAGTTCCGTCAGTATTTCATCTTCGGTGATGCCGCGCAACTCGTTGCAGTAGATGACTCCCTTTGTGAAGTTAAGAGTTTTGTGTTCGGTGGCAGTTATTTCAAAAGATGTCATTTGTTTTAGTTTAAGTAGTTTAATGGCTTGTAATTGGTTTTTTGTTTTGATTAGAAGTGAGCCGTCTTTTGTTTTCTTGCATGTCTCCACTTCCCCATTGCAAGCGAAGTCTATTGTTTTTTTTATGACGAACGGTGAAACGTTTACGAAAGTGTTGTTGTCGTTTCTTCTTATCGTTATGTATTTCGGCTCGCCTAGGTTTGTGTTGTTGGATTTTACTCCGTATGTTCTTATGTCAGGTGGTTCGTGCATGTTTGTTATTGTTGGGCAGATGCCCGCGATAACTGTTGGTGGTGTTTTGTTGTTGTGGTTTTTCGTTTGCGTTTTGTGTTTGAAGTTTGTTGAACTCGGTGTTGGTTTTGGTTTCTGCTTGCTGTTTGTCGCGGTTTGTCGCGGTTTTAGGCTTTGCTGTAACACGTCTTATCTCTTCAGAGGTTGAAGTGGTACTCGGCTGATCGACATGTAATGACATATTTCCTCAAAACATCCGCTGCATGCATGCTTTTCTGTTTGCTACTATAATTTTGTTTGCTGCACTTGAAACTTTGCATTTTATTTTATGCCAATCTTACATGCAGCATGGATCACGAATTCAAAAAACCTTATCCAGCAATGTAACGGACTCACTCCTTACTTTAAATTATCTAATAATGGCACAAATCTCAAGCTTTTAAATTTTTTTCTCCAAAAAAATCTTTGCATTGCATATTGGACAGGCTTGGTGGGATTTGGTTTCCGTTAAGGCATTAAGTACTCTTCCATCTATTACAGTTAGGTAAAGACTAAGCTTTACATTAATGCACTTACTATTTTTCAAATTCACCTCACAGCATCCCAAACTGTTTATATCTTTTTGAATGATTAACCTCTCTTTTAGGATGGCTTCTTTAAACTCCTTTAAAAACTCTAGCTTTAATGGTCTACAAAACCTAATTGACTGTGGAGTTCTATTGTTCAAAAAAATACTTCCAGATGCATCAACCAGAGAAAGAGGCATAACTGTAGTGGCAAAGAGACGAGAGTCCGCATTCATTAATTGATTCCCTGTATATATTTGGGTTTAATTTGCCTGTCCCGTTCTTCCATAAAATTCATAGCTCAATATCAATTCAGCAGATACGAAATTTGACTGCTTACGCTTAATTGCCTTTAATACTATGCGTGCCGCTGTGTGGCTTAAAAGTTCTTGCTAGGGAACCTTAGCTACGGAGTCATTAATAGCCATATCTAAGGGTCGGAAAAATTTTTTTCTTTTCTGTAATATCGCGATATATGGAAATTGCATTGAAGGTTAAGCACAGCTTACATTCCAGCCAGTTCTTATGCTTGCTAACAAACAATTTTGTATTTCTTTTACATTTAACCCAGTTTGTTAATAAATTTTTGCAAAAATTCTGACTCTTTCATTCAAAAAGCTTACATTGCTTCCGATAATGCTTTTATCAACATATCCACTTATAAAGTTAAATACCGCATTATTTTTATTCAAACGGCACTTCGTGCGTTGCCACGCTGCAAACAAGTCTGCATGGGGAATCGCAAGGTTGGTTCCAATAAAATCAAGTATCTTGAAAAGTGCGCAAAAGTGCACATTCAATTAATAAAAAAAAAATTAAAACGACATCAAAGTTACAGCAATCACTCGCGACCATTTTTGTTAAAGTCTATGCAAAGTTAGATTTACTTTCTAAAATAGATGCAAATCATATGGTAAATACCTGTACTATTAATATCCATCGTAATTTGCATTTTAAACGTAATTAACCTTTATATCTGTTTATTTCAACTTGAAATTTGCAATTAAAAGCTCAGTTAAAAATTCCTGGCCGTAATTTGTGGTATATTTTGGAAGCGTGGGCAGACCATAGTCCCCCAATGTGTGGTAAAAATATGCCATTTTGCATAATATCTTAGGAGATACACAGTCACACTGAGGTATTAAATATAAAAAAGTAAACAACAAACAGCGAATAAATAAAAAAGACACGATAAATAGTGGAAAAAGTATGCTCATTCCGTTGTTGGCAGCATATATTGTTGCAAAAACGAGCGAAGAAGAAAAGCATCGTAACCGTCAGCGCCGACAGCACAAATGGTGGGTCAACCCATATTTGCAGCGACTCGACAGATTTAATAAGCAAAAGCTTCTCTTCGTGGCTGAAATTTTCCACCAGTTTTTTCGATTTCTTTTCGATTTTTATTTTGTATAAAGTGTTTGTTGCTGCTCTCGGCACAAAAATATATATGACTTGGTATGTGTACATATTTATTTAATCGCTACTATCAATAAGAAGTTTAGTATTTTTTGCTACGTTGCTGGATACCTAGAACCCACGCAGCCAAAAAAAACAATTCCCGCTGCGACGATTTTGCATGGGAAATTTTTTTTTTTGCTGTACTGGATACCCACCTTAAAGCTTGACATAAAAAATCTTATTGGCATCGGAACAGACAACGCCAGCGTGATGACAGGGTCAAGAACAAGCGTCTTTACAAAACTAAAAAAGGATGTTCCGACTATTTAATTAAATGCGTCTGCCACTCGGTCCAACTACTACTCTAAACTAAACTACTCTTTAGGTAAAAGTATGCTACCATTATTAGAATTACTTGTTTACGACACATATTCATGGTTTGCAAAAAGTTCTTCTCGGCAATTGAGTTATAAAAAAAATATACCAATGTATTAATAATGACCAGGTATATCTGAATTCAAAATTTTTACTTGTGGATGTCCCAATAAATGTACTAATATCCAACAGTGCTTACTATTTATTTATTTATTAATTTATTTAAATTTGGAACGGTTCTTAATGCTACAGTATTGCTACTATAAATTAAAGCATTAATCACATATATTTAAATTGAAGATGTAAAAGTATTAATCTAAATTATAAATTCTAAACAATTATTTATCAAATGGAATCACAAGAATTATATATTGAAAGTTATGCATAAGTTGGACTGTAATGTAGTTTTCAAGCGTTAAAGTTAAGTTTTAAAATATGATTCTAAATTAATTCAAAAATGGTGTGCGCTGCGTATTGATTTAATGTAGGGAGGAAGATTGTTCCAAAGTCGAATAGCAAAGATAAAGAACTGCCTATCAGAACAGGATAGTTTGGTTCTCAAGCAAACGAGGTTATTCACACGTTGAGACGAAGTAAACTTTATGTTGCCATATAAATACTCAGGTTCTTGTGTATATATAATTTTGTGTAGGAAGAGAAGAATTCTAAAATTAATTAAAGATGTTAGATCTAGATCAAACAGTCTGTTAGCATAACCCGTTACGTGGTCTGTACTAATGTAATGTACTAATATCCAACAGTGCTTAAGCTAACCCATGTTTTAGATTGTGCTGAGCAAACTATTTGTTATATACACATTAGTTTTTATTTAAATTATTATAATTTTTATAATTATAATTATAATTATTAGTTTCTACAGGCTCCATTGAAGATACCGAGAGTTTCTGAAACCAGGTGGTTATCAATAGAAGCAGCTGTAACGAAAATTTTGAATCAGTGGACTGAGCTGAAATTGCATTTTTCTCTTGGAGCCACAAGTTGTCACAAGGCAACACATTTGCATGAGCTGTATTGCAACGATGACAACATGTTGTACCTCTTGTTTTTAAAACCAATTTTAATGGACATACAAGCCCTTAATAAGCTATTTCAAAGCAACAATGTTAGTTTGACAAAATTGTTGGGAAATTTAATACTAAGTATTAACTCCCTTAAGGCAAAAATCGTACCACCGAATGTGGAAATTGACATTTTAGTTGATGACTTTGAAAACGTGGTGGACTATGATTTGTATTTAGGCTATGAATTTGCATTCAAAGTGAACGGACGTGTGTCGGCCGTTCTCTCCGCCATTGCGATTCCACTTGCGGTTTCTCTCCGTGACCAACTGCGTTTAATCTTGCGAATAAATAACCAAATAATAAAAATAAATTAATAAATTTAATATAATAAAACAAACTGTATAAATAATAATAATAATAAACAAGAAATCAAAATCGTGCCGCCGCCGTGCATTATCGTTTTCGCATAATCGTTTTTGCCGCCGCCGCCGGTTACACCACCATTTTTGTTTCAACGTCGCTATCAGCGTCGTTCGTAGTCTTTCGCGTGTGTGTATATCGGCGTCTCTTTGCGTTTCTCGCGTGCGTGTGTGTGATCATTTTCAACAGCCCATTGTGTGCGTACTGTGTGTGCTGCTGCTACTCCATCGCCCAACAAAAACAAGAAAGAAGAAAGCCTAAACACCACATCCATACTATCACACACACCCCCACCATCCCACACACACAGAGAAGGTAGCCGGGTATTTTTTGTCCTCCACAGGGCAAGTTGAGATTTATCTCCTTGTCACTATTCAAGCCCAGAGTCTCGTTGTGGTTTTCCATCAGAGAGAGCGATCTAGAAGAAAAAGAAAAGAAAAAGAAAGAAAAAAATGACAACGACGACGCCATAGACGACATCACTTAAGTATCGAAAAAAACTACGTATACACATATACATAAAATTCATCTTTCAGCATTAAAGTTCTCTAGAAAAAGTCTGGGCATTCAGTCTTTCATTTTCCCCGTTATATTCATTCCGTTAAATTCATTGCCTTGTGCCTTGTCTTCTTGTTCTTATTTCTTATTCTCATTCTCTTTTGCCACGCATTATTATAGGCGCGCGCGCCAAGATAATTTTTCTTGCTGCCGACATTTTTTACTGCTTGCTTTTGACTGCTTGCTTGCAACTCTCTCTGACGCTTCAGAGCAGGCATGCCCAAACTTACCCATTTACCCATCGTGAACTGCGCTGTTCACACAGACACGAGCCGACGATTACCGAACACCGTCCGAAGTCAATGTTGAGAGCGTAAAAATGCGTTCAGTCGCAAGCGCGCAGTCAACGAAGCAGGTTGATGTCGCTTTGCGTCGCATTTTCACTTGCGTAATTATGTTACACGCAGAGAAAAATTATGATGTTTTTACAGCTGTGTTCATAAAAACAATAGTGCTGCACTTCATTCAGTATGTCAAAAAATTAATATTAAATGTTGTGCAGCGCTACCGTTTTTATAAACACAGCTGCATTGCTTCGCGTATAGTGGGCGGCATAAGTTAAGGGCTTATAATTCTCAAATGGTTCTATCTGTCACGTAAGCACTACCAAGCACCAAAAACTCAATACATTTTATGCGAATTTATTCTGAAAACTTCAAGTATGTGGAAAAGGATTGGGAAGACAAATATTTATTTTTTTTGAATGCAGACAATGATCCGCAATGTTTAATTTGCAATCATGTTATATCTGTTAAGAGAAAATTTAATCTTAAGCGGCATTTTGATACTCATGGCATATGTAATGACGATATACAGGGGAAAAAATTAAAAGTCGATGACAATGTTGGTAGTATGCTAAAGAAACTTGAAGATAAGATACCTATGCCCGATTTGCAATTAAAAGCTTCTTATGCTGTTGCGTTGGCGCTTAGTAAAAAAAATCGCCCATTTACAGATGGACTATTTTTTTAAAGATTTATTTTTGGAGGTTTTAGATATTTTTGGGGAAAAAGAAAAACAAATTTATTCACTCGTTAAAGATGTTCCTTTAAGCCGTTCAACAGTCATACGCAGAACTGAAGAAATCAGTAAATATATGTATGCCGAAGCGCAAAATAGAATTAAAAACAGTGAGTTTTATTCTATTTGCTTGGACGAAAGCGTTGACATTGGCAGTACAAGCCAAATGATTATTTGTGTTCGCACAATTAACAGTAATTTCGAAACAACTGATGAATTTCTAAAGCTTCACTCGTTTCATAGCCACGTTACTGGAAAAAATACATACGAGGCTGTTAGTGAAAATGTACTGTCCATTTATGGAAAGGAAAACTGTCTTCCCTCTGCACTGATGGCGCCAGTAATATGGTTGGCAAAAATGAAGGGCTTGTGGGCTATTTATTAAAAAACGGAATAAATATTCCAACATTCCACTGCCTAATACACCAGCAGGCGTTGTTTTCAAAAATATTTGGGCTGACAGACGCAATGGGAGTCATGGTGAAGGTTGTAAACCGGCTCAAAGGTGGACACAACGCTCTTTCCCACAGAAAATTTAAATTGTTTTTGGAGGAGGTTGGTGCGGAATATGGGGATGTGCTGCAGTTTACTGAAGTTAGGTGGTTGAGTAGGGAAAGTGTTTGGAGCGGTTTTATGACCTTCACGACGAAATAGTTGCGTTTCTTAAAGTAGAAAACAATGAAAAGGATGCGGCTCTGCTGATCTCATTAGAAAGTCCCTTATTTTTATTAGACTTGGCTTTCCTTGCTGACATAGTGCTTGTTATAAATCAGCTAAATTTAAAATTACAGGGCCGTAACAGAAATGTCGTAGAGTTATACCTTACAATTAAACAATTTACTCGGGCCATGCAATTGCTAAGGGACCAAATACACCTTAAAGACCTAACTAATTTAAGCAGGACTTCTGAAATGCACAAGTTACACCCAAATAACGAACGCATTGAAGAATTTGAGATGGCTGTGTGCAGTCTTATTGAAGACATTAAGGAACGCTTCCATGACTTAAACCAAATTGATTGGCAAATGGAAATGTTCCAAAAGCCATTGGATGTTGATTGCAGCACGGTACCTGCGGATATTGCGAAAGAGCTTGGGGCAATGCAAAATGACATAATGCTGCCGCTATCCAATGGCATTGATTTCTGGAGAGAGCTGCCTAGTTTAAAATATCCAAAATCAAAGACCCAAATTTTAAAGCTCTGCTCCATGTTTTGCACAACATACATATGCGAAGCAACGTTTTCAACAATGAAATCGGTTAAAAACGCGGATCGGAATAGACTTTCAGATCTTCACTTAGAAAATCTTTTAAGAATAAAATCTTACGAAAACAATATTGACCTTGATGCAATAGTTGCACATCATAATTCAATTCACATATAATATTTTTTCTTCAAATATTTTTTAAGTGAAGATCTGAAAGTCTATTTCTAAGACCTAATTTCAATCTTCGATATCTCTGGTGTTTTTCAACCGATTTTCGTAAAATTTTCAAATATTTTCATTATTTTGTCTAATAATCTTAAGGCAATATTAAGGTTTTCACAATTCCAAATTTTTGGATATCGATATTATGTGTATCTCAAAAACCGAAAATTTTATCGATAATTTGATACCGACATACATTGCCTTTTATATTGGATAGTTTATATTCCAAATCTGAAGTCTCTACCTCTTATAGTCTCTGATATATACGCACAATCGTTCTTTAATTTATTTATCTTATGCTTTTCATTGCGTGCGCTAACAACGCCAACTTTCGTTTGCGCAGTGTAGCACACACCAATACACAGACACTGCGCGCCTCGCTCACGTTGGGCATCCCTGCTTCAGAGCGACGAAGTTTGACAATTGAGCGCTTTCAACAGTCACTCAAATCAAATTAAATAATCTCAAACTGTACAATCACTTTCAAACCCAATTCAACTTGTACACATTCACATACACACGCATAAATAAATAAACTAATAAATATCAATAAATAGATTCTGGCAAAGCCACATTAATATACCCCTGCTTTCGGTACGTGTGAGTGTGTATACACTGCGCGACAACCGATTAGCACACTCTCTAACCTATAAGTTTAAAGGCAAATAACTCCCTACTCTGAATATGTTTCATGCTCATTCTTTTTATCTTTGATTCTTCATCATTTTTACTCATTCTAAGAATAACTGTGAGCTCTGGAAGTGTACCGTTATTTTGCTTTGCTCTTTGCTTTGAAGTGCGCATAAAATGCATGCATGTTTTTTGCGACAGCCGATTAGTACATTTTCGCTTTCATGTCACTTTTTGCGTGTAAGCTGCCTTGATTGTGTGTTTAAGTTTATTATTTATTTATTGGGACTAATTATCAATAAAATAAAGTAGTAATGGGCAAAGGAAAACCGTTGGACGAGTCTGAAAAAGGCAAAATAAAGGCTTACAGGGAGTGCGGGCACTCTATTCTTCAAATATCAAAAAATATTAAGCGCAGCCGTAAAGTTATTACCGCATATTTAAGCAATGAGGATACATATGGGAAAAACATGAAAGGTCGGCCATCATCTGTAATAACAGCAGCTGACAAGCGAATCATACTACGACACGCATCTAATTCCCACGACTCAGCCGCAAAAATAAAGGAAAAAACTGGTGTTAACGCGTGCGTTCGGACTGTGCAAAGAATTATTTCGAATGCTGAACATATAAAGCATCTAAAATTAAAAAAAAAAACCACCTCTAAACCAACTTAGAAAGATGCAACGACTCAATTTCTGTCGATCAAATATGACCTGGATTAAGGAGTGGGAGCGTGTAGTCTTTTCAGATGAAAAAAGTTCAATTTGGAGGGTCCTGACGGCTATGCCTACTACTTTCATGATCTCAGAAAGGAAGAGCATACTTTAGATCGATTGCACAGCCGTGCGGGTGGTGTCATGGTGTGGGGAGCTATAACATACTTTGGCACTATAGAACTGCAGTTTCTTACCAGCCGTATGAATGCCATTGCGTACAAAGGTGTACTGAATACGGCTTTCCCTGCACTCAAGGATATTTTTGGACCCTTGAAATGGAAGTTCCAGCAGGACAACGCACCTATCCACACAGCCAGGATTGTAAAGTCCTGGATTGATGGTCAAAACGTGGAATTACTGACTTGGCCGCCATACTCTCCCGACCTAAACATTATAGAAAATGTTTGGGGATGGCTGGCACGAAAGGTGTACGAGTCCGGCAGGCAGTATTCAACTGAAGCAGAACTCATTGAAGGAATAAAAAGGTCCTGGAAGGCTGTTTCACTCAATTATATAAAAAAATTATATGACTCCTTACCTCAGCGGATGTACGAAGTCATATTTAACCGTGGAGGCTCAACACATTATTAATTTATTTTCAGAAAAAGTCTAAAATACTTAAATTAATATTAAAAAACAATTTGAATGAAGTTTGAACCCATTTTCTTTTTTTATTTTAAGTTTTCAAGTGACTGTGCTAATCGGCTGTCGCAAAAATAATAGTGAATTTTGTATGTTATGTTTGTTTACATTAATTTAAAATGTTATTAATAAAGTTAGTATCCTATCTTCTATTAATTTTCGTGTGAAATTATATATTCTTTTAAGGGGAAAAAAATTTATTTGGAAAGCTTTTTTAGTTTTCCTTATATTAAGTTTCTAAGACGAGCAGCGTAGGGTGTGCTAATCGGTTGTCGCGCAGTGTATATACAGGGTTGCCCATATTCGACGGACCCATATGGCAACGCCATAACTTTTGACAGAGATGTCAGATCGCTTAATGACATACCGCGTTTGAAGCGTCAGTCCAAGCAGATTTTTACCATGGAACAATACACGCCACGCGAGCGCTCTGAAATAGTTGAAATTTACATTCAACAGAACAAGTCAATTGTGAAAACTCAACGTGCTTTTAAAAAATTAAAAAATGTGAAAAGTGCTTCTTCTAAGAACACCATTAAGCGTTTATACGAAAATTTTTCGACTGGTGAGGCTCTTTCTAATCCGAAGAGGCCAAATAAAAGTCGACCAAGGCGATCGGCCGAGAATATCGCTGCCGTACGAGCCAGTGTTGAGAGGTCCCCAAGAACATCCCAAAAACGCCGTTCTCAGCAGTTGGGCATGGCTCGGTCCACTTTACAACGGATTATTCGCGTCGATTTGCATTTGCCAAGGACCGTAGAAGAGCTCAAGGACAACATTCGTGAAGAAATAGCCGCTATTCCGGCCGAAATGTTGGCGAAAACGATGGAAAATGCTGCAAAAAAGGCACAATACGCCATCAACGCCAGAGGCGGCCATTTGAGAGAAACTATATTCAAAAATTGATGTAAACAAATCTACTTGGAACAAATTAAATGATTAAGATTGCCAACCGCCAAATTTTTATTTTTATACACTAATGGAAAAAAATAGGGGATCAAAAAAATTTTCAAATTTTTAGGTGATTTTCAATAGGCTGTAACTTAAAGAAAATTCATTGTAGAGAGATTTAAAAAAAAAAGGGAATTGTAGCTCTGAGTGTCTAGTTTTTGGGTCCAAACTAAAAAAATTTTTTCTTTTCAATTTTTTTTCAGGTAATTTTGAAAAAACCACTGACAAAAAATTTTTTTAAACTTTATTGATTTTTTTTTTTACGTCTACGGACTTCGACATAATCAGCATATGGGTCAGATAGCTTGTTCGTTCAGCTTCAAATTTCTTTTTTAAATCCTTGATTCGGAATTTTTTCGCGGAGATATCAAACTTTGAATAAAAAAGGATCATTTTGTCTTTGATTATCAATATCTCTGCAACTAATTATCGCACAGAAAGTTGAAGGTGGGTTCCGAAAACTTGAATAAATTTCCTACACGGATGAGCCATTGTTTTTTTAAAAAATTTTTTTTCCATCCTTGACATGTTTTTGAAAATGCAACAAAAATAAGCCTTTCGATGGCTTTTGGAAAGTACAGCGCTAAATCGAAAATATTGAGGAAACCCCTAATGTTAAGTGTGCATTTTACAGTTCAATATACCCACAAAAAACCCCACAAAGATTCAATTAAATCCATTCAGCCGTTTTTTTGTTTTACACGATCAAATTTTTGGAAAAATTAAAGGATCACATTTTTCGTACTAAAAAAAAAATTTTTTTTGGAAAAATTTTTTTTTTCAATGATTCAGAAAATTTACGAAAACAGCGCCTTATTATTCTTGATGCAATTTTGTACCGGAATCACGTAATTTTATTGATAAAATTAAAATAAAAATTGATACCTCTGACTGAATTCTTATCCTTTCACACACTTTTCAGTGATTGATTTTCAGAGATTTTCTTTACTTTTCGTGAGCCCTCAACAATACGCTTAATAAAACAATTTTTTCAAAACAACGCACTTTGCAGATAACTAAATTCTTTTTGAGAAATGTGAATTTTTATTTTTCGATCATGGTAAAACGGTACTTATCGGTGGTGGAGGTTGCTCGCATGGTAACTCTCATCGAAGAAGGTCACAGCCAAAGAGTGGTTGGCACTCGGATGGGTGTAAGTCAATCCGTCGTATCTCGTGCCTATGCCAGGTACCAAGAGACGAACCGATTCGATCGTCGCCCCGGACAAGGTCGCCATCGTGTTACAGATCCCCGTGATGATCGGGCAATCGTTCGAGAAGTTCGCCGCCATTCTTTTCTCAACGCAAACATTGTGGCTCGAAACTTGCCGAATCGGAGACAACAGCAACAACAACAGCGACGAGGGCATCAAGTGCGAAACATTTGCTCCCGAACGGTCATTAACCGTTTACGTGAAGCTGGGTTGCTGGGCGGTTCAGCCTCCATGGTAACGACCGACGTCCCCTTGTTTGGCGCCGTCGCACAGTGGGCGATTTGGCTGATCTAGCGTAAGGAAAAAAAAATTTTCAACTTTTAAAATCTGCCAAATTTTGATTTGCCGCCGATACAAAAATGTTCATGTAGCATATCGATAACATCAAGACCGATAAATATCGCATCATTGATCAGCTGTGAGCTTTCGAACACAACATATGGAGACACAACTTTTTTTTTATTATTTCTGTGTTTTTTACACATATTTAGATTGTTGTGAAAAATTTTTCATTTGATCATTACGGTTCTGGTTTTTTGGGTTTTCACAAACGAAAGGTATGTATTAAAAGAAAATAAATGTTTCGTGACCTGTGAATACATGTTGTATTGCTAACTTGTGCTTAAAACTAACCACCTTTTTAATATCCAATCTGTTAGCAAATTTAATCTTCAGTAGAGTAAAACATTATGAGGCACGCATCGGCCGGTAACAATGTTATACTTGTGTGAAACTATGGTTTGTCCCCTGTTCAAATTGTCCAACATTAGCTGCCCTGGGCTGCCCATTCTGACAATGTTGCTTTTTTTAGGAATCATGTCATGCAGCAAGCACGCACTTTTTTAAGTATGGCATGGAGAAAGAGACGCTTCAAAAAAATGTTCAGCACTGGTCGAGTTCATATTTTCAAATGTTATTGAAAAATCGAACTGTACTGAGCAGGACTACGATTCTGTTATTAAGGGGCTAAAAATTTCTGCAAAAGACTGTCTGAGAAGTGGAGAAATTGTCATAGGGATAAGAGGCGATTTGAGCACAACAACGCAGCTTGGCTGAACGAACACTTGGTTCTTCTACAACAAAACAGAAGATTGGGTTCAGGACGAAAAGAAAAAGACATTGCTGATTGCCACCCGAAACATCAATGCACCAAAGTTTCGCATCTCGTAGAAGACAACAGCTGCAATGAGCTTATGAGAGCAACACGTATTAGTCTTTATAAATGTGGAAAACGCAGTGAAGCTGATATAGTCTCAAAGGTCGGCACAGATACCGACGCATCTAAAAAAATAAAAAGAAGCTTGGATATAGAACAACAGCTTCCTATAAAATATACTCCAGAGGAAGCTTTGGCCCTCTACATTGATGGCAATTACACCAAAAACTCTTATAAGCTTTTGCAAGCAGGCACAAAAGAGCGGAAAGCTAATATTTTTCCAACATATGATGTTCTGCGATCTGCCAAGAGGATGTGCTATCCAAATTCTATTAGAACGGAAGAATGTTGGACAGAAGTCCCGTTGCAAGAAATGCTGGACCACACAATATCTAGAATTGTTGAAGCACATCCTGATGTATTTAGCCCAATCTCAGTTGATGACGAAAAATGTAGTTTGAGACTCTTTTCTAAATGGGGCTGCGATGGGAGTTCGGGACACGCAACTTATCGCCAAAGCTTCAAAAATTCGGAACTTAATATGGCAGATGAACACTTGTTTTTCATTTGTATTGTGCCGCTACAATTGCAATTGGGAAGCTGCATACTTTGGAAAAATCCTCGCCCATCATCGACTCGGTATTGTAGACCGCTTAAAATAATGTTTGCCAAAGAAACTGCAGATTTGGTAAGAGCCGAAATTGAGAATATTAAGTCTCAAATACAGAAGATTGTGCCCACACGACTAAGCAAATTTCAAGTTGAACACAAATTGCAACTTACAATGATCGATGGAAAAGTGTTTAGCGTGATTGCGGAAACATCATCGCAAACTTGCGGCATTTGTAAGGCCACGCCCAAAATGATGAACGATATACATACGATTAAAAACTTTCCAAGAAACGATGACTTACTAGAATTCGGACTGTCGACCTTGCATTGTTGGATTCGTTGTTTTGAATGTATGTTACATATAGGTTATCGGCTACCGATTAAAAAGTGGCAGGTCCGTGGCTTAGATAAGAGCATAGTCGATCAACGAAAGGCAGCCATTCAAGATAGGTTCAGGGTCGAAATGGCTTTATTGGTAGACATTCCAATGCAAGGTTCTGGCAACACTAATAGTGGTAATACGGCTCGAAGGTTTTTTGAAAATTCTCAATTGTCTGCACATATAACCGGAGTAAGCCATGATCTAATAAAAAGAATTGGTATTATTTTGCGCTGTATTGTCTCCGGATATTCAATAAATTCCGACAGATTTCGCGAATTCGCATTAGAAACCGCACAGATTTTCGTACGGGAATATCCATGGTTTTACATGCCCTGCTCAGTACATAAAATATTGATTCATGGAGCCGATATAATAGAAAGTGTTCCACTTCCGATTGGCATGATGTCGGAAGAAGCCTTGGAAGCTAGCAACAAAAATTTACGGAAATTTCGGCTTGAACATACTCGCAAAAATTCGCGCTTAAATACGATGGAGGATCTGATGAACTCTCTATTAGTTTCTTCGGATCCAGTTATATCAAGCTTGAGCAAGAGTACAATAAATTACTCTGGCAAAGCATTTTTGCTTGACAGAGAGGCCCAAAATCTCCTATTGGATTATCCGGAAGCAGAAGAAACCGAAGAATCCGGTTCAGACTCTGAGAACTGATGCAAACACTTTTTTTCCCATTAAAATATTTTTAATCAAGAAAAACAAACAAAATCAAACAAAAAAATCAATGAAAAAAATTTATAAAAACAAATTATTTTTTAATATTAAGAAAAAATTTAAAAAAATTATGTTTAGAATTAAAATGACTCAAAGATGTTCCTTTAAGGGTTAACATAAAGTAAAAATTTACAACTTTGTTAAATTTTCCATATTTTTTGAGTAATTAATTTCCTTACGCTAGATCAGCCAAATCGCCCACTGTGCGTCGTGGAGAACGCTTTGTCCAAAACTTTGTCCGTCCAGTTGTCGCCTACGGCGGTGGATGCCACGCCCACTTATACCGCCCACCTCTATATCTTTCTTAGTTTTTGGGCTAGAGTGACCAAATTTGGTATGATCATTGGTTGTGACATCCGTAACAGGTGTGCATAAAAATTTTTTATACCGCCCACCTCTATATCTTTGTCGGTTTTTGCGCTAGAGTCTCCAAACTTGATAGGGGGATAGAAAGTGCCATCCGCCACAGATAAATGTCATGCCTACCCTTTCTGCCAGATTTTTACTCCCAAAAGCCTCATATATTACTATTTGCACTCAGAATCCTAAACACAGCTATGTAAACTGGTATCAAAGTATATCGCAGTCGGTTGCGTCCGACTGCAACGTTTTTACTTGTTTTCTTTGATTTAAAAAAAAAAAAACATGGGGACCGAATCCGGCTATTTTCAAGTGCAGGAGCGTCACCACAAAAGATCTATTTCTTCACTCTCTAACATTTGCATATATACGTGTGTGTGTGTGTGTGAAAACACATGGGCTTGTGTATTTAGTCATTTGTACATATATATAGAGAGTATACACTAGTCCACATTACATTATATTTTGCTAATTTCTATTTGCTATTTTTGCAATCTTGCTTTTGCCGTCGCTTTACTAGGAGTTGCAGACAATTAATAGCTGCCAAAGTGTTGCCATTGCTGAACAATTACAGTTTGCTAGCCAGCCTTAAAGTGACAAAAGTGCGTCGCTCGACATTTTGAATACTCATTTTTTACTGCCAGAATCCCTCTTATCGCACTCTTTGCACTTTACACCAATTATATCTTACCTGTTTATCTTTCTTAATACATATACCTGACAAAATGACTGGTCTTCATATCGGTGTGTGGAACGATTGATTTCATAAACAAGCACAAAGTTAATATTATGTTGATATGCGAGACGCATTTCAACCATAATTCAAATATCGACATCCTGGCCATTCTGTACATACAGCCAATTCTCATCGTGCCCACCTTTTCATTGGTGGTGCAGCGATAATAATTTTCAATCGTATACAGTGTCAAATACTTCCAGGAATATCCATGCCTCACTTACACTGTGCGATAGTCCGTTTGCAAACTGATATTGGTGGCATAAATATAGCCTCATGCTATTGGCTTTTTTTTTTTTCAGTCGCGATTGAACTCTCGTGGAGTACAGACGTTCTTACGGACGGTTGGCCTTACGAGCTCTCTCAGCGATTATTAACTGCCCAGTGGCGCAAATGCTCATTATTAGATCGATTACGAATGCAATACTTCTCGCCTGTATGCATTCAAAAACCGAATACAAGCCAGATTACTTTCTTAAGAAATGGCCGCTTTGTAGGCACGCTGCATGAGTTTATTGAATTTTGTAATGCAGAAAGTAATGAAGAGCCGAAGTTTCATTCGGGTCTCCATTACATAAGCGTAGCATTTTTAAATATTGTAATGCAGAAATTCTGCAGCCTGTAGAAAACGTAGCATACGATTTAAAATTCGCTTATGGGATGGTAATGTGCCTACATTACTAGACAATATACCTGTAACACAATTTCCCACTATATAAAATGGCTTACTTTCCTGCAAATGTAATATAATAAATAATTGATTACAAAAGAAACAAAGTATACGCTCTAGTAATGTGGTTTTTATTTTTTAATTTTAACATTTATTTATTAAAAATAAGACTCAAAAATAACAATATATTTGACTTCAATATATAACATTACTCAAATCTTCACCAAAAATTTGATAATAAGAAAAAAATTAAGAATAAAAGTAATGAAGAAAATTATATATAACCTATTTTGGACACGGAAGCAGTTTCTTTGCTGCGTATGTTTTGTTGGTGCGACCTTCTGTTTTGATAGAATCTGTAAATTAAACATTATTAATTTGTTGTTATTAAAAATATAAAAAAGATGATTTATACATACCAAATGCCAATGCGTCCACACAAGTCGAGAAATTAATACAAATGACGCGTGCCTCACTATACATACAAAACGAAAAGAAAAAAGAAACGCACGGTCCGCGTACACAAGACGAAACATGCAAAAAACGAAAGACGAAGATCGTTTGTGGGCAAGAGGGGAAGGGGCGTACAAAAACGAAGTTGACAATAGCTCATTGCGTTCGTGCGAGCAGTCGTTTTTTTTTGTCCATTACAAATGCGATACAAAAAAGATCGTAGGTAATGGAATACATTTCGGCTCGAAATAATGCATTATTTCGACCGACCTCATTTAGCTCGCCGCCACTGGGTGTATACCCTCTCTCTCGGGCGCTCTCACAGCAATCGCGTGTTTTTGTCGCGCATTTTGATTGGCTGAACCAGCTACGCTATAACGGAGCATCACACGCACACGCGCGCAAGCTTCGTTTACAGTGTTCTGAAACGTGCTGCTATCGCTAGCGTTGGCATGCACACAGACCCCCCCCCTCCCTCCCGGAAGATGGACTGGCAAGCGCCTCCAAGCAGCAAAAAAGCCACAAAAAAGGCAAATGTCACATACTCCGACAAAGAACTAGACAGCGACGAGGATAGCCAGGATAGCTCCGAGCCCGGCGAGGTTAAGCGAAAAGTACCGCAAAGGACTGCCCCGTTGGACGACACCCCTAGCACCAGTGCGGAGGCCAGGCTTAAGAACAACAGATTTTCAGCGCTAGCAAATGACGACGAATCTGACAGCGACTGTAAAGAAAGTGATGACAACGCCAACTCAGTGACCTTCCAGTCACGCGCGAAGGCTCCTCTCAATCTGGCCGCTCCCGGCCACGTCACGCGGATCAAAGGCCTGCTCGACCTAATAACACGCATAGTCGGCAAAAACGTCGATTTCTCTTGCAAATCTGGCAGAGACAGCAAGGTGCGTGTTTTAATGCCCGACAAAGAGAGCTTCTTCAAGCTTAAAAACCACCTAGATGTAAAGCAGATACGGTATCACACGTTCCAGCCCCGCGACGAGCGTGCCTATCGTATTGTGATCAAAGGCCTGCACCACTCAACTGACATCACCGATTTAAAGAATGCATTGCTAGACCAGGGGCACAGAGTCCGGGACATAAACAACGCAACCAGTCCACAGTGGTTCCGTCAGAGGCCAAAAATCAAAAAAACCGATTTGAAAATATTTAAATTAAATTTACACAGTTTGTCTCTTATATGTCCAATCTTCCAATTTGCAAACCGGTTTTCGCTGGAAACCCAACGGTACATTCTAAAAATAGCATCAAACTCATGAACACGTGTTCATTTTTGCAGCGCTGCAGCGCTCAGAAAGCTTTTTATCATATGTAAGTCGCACTTCAAACAGATCAAACGTTGGCTGTATTGCTCCAAAATTAATTATTTAAAATGAATTTTAAAGTTGAAGGTATTTACTTTAAATCAATATGTTAATTATTAACTTTCTTATTTTTTGCTTATTTTAGCAACTTAATCTATTTTGTGTATTTTGTGAGCGTCTTTTTTACGTTTAGTTAAAGTTTTAGTTGTTTTCCCTCACGATTCCCCATAAGGATTATTATTTTTTATTTTTATTAGAGCTTTAAGACTTTAAAATCGTTAAAGTTAGGTGCGGAATGTTGCGGATGTATTTGTAAACGTTAATATGCTAACACTACTTATTATTTTTTTAAGGTCAAATTTTGCCAGCGCGTTGCAGCGGAGCCCCTGTGCCGTCTTTTGTATCTCTGTCTTTGTGTCTTGTCTTGTCTTTTGTGATTGTTTACAGCTTTAATTTGTCAGTTAATTACTCTTACCTTAAATTATTCTAATTATTTTTCGGTTTTTTTCTATAATTTTTGTTTGCATTCCCAAAGGAGATTCGTATCATTGTGTATTTTCACGACAGTATATTTTAAATTTATAGTGTACCAAAGATGGTAGCAACGCTGCGAAATTATGGGAAGTTATCGAAGATGTTCAATATAATATTGATAATAACGGCTACAATTTAGAACGCAACGAACTTTGTAAATCGATTGGCTACATATGTAAAAGAATTGCTGCATTTTGGACTCGGTATGATCGGAAAAAATCGTCAATTGTACAATATCAATATGATTGGCTAAATGTAAAGGAGTCAATTGTCGTTAAGACCACCAAAAATTCATCTCATCAGTAAAGGCCTGTTTACTCAAAATTTAATTTAATTTAACAGTCAGCTGACTCAATCAAACCTATGCGAACTCTATGTGAGCGTTTACTCAAAATTTAATTTAATTTAGTTCAGTTCCGAACCTGCAGGTTGCAGATTCTTAAATCTTTTCGGTGTTGGTAAGATTGAAAATACAAAACAGCTGATCAAAAAGTGTGATGCAAAACATTTACATATTTAAATATTCAAATGAACGAGCATAAACTAATTATTTTAGTTGAAAATCATGTTTGTTGTATGATAAAAAGTCAAAATACTTCAAAAAAATAATTAAAAATGAGAAGTTTGGGCTTATATAATGCCATTAGCTCAAGTAAAAATGTGTTTAAATAATGATTCAAAATGTAACGGAGGGTTAACAACACTGCTAACATAATTTTACACGCTTCACACACTGTTTTCTTAAATTAAATTAAATTTTGAGTAAACGCATACATTTCCTTAAACTAAATTAAATTAAATTAAATTTTGAGTAAACAGGCCTTAAGCAAATTGAAATAAAATGAAAATGTTTAAAAAATAAAATATTAAAATATTTCTCCACAGTTTTAAGCTATACCCATTTATTTTAATAAAAAGACATATTTTCACATACATACGCTATAACCTATCGTATCCAGATTTTTACTGAAGTCTCCCAGGTTATATACGAAAATTACGAAAATATTATTTTAGGATAAATATATAAAAATTTTGTGCCAAGTTTCAAGTCCCTACCTCAACTAGAAGTATTTATGGCCGCGGCTCCATACAAGCCGAACCACTGTGCAATGTTAAGAAAGACCAGGGAAAATGTCCCCAGTTTGCTGCCCTTGATGAAATCTTTGCCTCGCATTGCATCAATTGAACAACATCAAATAATCGATGACGAGAGGCGTCAATTACCGTCTTTTCAGCTCCCGGAAGATATTGATGTTCAGAATCCGGTCGATTTTTTTGGGGAAAGCTCTTGGAAGTTGAAGAAGGAGATCAAGGAATGACATTTAAAAACGTGGCAAAATTTGTGCTTGAAGTAATTTCATTTCCGCATTCGAATGCTGACAGCGAACGCATATTTAAAATGACAATTGCTACGGTAAATGGTGTGCTCTTAGCTAAGCAACGTGTCAAAGGGAAAGAAAACAATTGTGCAACGTATGAACCAGCACAGAGCGAATACAGTCGCATGAACAAAACATTACTATATAAAAAAAATAATTACAACAGAAAGCACTGCCAAAACGGCTGAAGATTTGTATGGTGACTCGGATGTGGAGGAATTTAACAGTATTTTAATGCCAAACGATTTTTGAGTGAAACGGTATATTTTTGAGTGAAACGGTTAAAATATAGTAATTTTATTTTTTGTTTTTATGAATAGAGTACATATTTTTTGTTGTTGTGAATAGAGTATATATTTTTTGTTTTAATGAATAAAGTATATATTGATAAATAAAAAATTCTTTAATTTTATTTATCACTAGGTTTCATATTCCATTTCTTTTTTATAAATAAAATTTTGTCAGAGCTAATTTCAAATTTGGCGCGTTTATTAAACTTCAAGTGGAAAGGGAGTCTGTTCAGGTTTATACCATGCGTAAACATATGTTCTGTTAATTTGAAAGCGGTCACTTTAAAAAAGTACGATAATTTCGGTCCATGTGCGATGATTCTACGCCCCTAGAACGATAGTCAGCCCTCTTTAGGTTGCTAACACTGTAAGGAACCACTATTTGGATTCTGGTTTGTATTATAACTTGAAGCAGTTTCAGTAAGGCAAGCGATGCATCACTGCGGCTCTTCCGATCTGTCCATATTATGGAAAATATCCGAGGATCACCTCAATGTGCAAAGTTCCGGGCGACAACGCGTCAGTTTGGCTAAGCAGTTGATGTCCAACACCACATCCAGTGCAATATCGCATTGCTTTGCATTGGGCTTAGAGGTGGACAATGCATTGGAAACAGCAGAGTTCCTCAAACTAGTGAACGACTGGTATGACTTATTTAATTCTAAAATAGGAACACTGAATTACACGTCCATGCCAGCAAAGCAGCCCTATGGGTGTTCGACTGAAGCGCAGCAAGGCGTACTTCACAAAATGAGCGCATTCGGTGTCGGAGCCAATTGTTCCAAACTTAAAGTCGCAATCGCAAAGTCAAGAGGTGCAGTTGAAAAAATGTCTCCCTTTTCAAAGGGGGATAATAATAAGTAACAAATCTCTGCAACAGTTGCATTTGGTTTTAAGTGCGAAATATGGAAAGCCCTACATTTGAACTTCGAGACTTTCGCAAGACTTGCTGGAGCATTTTTTTGGCGCAATGCGCTCGAAAGGTGGTCTTCATGATCATCCTTCTCCCATTGATTTTAAGTTTAGGTTGAGAAATTATATACTGGGTAATTTTCATTAATGTTATTATTGATTGTTGTTTCGTCAAATGTTGTATGTTGTTGTTGTCCCAAATGTCTCGAAGTAAGTGTGAATACATGTAAAATATTTTAGTCGATAATCCACCTAATCACAACATATGCTTTACATTTAAATTTAGCACGTAATACAGAACTTTTGGGCACTAAGGGTAATGTTGAGGCCGAAGATTCGCATTTTTGAATATTGATTTAACAGCTCTACCCGGTCCGCTACCAGAGTTGACAGAAAGTGAAGATACCCCGGATTTGTCATCTTTTCCTTCGCTTTCCGACGATGTTGATGAGCTGACAGAGGATGCCATTGAATACATGTCGGGATATACTATAAAAAAATTAAAGCTTTCTGAAGAGGACAAAGAAAATAATTCGTACACTTATGTAGACCATTTCTCGGCAGGGTACCTTAAAAAACCATCGCACGAATTTAAGGCAAAAATATTACAATTAGAACAAACTTTCTTACAAACAAATCAAAATAACAAAATATCACTTAAAGAAAATTTTGTAAATTTTTTAGTTAAAAAAGCCAACGCAGTTTCTTTGGAAAAAAAACAAAGAATTTTTTTTTTAAAACTATAGTGTTTTTAAGAATTAAGTTTTCAAACAAAAAAATTAAGCTTCAAAAGCAAAAACAAAAAATAGTAGGCAACAAAAAATTTGTAAAAATTTTATTATAAATAATATACAAAATAAATGTCAATAACAATTTATAATTCCTTTTTTCATATTTACTTAATCATTGTTTTCTTAATTGCATCAAAAATCTCATGTGTGTATACATATGCACGCACGTATGAATTTCGTTTTATTTGACACAAGCAAGCATATTGTTTACTCTCTCACTCTCTCTCTCTCTCTCTTCTGTCAAAATAAGAAGTAGCAAGAGAGCGAGTGCGGCTACCTTGTTAAGTATACCTTGGTTTGGTTCTGCCTTAAGACGTTGCACGTTGGGCAGAATCGCCTTTTTTTGGCAAAAACTCCAACTTTAAAGCTAGAAACTTGAAACTTTGTGAATTTACGACTCATATTATTCGTGAATTTCGAATTAATTTTTTTTGGAGCTGCCACCACGCCTTCCCCGCCGCCCACATAAAAGACCTGCATTACATGAAAAAATGCATATTAAATTTAAACATGATTATAATTTCATAATTAAAATATTAAATTATATGTTTTAAAACATATGTTCTTCTTCTAGATCAAAATCAAAACACTCTATGTTTTCAAACTCGTTCTTATCTCCATATGTTTGGTCTGCAACTTCCAATGTTGGCAACTTAAAAAGTGCAATAACTTCTTTTGGCAGTTTTTGTGCTTTTAAAGACTTTCTTGAAGCGATGCTTGATAAATATGGATCAGAAGAATCCAAAGCACGGTGGAATACGTTTGTTAAGTTGTTGACGCGGCTATTTTTCCTGGCATGTAATATCCTATCACGCTTATAATATTTGTTGCGAGCCTCAGATGCGTTTTCGCCTAAGGAACCAACAGGAAGTACAGATGACTTAATAATCTGAGCACCGTGAACTAAAATTTTGTGGACCGTAGCGGTCATTGGGTACCACGGATATTTCGTCAAATGCAGACGATGCGTCTCTTCACAAAATTTTTGGAATTTAATCGAACATATTTCATATTCGCATGATATAGCTATTAAAACTATATACAGTTTGTTTAAAAGCTCTTCATCGATTTCCAATATTGATGCAAATAATGGAACATTTGAAAATGCCCTTCGTGCCGTATTGCTATCGTTGGAATTTCCAGAACCATTCTGGCTTGGTTTGTTTATATGTAACCCCATTTCTGACCAAATTTTTCTTTCAATGTCCTTTTTGCGTATCAGCATTGTGTTTTTGTCAGAATCCTTACTGATTCGCCATTTCTGAAGACCGACGCGATATGAAATATTCAAAACGAACTCCAAAAACCTAATCCATGCATGGAGAGGACTTATTCCGTACTGCAAAGTATTCGGTTTTGGCTTAAACAGTTGACTATTAACGTCGGTTTCTTTTAAAAAGTCTTTTGGGCTAGCACCACAAATTGGACATGATTGTGTTGACTTAGTGCCTGTTAAAGTATTTAACACCTTTCCATCGATGAGCGTCATGTGTAAGTCGAAGACAACTTCTACATTCATTTGATCCGCCTCATAAAGAAATGGCTTGAGGTGTTTTATTTGAGCATCTAAAAGTGCTTTTGAATTCAAAATGTGATCGCGACTTTCTTTAGTGAATTCTATTTTTAGCGGCCGGCAATACTTAACGGATTGTGGGTACCGGTTTCTCCAAACAATTCGTCCATCCTGATCCACCATTTGGAGTTTAATTATTGTTGTAACAAACAAAGATTGGTCCAGGCTTTTTGATGCGGGTTCATTAAATTTTTGTTTATAAACGCTCTGTCCGGTTGAACCGTCAAAACCATAGCTAACTGTTAGCTTTAATTTGCTTATATCAATAAATTGATTAAAAACTGGCTTTTGAAATAAAATTATCCGAGATGCAGTATGGTCAAGTAAGTTCTGCAGCGGCACTTCGGCAACAGTTTCTGTGACGCTAATATCTATAGGCCGGCACTTTTCCTTAGCCTCCTTCACCTTTTCGTAACTCGGATATATATTGGAATTCTTTTCGATATTCTTTAAGCGTATATTAATATATTGCTGCTTGGAAAAAGAATTTTCTATAATAAATGCTAAGGCCTCATCAGGTGATAATGGTATTGATTTTTTCAATGAAAGCTGCTCCGTTAATTTTGAACTGTCAGGAGAATTCATTGTTGTTTTCAGAATATGTAAAATATCTCTATCATTTGTCTTCTTAGCAGACATAGCAGCTGCATGAACTAGAAGATTAGTTGAATTTTCTTTTGCAAGTTCGGAAGCCAATTTTCTTTTTTGACGTAAACTTCCTTCGTCATAAGATAAAGGAGGCCGTCCACCTTTATGATTACTATTATCCATTTTTGAATAAAATGTTATTTCTGATGCAAGCCAGATAACATTTTGTTCTTTAAACCGTCGAATATTTCTTTGGGCTTTATTCAGCAGTCTCTTGACTTGTACAATAAAATTCTTTATTTTTATTTTTACGCCCATCAAATCTTTTTCTGGAAGAGAATTTTGAAGTCTTTCTGCGCAAACCCAGTCGAAAGTAGCGTTCATGTTGCGACGTTTTCCCAACCAAACTTCCAGCAAATCGATACGACGAATAGTATTCTTGCCCACATCTATTGAAATATATCGCAAAACCGCAAAAATCCGCTTATGTTATAAACTTTACAAAAACGTATACATAATAACACATACTACCACATAAGCACTTTTTTGAACCCAACTGTATCTTGCTATATATGCTCCACGAAACACAACTATATTGAGGTTAGATTCGACAAAATTATGGTTTGTTAATAACATTGAAAACATGACGAAACAAAAGCACATATAATTGAACACATATATAAATCTTTTCTACATACCTGTATGAATATTTTCCATTTTAAAGTATTTCAATTTATCAAACCGTTTAAAAATGCGAGACTCCTAAATATTAACAAATTTTGCAACCAGACTGTGAGCAAACACCGCGTGGCAAACAGCTGACTTTGAAGGGCTGGTGTAAGTCGAGGGTTGCATTATAAAATATAATTTAAATATTTTCGAGAAGGAGGGACAATTATTTACTGGAAATAATATTATAACCATAAAAATATTAAAAAATTTTTTTTAGGTTTATGACAAAAAAAAGGCGATTCCGCCCAATGTGCGTTGGTGCTTAGAGTCACGCAGAATGTTTACAGCAGCGTAACATTAAGATTTCTGATTTTCAGTCTTTACATAAATAGTCTCTGGTCAAACTGTGTCTCTCTGTTAAGTTTAAAGCAGTAATGTCAAATGCTACAGCTGCCCAGTGTTGCCAACTCCGCTTTTTCCCGTCAAATCTGGCTTTTTTTAAAAGTCATTTGCTAGAAAAATTCGAAAGCAGCGGGCAGCGGGAATTCTGGCTTTTTTCTTTTTAAATCAAGCTTTTTTCCGCTTTTTTTTCGTACAAGCACTGTGAGGAGCTATGGCTGCACCTCACAATTAATGTTGCAGAATATATTATATATTTATATTATAGATATATTATCATATATATATTAATATAGCAGAACGTATACATACATAGATATATAAATATTCACTAACCATATATATATAATCGAGAGAAGAAATGACTCTGCAGAACAAACCCGAGACCGGTCCTGACAACACGGCGAATTCAGATGCCGTCTCACTCTGACAAAGGATGTCAGCGTATAGAGACGTGTCTAACATCAGGGCAAAGAACCGTTAGTGTGTGAGCGGTGCGATCGCTTGGTATAGTGATCACTGTCACACTAACGGCAGGCGTGAATAACAGCGAGTAGTAACCGCTGTTGCTAAGGGCAATTTAGCATCACACCACCTTCGCCCTTGAAATGACTTTGGCGACGACAGGCCCCGCTCCAGCGAGATGGCGGCGGGTATAAAAGGAACCAGCAGCAGACCATTAGGGGTCTAAAAATCAAGAGTGAAATACGCGAGTATACGTTACGGTCGGTCAATAAACACATCAGGACATTCGAGAAGGCGATAAATAAAGATCCTGTGCATCGTTAAGAATAAAATAAGACCAAGTCAACATATTGTGAAAATATCCTAAGTGCGGTTACAACCTGTTCGAAGTAAACGCTATCGATACTTGTTCAGCGGACAACCTGAGTGAGGCAGATCCTTGCTACCATTGTGCCGAACTAGAGAACCTGGCGCAGGACAGGTGAAGCACACTTACACCAGCGAGTAGGAGAACTATTGGTAGCTTCTTGCGGAGTCAAGAAAGCCAATAGTGTGTCCTGGCGAACAACTGGTGTAGTGAGCAATAAACCTAGTCGAGTAGGTGAGTCTAGTTTCGACCGTGGTTGGCAGGTTGACATATCACCAGCCGTCCTAAGACAAGGATACATAGTGTGGATCCTAGAGCAGCGCGGGCTGGCCTAGATATAAGACACCTCTGTACAACCAACTCAAGAACAGTGCAAATTAAACATAGTATAATTCGAAACACCCGGCGTTATTATTTGTCGCAGCGCCACAAATACAAATTTGTTGGCACGTACCCTCAAAACCGCGAGAGCTAGCCCAGCTTTTATTCGGGACAACCGAAGGTTCGTTACAACTGGCGCCCAACTGTGGATTCTGCGACTTTTAATATACAAATAGCGCGATATAACAGAAATAACTAAAATGGTGCGTTCGTGGGTGTATTATTTAAAAAAAGAACAATTAATCAAGTATGGCACGGAATTTGGCCTCGACATGACAGGCAATATGGACATGATGCGGAAACAACTCGGAGAGTGGGTGAGTTTAAACGAAAACTCGGTGGCACACGGAATCCGCATCAGCGATCTGGCCAGACGGTATGGTCGAGCATCGCCAAACACAGAGTGCGAACCAACGATCGAGGAAGAAGAAGAGGTGATGAAGGAGCTTGGCGCGATTGATATAGCACGACTAAGCATACCGTCAACTAGCGCAGCGGCACGAGCCCTGAATGCCCAAGAAAGTCGTCGATCGCCGTGGGATTCCATACCAAACCGAAGAAACGAAGATATCTTCGAGAGAAGATGCGAACGCAAGCACGAATATGGTACAAGACTACCCAAAAGTGGCCAAACAGGTAAGAGAATGGGGGTTCAGGTTTGACGGATCGTCAAAACCTTTGGAGTTCCTGGAGCAAGTGGAATGGTCAGCGGACACATACGGGCTGAACCTCAACATGATTCCACGAACCATGCCTGAGCTACTCAAAGGTATGGCGTTGAAGTGGTATATCGCAAATAACCAGCATTGGACAACATGGGGAGGATTTGTAGCGAGTTTTCAGGACTACTTCCTACCGAGAGACTACTATGACAATCTCGAAGACGAGGTGCGTAGAAGGCGTCAGAGGCCGGGAGAGCTCTTCAAGGTATATATGGTGGAGATGCAGACGCTGATGCGACCGCTACGACTATCAACAGAGAAGGAGTTACAGAAGATCTACGCAAACAGCCTCCCGGACCTACGTGCTTACGCAAGACCGGGCCAGTTCACAACTCTGGGGGAGCTAATGCTGTTAGCGGAGGCTTCAGAGGAGTTGGAGAATGACCGGGCGCGTTTGCGGCTGGAACGACAACCACCACAACAAGAGCGGTACCAACACCAGCCTACCCACAACCAAGGCGAACGACAACACAACCACGCACCACAGCCAAACAGAAACAGACCCCGTTTTATGGCAATGGAGGAGCAACAACAACACACAAGAGAGAGGATCCAGGATATGGAGAGACCAAGGCCAGCTCCAAGAATGCAACAAAATACCAACCAAACACACGTTAACAACCCAGGACGAGCGTGTCGTGTGTGCGGACAAGGAGGACATTGGGCAGTAGAGTGCCAAAACCCAATGTTGGATTATTGTTGGATTTGTGGGCGGATAGGGACGAGAACAGCAGCGTGTTGCAAGTCGGGAAACGACCAGCGGCGTCCGCAACCGAGGGACGAACGGAGGCCGCCAAGGACGATCCCTCGCCATTAATCGGAAACATACAAGGAGAAGAGACGCAACTGACAGCCACCGTGAGGATCGGAGATTGTCAGTACAAGGCAACGATCGATACAGGGGCTACAAGCAGCTTTGTAAGTGAAGAGCTAGCTTGCAGACTCAGTAAAGGATGCCGGAGAAGTACCACAAACAGGCGGATCCGATTAGCAGACGGTCGTAACAGCATGGTAGCAGAAGAAATCGAATCGACAATTTGGTTTGGAAGCCGCAACCTACAACTAAATCTAATGGTGTTGCCAGGCATTATCGATGACCTAGTACTGGGCTGGGATTTTCTGACTGGTATGGGCATTGTGCTAAAGTGCGCAGGGATGGTGGTCACCATTCCAGCACGGCGATATAAGGCGGACAACCTGGAGGAGAGACTGTCGGTGGCAGTTGTCCAGACCGCTGCAGAGCCACAAGCCATGACAGTTACCGAGAGAGCAGAAAATCCAGACAAAAACCAGCACGAAGACGCGGAAATAGCCGAATTTCTGCAACGGGAAATCGAGGCGTTTACTAAACTAAAAGGGCCATCCCAAATCACTGAACACAAGATCGTGATGAGCGATGACAGGCCGATAAAACAGAGATACTTCCCCAAAAACCCGAAAATGCAAGCTGAAATCAACCAACAGGTAGATGAGCTATTGGCAAAGGGTTGTATCGAGCCTTCAAACAGCCCACACAGCGCACCGATCGTCATGGTGAAAAAGAAGACAGGCAAATGGCGTTTGTGCGTCGACTTTCGCCAGCTAAACAGCAGATCTGTGAAAGATGCCTACCCGATACCAAGAGTGAACCACATCTTGGATCAGTTGAGAGAGGCACACTTCATCACTAGTTTGGATTTAAAAGATGGGTATTGGCAAATCCCAATGGCAAAAGAGAGCCGACCTCTCACGGCATTCACAGTGCCCGGAAAAGGCTTACACCAGTGGAAGGTAATGCCATTCGGACTACATTCGGCTCCGGCAACATTTCAGAGGGCGCTGGATCGCGTCATAGGTCCGGATATGATGCCACACGCGTTTGCATATCTGGACGATATTATAGTCATCGGACGGACAAGGGAAGAACACATGCAGAATCTGCGTGAGCTGTTCAGGCGACTACGAGCAGCAAACCTACGGATAAACGTGGACAAGTGCGACTTTTTCAAAAAGGAGCTAAAATACTTGGGTCACCGGGTGACAGACAGAGGTATATGCACCGATCCAGAAAAGGTAGCTGCGATCGCAGAACTAAAACCGCCTGAGAACGTAAAAGAGTTGAGGCAGTATCTAGGAGTGGCATCGTGGTATCGACGCTTCGTTCCAGACTTCGCAACAACAGTCCACCCACTCAACGATTTACTCAAAAAAGGAGCCAAGTGGGAATGGTCGGAAGAACGTCAGAAGGCGTTCGAAACAATCAAGGACAAGCTCACTCGATCACCCGTATTGGCGTACCCAGATTTCTCCGAAACTTTCTGTTCACAGACAGACGCTAGCAACTATGGCTTGGGTGCGATCTTAACTCAACCTTCGGAGGAAGGCGAACGAGTAATATCGTATGCGAGTCGAACACTTAATGGAGCCGAACGAAATTATTCGGCTACCGAAAAGGAGTGTTTGGCCATAGTTTGGAGAATAAGGAAGTTGAGGCCATACCTGGAAGGGAACCACTTCATAGTGATCACTGATCACATGGCACTAGAGTGGCTCAACTCGATAGAGAATCCATCCGGAAGGATAGCTAGATGGGCACTAGAGCTCCAACAATACGATTTTGAGATTAAGTATCGTAAGGGTAGTTTGAATGTAGTGGCCGATGCGCTCTCGCGGCAGCCACTCAAGGAAACGTGTGGACGGATCGTCACAACGCACGAAGATATGGAAGACGCTTACGCACAGTGTAAGTGGATTAAGAAGGTGAGAGAAGATATAATGAAGAATCCCAAGAAATACCTAGACTATGTAGAGGAAGGTGGTAACCTATACCGACACATCCCACACCGAGCAGGTATTGAGGAGGTATCCTCATGGAAGCTCTGTGTGCCAAGTGGCAAACGAACCCAGGTATTACGAGAAAACCATGACGCGGCAACAGCTGGCCATCTTGGCAGCCGAAAAACAATCGCAAGAATAGCAGCTCGCTATTACTGGCCGGGATTATATAGAGACACACGCACATACGTACACCGCTGCAAAATCTGCCAAAAATATAAACCCAGCCAAATAGCAGCAGCAGGGAAAATGTTGACACAAATACCAGAAGAGCCATGGAGCACAGTATGCGCAGATTTCGTAGGACGTTTACCTCGATCCAAACATGGCAATACGATGCTCCTGGTATTGGTAGACCGCTTCTCAAAGTGGTCTGAATTGGTTCCCTTGAGAAGTGCAACTACAGCTTTTCTACAAAAAGGATTCAGGGAGAGAATTCTGGCAAGGTTCGGAGTACCGAAAGTGTTGATCACGGACAATGGAACGCAGTTTACAAGTAAAGCGTTCAAAAATTTTCTGAAAGAATTGGGAGTACGGCACCAATTCACGGCACCGTATACCCCGCAAGAAAACCCTACAGAACGGACAAATCGGACAGTTAAAACTATGGTGGCACAATATGCCAGGAACAACCATCGGAACTGGGACGAACTACTGCCCGAATTAACACTAGCCATCAACACCAGTGTGTCAGCCTCTACAGGATATAGTGCGGCGTTTATCACGCAAGGACGCGAACCAAGGTTGCCAAACGCATTGTTCGACGAAGCCACGATTGGTACCGGCAGGGGTACTCAAACACCCACAGAAAAAGCCTCAAGGCTCAAAGAAGTGTTCGAGTTGGTCAGACGTAGCTTAGAGAAAGCTTCCCAAGACCAAGCCCGACACTACAACTTAAGGAGACGGACATGGAAGCCGAAGATAGGAGACAGGGTTTGGGCAAAAGAGCACCACCTATCGAATGCAGCGGAGGGATTTGCTGCGAAACTGGCTCCGAAATATGCAGGCCCCTACACTATAGTAGATTTCATCTCGCCAGTCATAGTAAGACTGCGAGGCGGGGAAGAGAAAAAGGAGCGAAGAGCTCACATATGCGATTTGAAGCCGCATGGAGATGAGGGAGTTGCGGAAGCAACAACAACAAAGTAAAAAGAGGAAAAAAAAACGCGTAGAGAGAAAAAAAAACGCGTAGAGGAAGGAAAAAAAAACCGGTAAAAAAAAAAAAAAAAAAAAACTGGAACTCTGAAAGGGAAAAAAGAAAATGTTAATTAAATAAACAAACAAGATATCCCATAAATACTCACCTGAGTTTACACCTGGAAAACAAAAACAAAAGGAACAAGTTAGAAACAAAGCTAAAATTTTTTTTTAAATAAAAAAAATTATAAAAAAAAAATAAATAAAAATTAATAAATAAATAAAATAAAAATAAATAAAATAATAATTAATAAATAAATAAAATTATATAAAGATAAATAAAATAATAATTAATAAATAAATAAAATTATAAAAAAATAAATAAAATAATAATTAATAAATAAATAAAATAATAATAAATAAAATAAAACAAGAAAAAACGTTGCAGTCGGACGCAACCGACTGCGATATACTTTGATACCAGTTTACATAGCTGTGTTAAGGATTCTGAGTGCGTATAGTAATATATGAGGGTTTTGGGTATAAAAATCAGGCAGAAAATCAAAAAATTTGCCTGTTGTCCGACGCTAGCAGACGTTTTTTTCTTGTGCTCCTAAATTTTTGCAAATTAAATCTATTTAAAACGCAAAATAATTGACTTTAAACAATAAAAACAATAAACTATCGCCGGACAATATATTCGTGCAAAGGTTTTCTTAAAACACACAGTTTTACGAGTGCGAAAGCGATTTAAATTTAACACAAAGTTCTGCCTGTTCAATTTATTATAAAGCAACAAAAACTCGAATTTCTGTTGTTGTTTCTGCATACACTTTTGCGCGGGAGCAAAGCAAAGAAAGCAATAGTAGCTAAAATTGCTCAGTTTCCATACACAGAATAAAACTCTCACTCTAAGTCACAAAGAGTACGCGACACACGAAAACACTCAATAATACACGAAAACACTCAAAACAGAACACACTCACTAACCAGCATGGCATCCCTTACAAAGCGTCCGCGTGAGAACTCCGCAGGCGAGATTAAAACCACTAAATCGGTAGAAGGGGCAGCAATCCTCCAGATTATCAACAAACGTTTCGACGAGCAAGCGGGAGTGATCACTGCCATGGTGAGCGAGTGCGAGAAACGCATTCTGGCTGCGCTCAATGACAAATTGGACGGCATGAGTGCGGATCTGCAGAGATTATCGGAACGCGTCCAAAAACTGGAGGAAGGTGCTGCTGATGCCCAGTTGCTGAAAACGAAGTTGGCCACCTTGGAGGCCAAGCTATGTGCCCAAACCAACGCAAGCGTTGCCACTGAGCTTAGGCTACATGGTGTGCCGCGGGCAGAGGGGGAGCAGCTGCGTACACTTTTTAACACGCTTTGTTTTTCGGTTGACCTAACACCTGCACCGAGACTGCGCGAGATTTTTAGAGTCAAACAATCTGCTGCGTTGACTACTGACCCCACGATTTTAATTAGACTGGAAACCGCACACGACAAAATAAATCTGCTGCGTGCGGCAGGTAATTTTCGGCGCAGTAACAAGCAACAACTAAGCCTACAACTACTGGGCTTTGAAACACGCGGTGTGGTGCCTGTTTACTTAAACGAACAATTAAGCAAAGACAACTACAAAATATTCAAAGAGGCAATCAGAATGAAAAAACAAAAACAACTGTTTGCTGTTTTCTGTCGCCGCTCGCTTGTTCATGTTAAGCTTACGGAGAGAGGAGAGACCATCTGCTTAGAGAGCGCACAACAGCTCTCTCAACTGTGCGATAAAAGCTCGACGCCGGCAACGTTTGATCTTTTTCGGAACTAATTTATGCGTAATAGTTGTTGTATGTAAGTCTGTTCTCTTAAATGTTAGATGTAATTGGTCTCTTTTAAGTTTAGCTCTAAATGCTCATGTGTGCTCTTTGTTCTTGTTTTTATTTCTACGCAGAGTAGGTGTGCTATCAGTAGGTTCTCTTAAACATCATAATGTTAACTAGTCCAAGTGTATCCAGATCGAACAGCCAAACAATGCTCAGGGTACTAAGCAATCAAAAAGCTGGTCTTAAGATATGTCACATTAATGGCCAGAGTTTATGTAATAAGATGGAGGAGTTTCGTTTTATGTTTGCAAATTCAAATGTGGATGTTGTGTGTGTATCTGAAACGTGGTTTGTACCTGAATTACAGAATTCGTCCATTGTTTGTCCCGGGTATAACTTGTTTCGTTCAGATCGTGTTTGTCATGCAGGGGGAGTTGCAATATTTGTCATAAATAAACTAAAATGTAAAATTATATGTAAACACCCAGCTGAAAACCCCTTAGAGTACATTTGCATAGAAATAGTTAACCCAACCTGTGATAAAAAACTCCTTATTGGATGTATATACCGACCAAACAAAAATATTGACTACGCTAGCTTAATAAACATGTTAACTAATATTACTTTAACTTATACCGACATAATACTAGTAGGTGACCTGAACAGTGATGTTCTTAAGGAACATGACCTGACAGATGAGATGCACTCACTCGGCTTGTCAGTAGTTAATTCGACGGAGCCAACGCACTTCACACGTACCTCAAGTACGCTACTAGATGTTATATTTGTAAACGAAAAGGACAAAATATTATTTTATGACCAAATATCGGTACCCGCGTTTTCTAAACATGATCTCATTTTCCTGACGTATGATATGCACTATATTTATTCCAATGAACCTATTACTTTTAGAGACTATAAAAATGTTAACAGAAGCGCACTTTTTGAAACTTGCTGCAATGTCGACTGGGATTGCATATACCACCTCCCTACAGTTGACTCCCAAATAACACTGCTTCAGCAGAACATAAACCTACTATATAACGAGTTTATGCCACTTAAAACAAAAATTGCGAAAACAACTCTCAAATCTTGGTTCAAAAATGATATTAAAAATGCAATCAAACAAAGGGATATTTCTTACAACAAATGGAAACGATACAGAACGGACTACTACTATCAACTTTTTAAAACAAACAGACGAAACGTAAATGCTTTAATTAACAAGGCTAAGTGCAATTTTTTTAATACTAAGTTCAATAGTGCAATATCAACCAAAGATACATGGAAAACTTTAAATAATATGGGTGTGGGAAAAGTAAAATCTGTGATATGTGAAGATGTAGATGTAGATTCACTTAATAATAAGTTCGTTAACCTAAATGTTCCTTTAGCTGTGAGTAACCCGTATGTAAATTGTGTGCCGTTAAGCACCTGTTGTAATTGTTTTGAATTTGTATGCGTTAATCAATGTGATGTCCTGCATGCTATGTTAAAAATAAAATCTAATGCTATAGGTCTAGATAACATAAACCCAAAGTTTCTTAAATTAATTTTGCCAAACATTATCGGCCACATCACACATGTTTTCAACACGGCTATTACCTCATCTACTTTCCCATATCAGTGGAAAATGGCAAAAATCGTACCTATCCCAAAGCAAAACAACGAACTTAGGCCAATTGCTATATTGCCATTCCTAGCTAAAGTGTTAGAAAAACTCATGGCACAACAAATTAATAATTTTCTTAATAAGAACAGTCTTTTAAATAAAAAACAGTCAGGTTTTAGGTTAAATATGAGCTGCACAACGGCAATCCTAAAGGTAGTTGAGGACATCCGTGCAAAAATGGATAAAAGTGAAGTTACGCTGCTAGCACTTCTTGACTATAGTAAAGCATTTGACACGGTAAATCACGAAATTCTTTTGACAAAGCTAACCAAGATGTACTATTTTTCAAATACTGCAGTGAAAATGATATCCTCATATCTTGAAAATAGGAAACAAGCCGTTGTAACGAATAGTCAGTCTTCAAGCTTAATGTTAGTAACACGAGGTGTCCCTCAGGGATCTGTACTTGGACCTCTACTGTTCACAATATATGTTAATGATTTGCCGAGTGCCCTGTTTAATTGTGAAGTCCATATGTATGCTGATGATGTCCAAATGTATGTTAGTCGTCCCATTAGTCAAATTAATGAGTGTATTGAATCGTGCAATGCTGATCTGTTACGTGTTAGTATATGGGCTAAGGAAAATGGTTTGTGCTTAAATCCGTCAAAATCTAAATGTTTAGTTATATATAAAAAGTATTTTAATGCAAATAACCTTCCAAAACTGACAATTGACAATAGATTTATAGTTTTTGCTGACAAGGCCGTAAATCTCGGGATAACCTTTAATAGAACCCTGGCCTGGAATGACCAGGTAAATAAAGCTGTGGGTAAAACGTATGGAATTCTCCGACAACTTTCCCTAACACAGCAATATTTACCAGATAAAACAAGAACAATGATCGCAAAAACATTATTGATACCCACCCTGTTTTATGGAGTTGAAATTTTTGGCAATTGCGATGCAGCTAGCCATCAAAAACTCAAAGTAGCGTTTAATAATATTACCCGTTATGTGTATGGACTGCAAAAAAGAGACCACATTTCAGTACACGCAAAGAAACTTTTTGACCTCGATTTCGCGGACCTTATAAATTTTAAAGTATTAGTTTTCCTACAAAAAATAATAGTTACCAAGAAACCTGACTATTTGTTTGACATGTTAAGACCTACTAAATCAAAAAGGGCAAAAAATCTTGTATGTTTACGCACCCAACTGACCTGCTCAAACAGGCAATTTTATGTTTATGCTGTTCGGCTCTGGAACAAATTACCTACTGATATAAAAAATACACAATGCACATCTCTGTTTAGTATTAAGTTAAAAGCACACTTAAGCAATTAAAGCTATAAGCAAATATTAAATTTTAAGCATTTTAATCCCCTAAAATATGTCAAAAATACCAAATTATAAAATAGAAAATAAGAGTAATTTCAGAAATTATAATTATAATTTTAAGAATTTTAAGAATTTAAAAGTTAAATTTAATTTAATTGTTATTACAAAGTAAAGTTAAGGATAGGCTATATTAAATTTTAAATGTTAGTAATTATAGAACATTGTGACTAGTGCCCTAAATTAAAAGTTTTAACACTTGTAGCACTAGGAAATGCAAAATAAATAAATAATGAAATAAAATAAATAATGAAAGGGTAGGCATGACATTTATCTGTGGCGGATGGCACTTTCTATCCCCCTACCAAGTTTGGAGACTCGAGCGCAAAAACCGACAAAGATATAGAGGTGGGCGGTATAAGTGGGCGTGGCATCGAAAATTTGTATGCACACCTGTTACGGATGTCACTACCAATGTTCATACCAAATTTGGTGACTCTAGCCCAAAAACTAAGAAAGATATAGAGGTGGGCGCTATAAGTGGGCGTGGCATCCAAAACATTGATGTAGATCTGTTACGAATGTCACTACCAATGTTCATAACAAATTTGGTGACTCTAGCTTAAAAACTGGCGAAGATACATACATTCCGGTTTTTATTAGGGCGGTGGGGCATTTCCCGTTGTTTGGGGGCGTGGCATCCAAAGTTTTGATGCATATCTGGGTCAGATGTTAGCATCTACCTTTATGTCAATTTTGGTAGCTATAGCTTCAAAAATGTAGAAGATATAGGCATTTTTGTTTATAATTGGAGGGGGGCTGGGGGCGGAATAGGTGGGCGTGGCATCCAAACTTTTGATGCAGCTTTTTGGGGAATGTCACCAGCTATCTTGTCATCAAATTTGGTGACTCTAGCTGCTAAAATGTGGGATATATATGTCTTTAATCGATTTGCACTTCGAGGTGTATCGACTCGTTATCGATTTCCCAGGCCCCCTGAGGTCGTAGAGCCCTAAATTTAACACTTTGTCTGACGAAGACATGTACCAAGATATTTGCAAAGTTGCAAGGCTCTAGCTTTAAGGGTTTCGAAAAAAGTTGCGTTCATACAGCAGACGGACAGACGGACGGACGGACACCATGACGGACATTGCACAAACCCAATATACTATGATACCTTTGGTATCAAAGTATAAAAAATAAAATAAAATAAAAATAACTAAATAGCGCCCAACGGTCAAAAGGTCCGAACGGCCCTGTTCGCGGCGAATTTACGTGCGAACGAGAACGCTGCCATAAGCCAAAGCAAACAGAAAGAGATAGCAGCACCCAGAGAGCGAGTGCTGACAAACATGGCGGCTATAACGGTAAGGACACCGTTGATCGGACACTAACACAAACACAAATGATGTAAAACTCACCGGGGGGTATAAAAGAGGACGTCAGCCATGCGACCAGCCTCTTAAAAAAAAATCACATCACGATGGAAGCACGCACAATTGCCGCAGAGGTTGCATTTGCCAATAGCAGAGACCCGCGAATCCGCGCACGGTTAGAACGCCGGCAGGCGGTCCAGGAGTAGCGGCGCGGACGGGGACGAGAGCGCCACTTCCGGCGACATCTCCGAAGAGGCAAGGCCACGAGAGGCAGACAACGAAAGGCTGGAGGAGTATCTGCGACTAAGGAGGGAGGCGCAGGAGGAGATGACGCACTACTCTGCAGAAAAGGAAGAGAGGTTCGGGCGACCGGTGTCGCCACACTACGCTCCACCGACACCACCGCCCGAATGGCAGCCAGCCCGGCCACCCTCACCCTGGCCCAGGGGCGAGATCAACGACGACGACGTGATCGTCATCTCGTCGGACGATGAGGAGGTGTACGACCCGACGGCGAGCATGTATGAGCCGGACGACAAGGAGGCGGCATCGAGGCGAGAGGAGCCGGACGACGAGGAGGCGACGGACGAGGGGCAGGTACCCGAAGAGGCGGCCCCGGAGCCACGCATCACAACAACGCGGAGCGAGCGGTTTGCGGATGGAAGGTGGGTGCACACTGTCACAATGGTGTGCGAGTGGACGGAGGAGGTGAAGCCGCCGAACGAGGGGTTCATCCTCCGAGAGACAACGCCACCTCCACGACCGCGACGAGAGACACCACCGCCACCACGAGAGGCAACTCCGCCTCCACGACACGAAACACCGCCGGCACCGCGTGAGGATACCCCAACAAGTCCGGAGAGAGGGCCATGGGAGTGGCCCCAGCCAAATGTGGTAGTGGCCGAAGAACCGGAGGAGACGCGGGAATCGCCACCTCGGACAGAGACACCACCCGCGCCCCCACGCTGGTCACCCATCAGGGTGAGACCTGCATTCGGGCGTCAGGCATCGTGCCCCGAGCCGAGGAAGGCACGCCCCACATTTCACCGCCAGCACTCGGCACCCACCGGCCAACCAACGTGGCGAGAGCTGGAGCCCGACCAGTGGCCCCCGGAGGTTGCGGCCGCAATCGGAGGAGGGATGGCGCGTCGCACCAGCCGAATGGTTTGGGTTTATGGCGTAAGGTATCGCGTGCGCGCGACGGCGCAAGGTACCCGCGTATTTGTATTCGAGAAATAACACGAACAGCGTAGAGCTCACAAAAAAAAAGAAAAAAAAGAAATACAAATATAAATAGCGAAAAAAAAAAAAGCAAACGCGTATGTATTTTCTAGCAGTAGGTGGGGTATACATAACCGGCAAAGAAAAAAACAGCAGTACATGTAATAAATGCATGTGCAAAATAAACACTTAGAACCAAGCTCACCTGCAGTCACAGCAACAAAGGGGGGGGAAACACCATAACCTCCAAGTTGGGGCGGAAGCCTGCAACAGAAGAAGAGCATGAAAATGGCGAAAAGCCATAAAAATTGACACACTTACGTTTGTTTATTATTTTTTCGCAGCATGCGGCAAGTCATCTAACACCAGGGGTGGAGAATGCCGATCGGGCAACGATCTGGTAACACCGAACGTATGGCGCTGCGTGACAAAAGCTGAATGTCACACCACAGCTCCACAGCTCCACACAGCTGATCAGAAGGGCAAAGCTACCGATCTGGCAGCTCAGCGTCAGTATGTTGCGTGTCAAAAAGCTGACGGACACGTAACACCAATTCACAGCGCCACACCGCAACGCGAAATTCAAATTGGCGAAACGGCCACACCGGTGGCGCCAAATTTGAACGTTCAATTCAAAGGAAAAAAACAAGTGGAAGCTTTCCACTTCCGAAGGAAGGAGGGAGTGTGAGGAGCTATGGCTGCACCTCACAATTAATGTTGCAGAATATATTATATATTTATATTATAGATATATTATCATATATATATTAATATAGCAGAACGTATACATACATAGATATATAAATATTCACTAACCATATATATATAATCGAGAGAAGAAATGACTCTGCAGAACAAACCCGAGACCGGTCCTGACAACACGGCGAATTCAGATGCCGTCTCACTCTGACAAAGGATGTCAGCGTATAGAGACGTGTCTAACCTCAGGGCAAAGAACCGTTAGTGTGTGAGCGGTGCGATCGCTTGGTATAGTGATCACTGTCACACTAACGGCAGGCGTGAATAACAGCGAGTAGTAACCGCTGTTGCTAAGGGCAATTTAGCATCACACCACCTTTGCCCTTGAAATGACTTTGGCGACGACAGGCCCCGCTCCAGCGAGATGGCGGCGGGTATAAAAGGAGCCAGCAGCAGACCATTAGGGGTCTGAAAATCAAGAGTGAAACACGCGAGTATACGTTACGGTCGGTCAATAAACACATCAGGACATTCGAGAAGGCGATAAATAAAGATCCTGTGCATCGTTAAGAATAAAATAAGACCAAGTCAACATATTGTGAAAATATCCTAAGTGCGGTTACAACCTGTTCGAAGTAAACGCTATCGATACTTGTTCAGCGGACAACCTGAGTGAGGCAGATCCTTGCTACCATTGTGCCGAACTAGAGAACCTGGCGCAGGACAGGTGAAGCACACTTACACCAGCGAGTAGGAGAACTATTGGTAGCTTCTTGCGGAGTCAAGAAAGCCAATAGTGTGTCCTGGCGAACAACTGGTGTAGTGAGCAATAAACCTAGTCGAGTAGGTGAGTCTAGTTTCGACCGTGGTTGGCAGGCTGACATATCACCAGCAGTCCTAAGACAAGGATACATAGTGTGGATCCTAGAGCAGCGCGGGCTGAACTAGATATAAGACACCTCTGTACAACCAACTCAAGAACAGTGCAAATTAAACATAGTATAATTCGAAACACCCGGCGTTATTATTTGTCGCAGCGCCACAAATACAAATTTGTTGGCACGTACCCTCAAAACCGCGAGAGCTAGCCCAGCTTTTATTCGGGACAACCGAAGGTTCGTTACAGCACACAGTATGAAACAAGAAGATATTTCTGGTTTTTGTTTGATCAATACTTACCAATGCCATCTTTACTTTGAATGCGATGGTATTGAGACTGTATCGATATTTCGATCGATTGTTTTCTGTTGTAAGCAATCTCGAAGTACATCGCTACATTTAAGTTTTTCCCATATCTTACTCGCGCAAAAGAAGAATTAAAATTGCATTTTTCTTTAGCGGCAAATAAAGAGAAATGCCATAAGGCTGAGCTTTTATACCAAATCTATTAAAGTCAAGTCAATTAGTTATACTTGCTTTTTCTAAAACCAATCTTGTCCGACCTCCAAAAAGATAACAAAGCTTTTCAAAGCAACAACACAAATGCCACAAAACTTTTAAAGGGTTTGACATTTGCCATTAATTCTTTAAAAAAATCATTCCTGCTAAGCCAGATGTGGATGTTTTCACAACAGACGACATCGAAAAATATGTCGATCTAGAAATTTACAAAGGATATGAATTTGAAAAATTAATACATTTTTGTTGGCGAAGTTGGATACAAATTCTGAAAAAGACACTCGGGACTGCTGCTCAAAGATTTTGGTACAACTTATTAAGCAACTGAAACAGAGGTAAATAATATAAGTTGGATACCGTATTAACAACTATGTAATTTTTTTCTAATTATTAGGCTTCCAGATAATTATAACAACCTGAAGCAGGTCGATATTTTTTCAGTCGACAATGTTTTACGGGCAAATAAAAAAAATAATATTGTTAATCTGTTGGAGGGCCTAAACTATACAAATATTGGTGAATTTGAAAGCCAATATAAAAATACTCATTTGGTGAAATGGCAGAACACCAGCGACACGCCAAAATTTTGGATTAAAGCTAATTCATACGAGGACTCTGGAGGCAACAAAATATTTGCAGAGCTATCAGCGGTAGCAATTGATATTTTATCATTACCCTAGTCCAACGCCGAGGTAGAAAGGATATTTAGCCAGGTCAACATTGTTAAGTCGAAGCTCAGGAACAACTAACATCTGAGCACGTTTAACAGCATTCTGCATATAAGGTAACTAACTGACTTTCTTGTTTTATAGTAAAAATAATTACATTAGATTAATAATTAAATTTTACTACAAAATATCCAGATATGGCCTGCGCAGAAATGAAAAGTGCTGCTATACCTACGATGTACCAATAAATTTCCTTCGGATGATAGGAACGGTATCAGCCTATAGCAATGAATCTCTAGAGGAAAGCGTTGAAGTAGACGACATATTAGACGTACTTTAAAATTTTAATTATATAAACATTAAAATAACGGTTGCATTTAAAATACATAATTTAAAACAAACACATAATAGTTCTTGAAAATTCCGCTTTTTTCTGGCTTTTTTCTTTAAATTTTTAAGCTTTTTTTCATCAACCGTCCCGTCAAAATCAGCTTTTATTTTCAACAAAAAGTTGGCAACACTGCATCCGCCACAGATAAATGCCATGCCTACCCTTTCTGCCTGATTTTTATACCCAAAACCCTCATATATTACTTTTTGCATTCAGAATCCTTAACACAGCTATGTTAACTGGTATCAAAGTATATCGCAGTCGGTTGCATCCGACTGCAACGTTTTTACTTGTTTGTAGTTAAATTTGTGCCCTGGAACAAAAAGTAAACATAGTCTACATGTTGCGATGTTCAACATTTTGCCGGCAGGTTAAACTCAATACCGATTTTTGCAAGTGCAAACTCGAAGACAAGACACCAACAAAATTACAAAAAAATTGGGTAAAGCAAAAACAAAATCATTGAAATTGTTGTTGGTCAGTTTGCTTGCACGTCCACAGACCAATACAAAGAAGGGAATTATAACGGTGCAGTGCATATACAAGTAATTGTTTGCATATGTTGTGTTTGCCTATACTTAGTGCCGTGCATGTATACGCTCATAGCTTTCCTATCTCATGAGCAATTACAAAAACAAAGTGAGCCCAAAGAGCAATGGGCTGGGCATGGCTGACCTAGAAGCTCAAGCAACTGCTTTAGAGAAGATGTTTTCTCAATTTTTAAAATATTTTAAGAAGCAGTGGTATTTCACAATATCAAATTAATACTATAGTTTTATTTATTCACGTTAAATTTTATAGGAAGGACCTAAAAACATATCCCTGTTTAATCGTTCGACAAGAACCACGAGCGCTGAAGAAGCTTACAATTTGAATCTGGGCAGCAAAATTTTAGCAAAGGGACACTTTTTTAAATTCGTTCAATGTATTATTGATGCCGAGTACGAAAAAAGTCGCGAGTTTGCTTTGCTTTTTCAAAATGGTGGCATAGGTAACCAGACACTAGCAAAGCCACTTCGTGTAAGTTTATGCAAAATGTAGTTAAAGCCAATAAACTATATTAATAAATAAATATATTGGGGAGATCTCCCAACAGAGATGGAGGCACTGCGACCGAACGATCTTTTGTGCCCATAAGACTCCCTATTCAGACAAGAGCTGCTCAACCTCCCTTATGAAGGCTAGCAGACCTCCCGTCGAGGCTTTCCTTATCTGCATAGCTGTCAGAAACTCGCTATGCAGATGCCTCCTTCTAGACCAAATGACGGCTGGACATTCACAGAGAATGTGTTTTGTCGTCTCGTCATCCCCCTTACAGAGCCTACACTCTGTGTCAGGAGACAGACGCATTTTATGAAGATGGTATTTTAAGACATGGTGGCCGGTGAGGTAGGCTACCAACAGTCTTAGGTCCATCCTGGAACACCCAGCAGTATTCCTTCCTACTAGTGGATGTATCAGCTCTTTAGCTTGACGACATCCTGGACTGGATATCCAATATCTGGATCTTGCTCCCTCTGCCCATCTTTCTACCTTTTCTTTGGCAGCGGCCCACCCTAAGCCACAAAAAGGCTCTGGGCCAAGTAAAGGAGTCGCTGAGCCGGCTCTAGCCAGCTCGTCTGCGTTTTCATTGCCAGTAATTCCGGCATGACCTGGAACCCAACACAAAGTTACTTTGTTCCCGGTGGAGAGTTGCTGGAGGCTGGTCCAGCAGTCTGCGACGAGTTTAGAGCTAATCCTCCAAGAGGATAGAGCTTTGATCGCCGCTTGACTGTCCGAAAAGATGTATAAATTAGCTCCTCTCATCCTTTTGTCTAGGATGAGTTTAGAGCAGGCCTCAATGGCATGAATCTCTGATTGAAAAACGCTGGGCCATTTACCCAGTGCAATCGAGACTCTGGTGTTAGGTCCAAAGATCCCCGCACCCACCCCTTGCTCAGTTTTAGACCCATCAGTGAACCACTGCAGGCCCCTGGGGTCATTACAAGGGTTGCCATTTTCCCATGCCCTACGGTCTGGAATGAGAGTCCTGAATTTCGCCCCGAAAAAGAGCTTCGTGGTCATGAGATCTGTTCGATTGCAGACCTCTAAGCCAGAAACATTATTTAAAATACTGACATGACCCGCATCATTAGTCAGTAACCCAGATGTGAGTTTGATCCTAAAAAGACTTTTAGCGGCACCTTCTTGTATGTGAATATGTAAAGGAGTCAATCCAATAATTTTCTCCATAGCTGTAGTTGGGCATGTGCGTAAAGCTCCCGTCAGAGATACACACACAAGCCGCTGCAGCTTGCTACACTTCTGAATGGCCGTGACCTGCTGCAGTTTGGGCCACCACACAAGAGCAGCATAGGACACGATAGGCCTGACCATCATGCAGTAAAGCCACAAGATGGATTTGGAGTCAAGGCCCCACGATCTACCATAAAGTCTTCGACATGCCCATAAAGCATGTAAAGCCTTGGTAATCGTTTTATTAAGGTGCGAGTTCCAGTTTAGTCGCTTGTCTAGAACAACTCCCAGATATTTGACCTCACTTGAAAGCTCTACGGGAGTCCCACCAATGACTAGGAGGCCGATGTCATTGATGTACCGTTTGGTGAACGGCACAACAACCGCCTTGTGCGGATTGATGTTGAGACCCACGTTTATGCACCATTCTAGAACCAAATTGAGTGCCCTTTGCATCAGTTCGGTGACGGTGTTTCCGAACTTCCCTGATACTACAATGGCCAGATCATCTGCATACCCGATGGCATCAATTCCCTGGCTGTGTAGTTTTTCTAGAAGTTCGTCAACTACAAGTGACCATAGTAGGGGGAGACAACACTCCACCTTGTGGACACCCTCTGGCCGCGTTTATACGAACCGTCGTTGCGTCTAACGTGGAAGATATTTCTCGTTGTCGTAGCATGGCTTCTATCCAGGCTACAGATGCTGCGTCAATGTCCCTATGAGATAGAGCTCTGGAGATTGACTGATAGCCAGTGTTGTCGAAAGCACCTTCCACGTCCAGAAAAGAGCACAAAGCAATTTCCTTAGATTTGAAAGATTTTTCGATTTTGCTGACTAGGTGGTGAAGAGCGACCTCAGTCGATCCGCCTTTGATGTAGGCAAATTGTGATTTGTGTAGCGGTTTGGTGGCCTGGAGAGTGCACCTCACGTGCAAGTCCACCAGCCGCTCCGCAGTCTTGAGAATAAAAGACGAAAGACTTATCGGTCTGTATGACTTTGGTTGGTCGAGAGCTCTGTTGCCTTGTTTAGGAATAAACACCACGTTAACTCTCCTCCAAGATTGTGGTATATATCCCCATGCAAAGCTGGCTCTAAGCAGACTGACAAGTGGTGTTATGATTATTTCAATGCTATGTTGTAGCAAGGCAGGGAAAATCTGGTCGCCCCCAGGGGCTTTGAAAGGGCTAAAAGATTTGACTGCCCACCTGACCTTGTCAGGATCGAAAATAATACCGGACAGACTATGATCTCGCCTAATCGGTGTGGTAGTTAACCCGTCTGGTTCACCATGTGTGCTGATTCTGGATCCTGGGAAATGCACCTGAAGCAAAAGTTCTAGCGTTTCCTTCCGATCTTGAGTAAAAGAGCCATCTGTTCTTTTGAGAAGCCCCACCCCATTAGTTGAGCCCTTTGCGAAGACCTTTTGCAGTCTAGCTACTTCTGGTAGTGCCTGCACACTTTCGCAGTAGCTTCGCCAGCTCTCTCGCTTAGCTCTTCTAATGTTCTTGTTATACTCCGTGAGAGCACTCCTGTAAGTGTCCCATGAGTCCCGATTTGCCCTAGCTCTATTAAAGAGTCTACGTACCACCTGTCTTTGACTTGCAAGTCTGTCGCTCCACCAGGGAACCTCGCGGTTCACCCGATGTCGCTTCAGAACTGTACTGTCTTGGAAGGAAGTGATAAGCACATCGTGAAGCTGGTCAGCAGCCAACTCTATGTCACTCACAGACGCAAAGTTGGTTATAAGCTGGTCAGCTTTCATAGCCACAGAGGCTGTGAACATATCCCAGTTAGTTTTCTTCCGATTATATAGCGAAGTGTTGAGTTCCGTTTGGCCAGGTAGATCAAACCGGATGTGCTGGTGGTCTGATAACGTGGCTTCATCGGTAACCCTCCAGTTCGTTATATAGCCGGACAAGAAGTTACTGGCCAGGGTGAGATCCAGGACCTCCTCCCTAATGGCGTTTATAAAGGTGGGTTTGCACCCTCTATTGACTACATCTAATTGACTACACAATAGATATTCAAGAAGGCACTCACCCCGTTTGTTGACATCACTGCTGCCCCATATGGTGTGATGTGCATTAGCGTCGCAGCCGATAACCATGTGTTTCCCGGCTGTGCGGCAGAAGTTGACGAGCCTCTGGACCTCCATAGGCGGAGCTACGTCAGTGTCTCCACCCGGCCACCACCACCACTTCACGAACACCTTCCGCTGTAGCCACCTCTACGGCTGTTGCAACTAGATCCCTGCAGATAAAGTTAGTTAATGGGAAATGCCTCACGTTATTATCTAAAAGAATAGCTGCGCGAGGAGCACCTCCACTGCGGTCATATAACAACTTACTTGTACCGCAGCTCAGTCCTCTAATTTGGCCACCGATCAACCATGGCTCCTGGACTAGGGCCATGTCGATCTTCTGCTCGGCGAAAGTTCTGCACAGTGTGGCCGACGCCCCTTTGGCGTGGTGCAGATTCGCCTGGAGAACCCTCATGGTCCTCATGTCTCCTCCTTGGAGCGCTGGACGAGGTTGCCGCTCTTACCTCGTCGAGAGTTGTTCCCTCTCACTCCCTTCGGCAGTCTAGATGCCTTGACCGACATCGGTATCTTGGCTGCCGGTACCGTGGCTTTGGGATGCTGTGCCTTGCCTCTGGCGGGAGCGCTACCTTTTGTAGCACCGCCTGGGGCTCCCTTTGCCTGTGGTGTACTCCTTGGAGCTGGGACGGGGGTGGTCTTCGTTGCGAGCCCAGCAGCTGCGCTAGTTGACGGACCATCTCCGTGGAGGGGTTCTGCACGTTGGACGTCGCTGCTCTTATCCTTAGGAGCGGGGCTCTTCAGGATAAGCCTGATCCGGCCAAAGCCGTACCAGATCTTACCGCCGTTGTTGGTAAGCGACTGCAGCGACGCCTGATCCACCATAATGGCGAGGTGCAGCATCTCACCTTGTGTGGTCCGCTGCACTACTCTCCACTGGGTGGTGTCGAGAAAATTCTGCTTACCAACATAAGTCAGAACTTCCTCGTTCGACAACTCCAAGCTGTTGGCGAAGTAGCCTCGCACAAGGCTGGCCCGGGGGAACTGGCCCTCCTCCAACAGCTCCACGTCAAGCGAACTGCTAGTCTTAATAAGGCTAAAGTTACGCCTGACCCACTCGGCTGCCTTGTCGTCGTGGCAGACGAGCAAAAGCCACCCAGTTCTCGGAACACATCCCTCGAACTGTGGCTTTAGACCGACTGTCTCCGTAGAGAAAGTGGTCTTTAAAATCGCGGCCTTGAGCGCAGCCATCTGCTCCGCTGTCAAAGCCAACGACCTGTCAGTCAGAATGAAGCCGAGCTTGACACCGCTTGCCATCCGACTGTAGGATGGTGCTGTCGGCTCTGAATGAGCACTCTTCGGCTTCTTTGACAAGCCCGACTCTGGGGTCGTGTCAAAAGACCTGTCTCGCTTAGACAGTGCTTCAGCGGGACGGGGAGCTTTTGCCGCCTGGAGAGCCTCAGCTCTCGAGAGTCCCTTCGCGATAGCTGCCTTAAACAGCTTCTTCTCGCGACTTGTCATTTTTACGAAGGCGACCTCGGAATCCAGCTTCAGCCGCTGGATCCGATTGCCTGCATCCGCTATGGAACTTGAGCAGGATGCGTCGTCTGACGGTATCACAGTGACATCATCAGAGTCTGAGGCCAACACCTCAGGTTCCTCAGCTGTCACCAGATCCTCTGCCGACGATAAGGAGGCAGTCTTCAACCGTCCTACGACGGTCGGTGGCTTGTCTGAATCCCCAATCGCAACCGGAACGACATCCGTGCGTTTTGGGGTGGGCGCCGGCAGCACAGCAGCTGCAATGCCTGTATTGGCCGTTTCCGTGAAGGATGAGGCCTGGGGAGATGCTTTTAGAGTGACATCAAACTCATTTTCTATAAATGAAGTATCCATACGATTCCCACGAGTGAACGGGAAGGGAGGTCACCCGCGGCATAGCCCGTGTACCGCGGGAAGTCCACAAATAAAACTGGAGGGGGACAGGTATCCAGAGTCCGCATATTAGCGACCGAGCATCCCCTCGGCCACGAATCCCTCGGCATATGCTGTTCCACCTTGGATTGGGGAATTTGATGAAGAGTTATCTTCTCTTAGCCCGACTACCATTAGTCAGCACCCTTGGTCGAGACATGACCAACACAAGGGTCTGTTTCCAGCCGCCCTCGCGTGGAGAGTATAGTCGCACTTCCGACAGTGTGAGCAGATACGGCGCGTACTACCTGCGTAGTTACACGTGATTCCCCTTGCTCACCTGACGGCTGACGGCCAAAAAAAAAACTATATTAATAATAATTTTTGATCTCAGGACCGCGCTCAAAACATTATGGATGCTATGGATTTGTTGGACAAGGGAGAAATAGATGTACAGGGTTTTTTGACCCGCACTGTCCCTCTAAATGACCGGTTTTTAAAGCAGGACTTGTTTAACTGTGTGCAAACAGATACTGATTTGTCGGGAATGTCGTCCGAAATGAAGTCGTCCACATCTTCGCTATCATCTAAATGATCGAACAAAAGTGAACTGTCCGATTCTTCTTTTGTTCAAATAAATCCTCGCAATGTGTGTTTGGTCAAACCCAAATCTGTTTTGTTGCGCCTGCAACCATCTAAATATATATAGTTGCTGCTGGGATCAAATTCTTGTACACAATCAAGAACGATGTGGTAATGACACTGTTGAACCCAAATGTCCAACATATCAACGAAATGTAGAGGAGGCAATTCGAAATATATATATATATATATATATATATATATACTAGAAAAACCCGGCGAACTCCGTTACGCCACCTCGTTTTTTTAAATATTTCGTTTGGAGAATAAAAGATGAAGAATGCAATTTTTGAAAAGCAATATTTTTACTTCATTAAGTAACACCAACGAACTCTGAGATGGTTCTGAGGTGGGCTAGCTGAAGCCACCGGACGCGTCGCAGGTTGCGGATAGCGCAAGGCCTCCAGTGGAGGTTAGCTGCGAATAGCGACTTGTCGTAATAAGCAGTCCCGGACAACAGCGGGTTACCACACCGTTAGTGGGACCGACAAGGCGCTTGTCTGACCGTCCTTAATACATAGTCTTACACACACCCAAATTCCTACACGTGTTCCTACCCACATCCTATCCCCAACATCTCACAAGGGCGGTGGTGACGTCCTGAGGCAAGGGTGCCGCTTCACCCCCCTAAGCCAGGGTGTTATGCGTTCCGTGCCCATTGGTTGGTTTGCAGTCAGGGGTAACCGACTGTATTTGGACGGAGCCTCACCGATACCTGGCCGCCTCGGTGAGTATACCTGGCCCCGGCGTGTTAGTGGGGGCTATGACACGCCGGTACTACTTCCCCCACACTCGTGGGACCAATTTATGGATAAAAAAATTTTTAATAAAGATAGGCGGGGCTTAACCGCAACTCAAGTAGCAGAGCGGATGGAAGAGGAGGCTCTGGACATGGGTGGAAACTTGACACCGCGCGGGGGCAAGGCCCCCCACTCGAAGAGTGTTGCCAAGCCAAGGGGCTCGTCCCCAAAGCAAGATACCTCCAGTAGTGTAGAGGCTTTCAAGCCTCGAGTGGTGGTTAAGAAAGACACCATACGAACGGACGTAGGGGGTGGGAGAGCAGTGCCCGGCACTGCCCCGGTGGCTGTCCCGCAGACAGGCAATGTCGGCAGGACAGACACTGCAACACCCTCATCTGGTCAGAAGAGGAGAATGATGCCGCCCATTCCGGCACCAGGCCAACCCGATGGGGCTGGTGACCCGCTAAGGCATGGCCTAAGCGGAGCCGGCCGCAAATGGTATCTTAGATACCTGGGTCGTGGCTTGAAGCCGGAAGAAGCGCGCAAGAGAGCGCTGGAGCACCGGGCCCCGACCGTGACTCCGGGTGAGAGGAAAGGAGAGGAAGCGGGCGTGGGGAAGAAGCGGCAATGGAATCAAACATCGCCTGCTGAGGCCCCCAACGACGCCAACAAGAGGGTGAAGCACAAAGGCATCACAATTCCTGAAGACCCAAGTACTTCGAAGGATTCGAAGCGTCCGAAGGCAGCCTCGTATGCCAGTGTAGCCAAGGGTACAATCTTGGCTATAATGGCGTCTGAGCACCCGAAGAGACTTCTGTCTAAAGAGGAACTGTCGGCGGTGGAACTTGCTCTTGTCGAGGAGATGAGGAAGGGCCATACCGCCAGCCTTAACTTCAACGGGATACACTTCCGGACAGGTCTTTTACTAGTGGAGTGTATGGATGATGCTACCAGGAAGTGGCTAGAGCTGAAAGCTCCCAGCATCAGCTCTGCGGTGGGCGTGCAGCTCTGCACCTGCCCAAAAGACGAAATTCCGTTACCTAACATCCTAACGGTTTTTCTGCCACGGACGGCTGGCGAGCCGGTGGCAAAATCTTTTGGGCTGCTCACCGAGCAGAACCGTGGGCTTAGCACGGACACGTGGAAGCTCCTGAGGTGGAAGGAGGCAGAAGGAGGCAAAATCCTAACGCTAGGCGTGGAGGATGATGCACTAGCTCTGCTGAAGACCCGGGGCTTGATGGTCAGCTTCCGATTTGGACAGCTGAAATGCAAGCTCCATGCCAAGAAGGAGGAAGCGGCGGTGGCGGTTGCGGAGGCGAAAGCTGACATTGTGCCTGGCACTTCGGCAGCCTCAGCCGAAGCCGAAGCGGAGAGGAAGCTGGCAGCCATAGATGCCGAGTTGGACTCGGCCTCTCTACAGGGTCTTGACCTGTCAAGGCTAAATGTGCGAGGAGATGGTGATACCACCAACGAGGATGGGCCATCCGATGATGAGCGAACGCCCACCGGGGCGCAGTCAGAGACCTATCTGACGCTCTCGGAGGGTGAAGAAGAGCTCTAGGGATGGAGACCACCAGCGTGGCACAGATCAACCTGCATCACGCGAGGGCAGCTTCAGCTGTCATCGGCAGGTTGGTCACCAGGTTGGACCTGGGGCTGGTGCTCATCCAAGAGCCATGGGTCGTCAGAGGCAGGATCTGCGGCCTTAACCACGTAAGTGCAAGAGTCATTGCGGATGTTAGAGAGACATCGCCGAGAGCCTGCATCTTGGTACGGAAGAATATTAACTTTCTATGTCTTTCTAATTTTCTCACTAAAGATCTAGTAGCAGTGATGATCACTGGAGAGCGCGGGAGTATCGTGGTGGCATCGGCATACTTCCCGGGAGACGAGGCGGAGACTCCTCCAATAGAAGTCCAGAACCTAGTGGACTATTGCATCAGCAAGAAGCTGCCATTGCTGCTGGGGTGCGATGCAAACGCACATAGCATCACGTGGGGCAGTACTGATACCAACAGCAGAGGTGAGTGTTTACTTGATTTTCTACTAGTTAAGGATCTCACAGTTTTCAACGTAGGGGCAGAACCTACGTTTGTTACCAAAAGTAGGGCCCAGGTGTTAGATATCACCTTCGGTAATGATGGAGGCTCCAGGTTGGCCCGCAACTGGAGAGTCTCCAATGAACCTTCATTGTCGGACCATAGGATCATCCTATTCGACATATGTAGTAATCTGAGCATTAGTAAGGACATCAGAAATCCTCGGCAGACTGACTGGCAACAATATCAGTCCTGTCTGGAGGTTAATCTGAGTAGGCTTAACTATAGCAAAAGAACTTCCTCACAGGAAGAGATAGAGCAGCTTTCTATAGACGTGGGCAAAACTATCTTGGATGCCTATCATTCAAGCTGTCCCTTAAAAAGTATAAGATCCAGCAGGGATAATCCATGGTGGACTAAAAAGCTAGGACGCCTTCGGGTGGAGGTTAGAAAGCTGTTTAACGCAGCTAAAAAGTCTAACGATAAATGGGATTGTTATACCAGGAAGCTTACTGAGTATAACAAGGAGATACGCAATAGCAAACGTGATCATTTCAGGAAGTTTTGTTCCACTCTGGAGCAGGCCTCGCCCGCTGCAAGAGTGTTCAAAGCCATCTCGAAAGGCAAAGTGCTCTCGGAACTTTGCCTCAAGAGACAGGATGGGACATTTACGGACAATGAGGTAGAGAAGCCCGAACTTCTCTTGCAAACTCATTTCCCGCTATGTAGGACCATTTCAGATAGTGATAGTAGTTACGTACAGGCATCTGGGAGAAGACCCGACTTCAAACTAGCTGCGGAAATCGTAACTGAGCATAGGATCAGATGGGCAATCGGTGCACTTAGTCCCTATAAAGCCCCGGGGGTTGATGGCATTCTTCCCATCCACTTACAGAAGGGCATTGACCCTCTCATAGTTTTCTTAATCAGAATCTTCCGAGGTAGCATTGCCCTAGGGTACATACCTATGGCGTGGAGGACGGCGAGGGTGATTTTCATCCCGAAGGTAGGAAAAAAGGACCCGTTTCTTCCTAAATCCTTCAGGCCAATCAGCCTTACCTCATTCCTGCTAAAAACTCTAGAGAAGATAGTTGACAACCACATAAGATCGGTGCACCTAGTGGCTAAGCCACTACATGCACATCAACATGCGTACAGGGCAGGAATGTCAACGGAGTCAGCTTGACCTAGTGAACACTCTCCAGAAGTCTGTGAAAGCAAAAGAGGTTGCACTCTGCGCCTTTATGGACATAGAGGGTGCTTTTGACAACACGGCGCATGACGTGGTCGTTAGAGCTCTTGAGAGAAAAGGAGTGGAATCAGGACTCACGTTCTGGTTAGGCAAACTCCTGGACTCTCGCATAGCAGAAGTTACCGTTAGTAATTCGACGATCAGAGCTCAAACCACCAGAGGCTGTCCTCAGGGGGGTGTCCTATCACCTCTTCTCTGGAGCCTGGTGGTGGATGATCTCTTAGTTAAGCTTACGGATAATGGATTTCGGTGTCTTGGCTACGCTGATGACATTACCATTATCTGCAGAGGGAATTTTGAGAACCTACTATGTGATAGAGTCACCTTGGGTCTACAACTTAGCTTGGACTGGTGTAGGGACGTGGGGCTGAGCATCAACCCAGCAAAGACCACAATCGTTGCCTTCACAAATCGGTACAAGCTCAAATCGATTAGACCTATTATCATTGGGGGTACAATCATACCTTTGTCCACGGAGGTCAAATATCTGGGGGTCATACTAGATAAAAGACTTCTCTGGAAACAGCATGTGGAGCATGCTGTTCGGAAGGGAACCTTAGCCCTGATGAGCTGCAGAACTCTTGCGGGGAAAAACTGGGGGCTTTCACCTAAGATTCTGATGTGGATGTATACTGCTATGGTGAGGCCCATGGTATGCTACGGAGCAGTGGTCTGGGCTGGACGCATGGACCGGGAAGGTGCGAGGAAGCAACTGGGTTAACTCCAGAGGCTTGCCTGCTCGTGCATCTCGGGAGCTATGCGCACCTGCCCAGCCACGGCTCTTGACGTACTACTTGGGCTCCCACCGTTGCACCTTTACATAAAACACAACGCAAGCAGAAGTCATATGAGATTAACGGGAGCATTAGCCACCGGATCGGAGGCAGGAGCCACGGGCTCACTTTTAGAATACCCACAGGATGCGCAGATGGCGCAATTTAGTTTCAGTAAGCTCTATAAGATAGAGCTTAGCAATAAGGCAAATTGGACCAGCCTGTCCACTACCTATAATGTGAAAACACGTGCTATAAGGTGGTACACAGATGGTTCACTCACAGAGGAGGGGGCTGGGATCGGAGTCTGTGGACCTCGACTCAAATACCATGAACCTCTTGGTAAGTTCACTAGTATATTCCAAGCGGAAATACTCGCAATAGAGAGATGTGCCGCTTTCAACTTAGACAGAGGCTACGATCGCAGGGACATTGCCATCTTTTCAGACAGTCAGGCGGCAATAAAAGCACTAAGTGCATACAAAATTGTCTCAAGGCTGGTTTGGCAGTGTATAGAATTACTTAACAGGTTAGGGGCTAATAATAGAGTCACCATTTATTGGGTCCCTGGGCACGCGGGAATTCCAGGTAATGAGGTAGCAGACCAAATGGCCAGAAAGGGGGCTAGCACTCCTTTCTACGGGCCAGAACCTTTCTGTGGGCTAGGCCCTGGGGTCATCGAGCAGAGCAGTCGCTCTGACCTCTGGTCTGCTAGTGAAAACTTCTGGCTGTGCTCGCAGGGGGCGAGACAGAGTAAAAGGCTTATAGGTAACTACAACAAGACGAGGACTGAAGACTGTCTGAAGCTGAGCAAAGTATCTCTTCGGATTGTTACAGGCTTCTTGACGGGACACTGCAGATTGCGTAGGCATTTACAAAGGTTACGCATAGGTAACGAGAGCACTTGCAGGCTCTGTCTGGAGGGGGACGAAACTCCAGAGCATCTATTAGAAGAGTGCCCGGCTATAGGTCGGCTGAGATTATCTCAGCTAGGGCGGGTCTCACTTAATTCTGAGGAGATGAGGGCCCTTCGTCCAAGCGACATCATCGCGTTTCTGCGATCAATAGCACTATACGAGGAGCTGTAGCTCATACACTAGGAAGAGGGCAAAATAGATCCAGGCGGTCGCAGTGCACAGACCTCCATTTCATAATAATAATAATAACAGCAAGAAGTGTAAAGACAGAACTTAAGCGAAGAAAGCCAAAATATATAAGGGAAAATGCCCGATTGAGCACGCGAAGATCATTGGCATCATACAATCGCATGGCATTCCAATATGATCCCACTGCGATATTGCAATGCGTTAAAGTTTAAAAGAGAAATGGGTGGATTGTGCTGCGCAAGTGAAAAGTCAAACTGGATCCATTACTTACACCACAACACCCACTGAAAGCATTGTTCGATGGAAGTGTTCCCGATTCCAACTATTTTCTTCAACACATCCTTGAATACAATAACTGTATTCGCATGACTTCATTTGGAGCTAAAAAAGATAAAACGCATACAACCAATTAGGCATCCAATATTGGACCTGCAGAACCAACAATCACCAACAATCAGGATGGCAACTTCGTCTAATGTTGGAGCATTAAATGTGCGTTCGTGTGTTCCAGATGGTCGTTTATCTGCTTTGATGACAATTTTATAGTCATCATTTGGCATGCGCTCTAAAGCACTCTTAAACAACCTGACCAACGCATGATGTTCATGAAGCAGACACTGCAAGTCTTGAAGAATTGCTTGCTTCATTCCTGCATTGATCCCTAGGCGTCGATCAAGTTGTTCTTCCATGTTGCCCATAAAATATATTTGTATAAATTTATTCTGTGTATCATCGAAAGGTAGTAATGATCCAATTCGATGGTGAATCTGTCCTTGTATCTTAAATGTCGGATTAAATCCTCGTTCTTCGATAATATCTGCCCCAATTGACGTCATTTGGAAACAACCATTGTATTTTTGAGTGTTTGCAAGAAAGTGGCGTGATTCTTGTGTTTCGCCACAAAGCAATGAATACAATGGCTCATGTGGCGGAGTCAACAACGGCAATTTAACTTTACCATTAAGGCAGCATAATCCAGCCGTTTCTCCGGAAAACTTTAATGCACCACAATACTCACAAACAACATCCATTTGCCCAATGCAAACGCTACGATGCAAGCTGTAATCGTCGCGGCAATCGTATCGAAAAGCTGCTCGATTCAAATCAGCTCTTGATAAATATCCTCTGCGTCGCAAATCATCTATTTGTTGACCTCTGTTGTTCGCTCGACGATTTCGCATTGCCAACCGAGCTGTTTCACGGGCTGCTTCACTTTGCTCTTGTGATTGAGAAGCACGAAGTCGAGCCATACTTTCGCGGCGCTGTTCACGTGCATGTTCTTGTTCTTCTTCGGTTCTTTCATTTGCAGTATTTCGTTGCTGGCTTGCATGTCTTGTGCGGCGGCCGATGTTCCCACGTCGTCTATGGACGGACTGGTGAATTTAACCTCAAATGCACAATCCTCATAGTTTACACAGATCAACTTACCACCTTCAAGACAAATGGTTGCTGTTGAAATTTAATAAAATTCTGCACAATAAACGTGTTTCCAATTGTACTGTTAACAAACGAATAAATTTTACCCCAAAACTGAACAATAAACGTGTTTCCAATTGAACTGTTAACAAACGAATAACTTTTACCCCAAAGCTGAACAGATTACAATAAGAAGCTGTCAAACAATGTAACGACATGTAATCGAATGGTTACTTGATTAGAGATTTTTGTTAAAGTTGTAAAAAACTTTCCCGGTTTTTCTGCATTCCTGTTGAACATTTTCTTGAATTTTGTTTGTGGTAAACCTTCCCCTGGCTCTAAGCAACCTCCCTACCAATTTACACCCAAATCTGTTTTGCCGTTCTTGAGATCTTAAATCAGTAACTAACACGACTTTCTTTTATATATATAGATATATATATATAAAATTAAAATATTATACGTAGACCTAAATACATATAAAATATAAATAAAAATAATAACATTACATAAAAGCGTCTATGAAATTTATTTTTTTAAAGGGTAGATCAAATCTCTTTCAGTTATTCGGATTATTTATCTTATTTTCATGAATTAAAACAAATCAATAAATAAATACATTTATTGAAACAATATTTAAGGTGCAGATATGTATGTCGTTCTTAGTTCGGCGGAGCTATGTCGCTTTTAAAACGACATTTCTCCGCTGATATAAGAACGACTTATCTCCGCGCGGAGGTATGCCGTTTTTAAAACAACAGCTCCGCGCGGGGATATGTCGCTATGCCGTTTAAAACAATCAAGGATTAACCCACACGCTCACCAGTATTGGCGTGCCCGAATTTCTCCAAAACCTTCTGCTTACAAACAGACGCGAGCAACTATGGCTTGGGTGCGATATTGACGAAGGTGAACGAGTAATATCGTATGCAAGCAGAACACTCAACAGTGCCGAGCGAAATTCTTCGGCTACCGAAAAGGAGTGTTTGGCCATAATTTGGGGAATAAAAAAGTTGAGACCACACTTGGAGGGATACCACTTCATAGTAATCACTGATCAGATGGCGCTAAAGTGGCTCAACTCGATAGAAAATCCATCCGGAAGGATAGCTAGATGGGCACTAGAGCTCCAACAATACGATTTCGAAATTAAGTATCGTAAGGGTAGTTTAAATGTCGTGGCCGATGTGCTATCTCGGCAAGCACTTAAGGAGAAGTGTGGCCGAATTGTCACAACGCACGAAGACATGGGAGACGCTAACACAAAAGGCAAATGGATTCAGAGGATGAAAGAGGACAAAAAAAAATCCAAAAAAATATCCAGACTATGTGAAGGAATGTGGTAACCTATACCGACACATCCCGCATCGAGCAGGTATCGAGGAGGTATCCTCATGGAAACTTTGCGTACCAAGCGGCAAACGAGCCCAGGTATTGCAGGAAAGCCACGATGCAGCAACAGCTGGACACCTTGGCAGCCGAAAAACAACATCAACAGCTTCCTTACAAAAAGGATTTAGGGAGAGAATTCTGGCTAGCTTTGGAGTACCGAAAGTGTTGATCACGGACAATGAACGCAGTTCACCAGTAAAGTGTTCAAAAACTTTCTTAAGGAACTAGAAGTACGGCACCAATTCACAGCACCGTACACCCCACAAGAAAACCCAACAGATCGGACAAACCGGACAGTTAAAACTATGGTGGCACAATATGCCAGGGACAACCACCGGAACTGGGACGAACTATTACCAGAACTGACACTGGCCATTAACACCAGCGTGTCAGCATCTACCGGATATAGTGCGGCGTTTATTACGCAAGGTCGCGAACCAAGGCTACCAAACGCACTGTTCGACGAAACTACGGTCGGTACCGGCAGGGGTACCCAAACAACCACAGAGAAAGCATCAAGGCTCAAAGAAGTGTTCGAGTTGGTCAGGCGCAGTCTAGAGAAGGCTGCCCAAGACCAAGCCCGACACTTCAACTTAAGGAGACGGGCATGGAAGCCAATTATCGGGGACATGGTGTGGGCCAAACAGCACCACCTATCAAAAGCAGCTGAGGGATTTGCTGCCAAACTAGCACCGAAATATTTGGGCCCCTACACAATCACAGACTTCGTCTCACCAGTCATAGTCAGACTGAAAGGAGGAAATGGGGCGAATGAGCGAAGGGCGCACATATGCGACTTAAAACCGCACGAAGAAGAGGGAGTTGCGGAGACAACTCAAAAAAAATAACAAAACATTTCGGAAAACGGACATATATATAAAAAAAATAATATGAGATGGGGCACAAAAAAAAATAGGAGACCCTGAAATAAATAAAAAAAAAGAAAAAAAAAGCCCCGGAAAGGGAAAATTATAATAATAATAATAAAACAATAAATGGATAAAAAATTATTAAATAAATAAAATTAAAAGGAATAGATAAAATATAAAAACAAAATAATCAGTCGCAAATTAGCATTCGAAGTGTACGGTCATAAGATAAGCAAATCCGCATCACTCGTTCTCTTTCGTTTTCTCTTTTCTTGCGCTCTCGTGGGCGCTTATCTTGTTTTCAATCTAAAGGGCCCCATACACGTGCAGCATGCTGCACGCTGAGAGGGAATACATTCACATAATGTGACTGTAGTTGTCGTTCGTGTGAGTCCGCTCTTGATCAAAAGTCCAAAGAGGCGGCTCAAATTTTGACAAGAGCGCGCAAATCGCTCTTATGCTGCGAGCATGATTTCAAGTTAATTTGATATCGCGCTCGCAGCACGTGTGTTTGTTGTTGTCTATTTAGCACACGCTCTTATCTTTATGTGCGCTCTTTTGATATTTTCGCTCATTGACTTATGCAAAGTTGGTTATTTATCCGTTATATTTAAATGTTTTTCGTTTTGTACAGCTGAACAATTGAACTGCGTGAAGTTTTTGTTTTTCTTTGCTGCTTATTTTGTTTTTTTGCACTGTGAGCGTCGAGTCGTTATATGAAATTTGAATATATGTATTTTATTTGTATAATTGTATGATTTAAAATTTTTATTTTTTTGTACAAATGTACAAATTTTTTTCATAATAAATAATAATTATTTATAAATTCATTTATATGTAAATTATTTTAATAAAATAGACATGTGTGTTATTATTTTATAATTAGTATGGTTATTACAAATTATAAATGAATTAAAATTATGTCATTTAAATTTTCAGCTATTTGTTATTTATTTTTTTTTTTTTAATGTAATGAGTCCCACTATAGAACACTTGTTTTTCACTATCCCCTTTATTTGCATTCATTCAAAAATATAACGGATTTTGTTTGTAGCTCTTTTCTTAAGCATTCGTTTTTCGTGGAATTGCTTTATTTTCCATATTGCGCCTGTTATTATAATTTAAAGCAAGGTACAGGCGAACGGTTGTAAAAATGAACACCGGTGAAAAACAATTTATTTTAGAATTAATAGAGGTGTATCGGTCATTTCCATCCCTATGGGACGTTCAGTCCCGGGAATATGCCGATCGGGCAAAAAAAGAAAAAGATATTGAAAATTTATTAAAAAAATATCGTGAGTTTTACCCGGACGCCGATAGTAAAGAAGTGTTAAAAAAAATTCATGTCCTAAGGACAAATTATAAAAGAGAAAAAAAGAATAAGTGGGAAGAGTGGCGATGGAGCTGTAGAGGTATGGCCAAGCCTCTATTACTATGAAGCTTTGGCCTTCCTTGATGACGTGGAGATGCCATGCACTTCAAGAGGTTCATTCCAGTTTGTAAGTATTAATAATGCAAGTTTGTTTTTTCATTTAAATATATTTATTTCATAGTTTATAATAACAATTTTAAAATTAACTATTTCCAAACGCTAATAAGTTAAAGTTGCCGTTCCCAGGATTTTTCGTCGACGACTTTGTTTTGGGCATATTGATATCAGAATTTTATATTTTCCAACAGCCGCAGCGTTGAAAAAGTAAACACAATTGATGAAGCTTGCAGTTATTTGCACAATTTCATAAAAAAAAAATTATACACACATGTAGTCATGTTCAGCGGCAAAAATCTTCAAGAGTGGTTCGTTATAAAAGTAAGTTCGGCGGTTGAAATACAAATACACTTTTGCAAACTAAGGAATAGCGCAATTCTCCGCAAGTAACGAAAACTTTTTGTGCAACATTAGCTTGTAGCCGTGTTTTGCCACGAAACAGCACCCTCATTATTAAAATACTCCAAGTATTGTTCCCTGACAGTTTTCGCTACTTGGGAGGCGTTGCGCGATTGCGTACTTTGCAAATTTGCAAATGTATCCCTAACCGTCGAACTAACTTCCATAACGCACCCCTCTTGAAGATTATCGCCGCTGCACATGTAGTCAGTATAATTCTTACTTCTTAGGAAATTGTGCAAATAACAGCAAGCTAATACAATTGTGTTCACTTTTTCAACGCTAACATTAAGAGGCCGTTGCAAAACACCAAATCGAGATGACAATATGCCAAAAGCATTCTCAACTATCCTTCTTGCCCTACTCAGTCGGTAATTAAAAGCCCGCTGCTCGTTGGACAAGCCAACTTGAGCAAAAGGCTTCAAAAAATTTTCAGTGAGCTGAAACGCGTCGTCGCCGACAAACACATATGGCAAAATGCGCTCACTATTAGGCAACGGTCCTGGTAACGGCAACTTTAACTTATTAGCGTAAAACGCTTTTCCAAAAGGCGTTTGCCGCAATACGCCTCCATCAGAAATGCGTCCATTGATGCCAACGTCCACCATCAAAAACTCATAGTTGGCATTGACTAACGCCATTAGCACCACCAAATAAAACTTTTTATAATTATAAAAAAGAGATCCAGAATTTGGTGGCTTCTTGATGGCAATATGCTTGCCATCAACTGCCCCGATACAATTTGGAAAACTCCACTTCACATTAAATTGGTTGGCAACTAATTTCCACTCTTCCTCATTTTATGGCAGCTAAAATGATATAAATATAAAAACAAAATTCCTTAAAACGTAGCTTATAAAAAATTTCTTATTTCAGACAGAAGAAACAGCAGAGCCACCAAATAAAAAACAAAAAAAAAGTGCTACGGCAAATTTTATGGAAGTGGTCACAAAAAGATTCAAAGACACAGACAACGTTACAAACAAGGAGGCAGAAGTTTGGGTGGCTAAAATAAAAAACATGGCCCCAACCCAAGGCATCATAGCCGCTAAACTTATCAATGAAATAATTTTCCGGGGGCAAATGAGTTCTTTGTCCTTAGACACAAAAATAATAGATAAAGAGCCCCCGGAAAAAATTCAGAAGTTCATAATTTAGACATGGAAATAAGTCAAGGTGCAACATCACTTGATAGTGATTTTTTTATAGGTCTCATTCAGCGCCCCTTCGAAATAAGTCAACTTAAAAAGTAGTTTAGTTTTTATACTTTGATACCAAAGGTATCATAGTATATTGGGTTTGTGCAATGTCCGTCATGGTGTCCGTCCGTCCGTCCGTCTGTCCGTCTGTCCGTCTGTCCGTCTGTCCGTATGAACGCAACTTTTTTCGACACCCTTTAAGCTAGAGCCTTGAAACTTTGCAAATATCTTGGTACATGTCTTCGTCAGACAAAGTGTTAAATTTGGGGCTCTACGACCTCAGGGGGCCTGGGAAATCGATAACAAGTCGATACACCTCGATGTGCGAATCGATAAAACACAAATATATCCCACATTTTAGCAGCTAGAGTCACCAAATTTGGGGGCAAGATAGCTGATGGCATTCCCAAAAAATTGCATTAAAAGTTTGGATGCCACGCCCACCTATTCCGCCCCCACCCCCCCTTAAATTATAAACAAAAATGCCTGTATCTTTTACAGTTTTGAAGCTATAGCCACCAAAATTGACATGAAGGTAGAAGCTGACATCTGACAAAGTTATGCATCAAAACATTGGATGCCACGCCCCCAAACAACGGGATATGGCCCACCGCCTTAAAAAAACCCGGAAGGCATGTATCTTTGTCAGTTTTTAAGCTAGAGTCACCAAATTTGATATGAACATTGGTAGTGACATCCGTAACACATCTGCATCAATGTTTTGGATGCCACGCCCACTTATACCGCCGACCTCTATATCTTTCTTAGTTTTTGGGCTAGAGTCACCAAATTTGGTATGAACATTGGTAGTGACATCCGTAACAGGTGTGCATACAAATTTTGGATGCCACGCCCACTTATACCGCCCACCTCTATATCTTTGTCGGTTTTTGCGCTAGAGTCTCCAAACTCGGTAGGAGAATAGAAAGTGACATCCGCCACGGAAAATGTCATACCTACCCCTTCTGCCTGATTTTTATACCCAAAGCCCTCATATATTACTATTTGCACTAGGAATCCTTAAAACAGCTATGTAAACTGGTATCAAAGTATATCGCAGTCGGTTGCGTCCGACTGCAACGTTTTTACTTGTTTTTATTAGTATTTTTAAGTAATTATGAAAACTTTGCTTTAAATATAGTCAAAATACATATGCCAACCAGTGCACTTATTTTAATTTTTTTTAATTTCATATTAGTTTGTTTTTAAAATTAAGTTTAATTATGTTTAAAATAATATTAGTTTATAAAGAAAGTTTTTTTTTTTTAAATAAAAGGCTAATGTTATAATTATAAAAAATATAAAATAAATAAAAATCCTATAACAATATTATATATTATTAAAACATATATTAAAAATTTGTTTATATTTACCTGTATGTAACTTTTGAGCATTTGTACAATTGCTTCGCACGTTTCAAATACTATTTTCCCAATGCAACAGCTTGACACTTCACTGGAAAACTTCAAGTCTTCGAAACTGTTGCCAGTTGCCAAATATCGCAACGTTATCGAAAGGCGCTGCTCAACCGGTATAGCCGCACGCATTTCAGTGTCATTTTTTTTATCACTGGCCCCACGAGCGCCAAAAGTTCATCAAACACTGTTGCATTCATCCTTAAAAAATTACAAAGGTAATTTGGCGACGAAACGCTAATCTCATCTAGCATATTATGATGAGTGAATGTTGCCCTTTTCTTAAAAAACTCTTTCATCCATATGCTTTTACGTTTCTTTTTCTTTTCCCTTTCCATTTCCGCAACTGCAATACCGATTCCGCACAAAATTTCTTCGGAAAATGACATTTTGCACTGCACTTAAGAGGACACAGTAAACGAATGACCAAAAAACTTTACAAGCCTAACTTAATATTCATAAATAAGTGAAGCCTCAATTGAAAAATAGTTGTATTTTTGCATATGTTGTTATATCAGCATATCAAAGAGACCAGCACATAAAAATAAAAACTTAATATAACTATCTCATTCACACTTACAAAACTCAGAGAGTTAAGCTAAGAGAGATGCTTTGCTTAAATTCACACGTACACGATTTAATTTAATTTAATTTAACTCCGCACACTTTGCACGCCGATTTGTTCTCAATTGAGTTAAATATAAAATATTGGTGCACTTTTTTATTAATTTCTCTTCCCATTTTGAATTAATTTGATAAGTCAATGTTTACACGCGAGCTTCACAAAGCCAATTGACGCGTTGAACCCACGAAACTTCACATACACACATACAGTGGCTCCATCGCATAATCGGACACTTGTTTTTTCAGTACAAACGTGCTCAAAAAGTATAAGGAAATGAGACAAAATTGTTGTTTTTTCACATTTATTATAAGTTTGTAGCATTGACTTTGTAAATCATAATAAAAAAAACTCTTACTTTCTACCGAGAACAGTTATTTTAAAGCGAAAAACGAAAAATAGTCAGTTTTCGAGGCTCAACGAATAATCGGACACCTCCAAAAAGTTAATAAAAAATGTAATAATTGTGTGTTTAATACTTGGTTGCGTATCCTTTAGTTTTTATGACGGCCTGCAAGCGATTTGGAATGGATTGTACCAAATTCAGGCACACCTGGGGCTCTATAGAGTTCCATGCTTCTACTAAAGCCTCCTTTAGTTGATTAAGCGTGCTAAAACTTTTTTGATACACCCGCCTGGCAAGTTCTTCCCAAAGATGTTCAATAACATTCAAATCCGGGCTCTGGGCAGGCGTTTTCATAAGTTTGGGGCAGTTATGTATTAACCAAAGCTTTGCAACGCCTGATGTGTGCTTCGGGTCGTTGTCTTGATAGAACGCAAAGTTGCTCGCGATACCCAATTTCTCTGCACTTTGCTTTACATTCTGCTTCAAAATATCCAAATAACCAAATTTGTTCATTATTCCATCTATAAAATGTAAATTTCCCACTCCAGCACTGGACATACAGCCCCAAACCATCAAAAAACCTCCGCCATGCTTCATCGTGGCCTTTGTATTTTTTGGATCAAATTCGGTATTTGGTTTTCGCCACACAAACATCTTTCCATCGGACCCATGCAAGTTGAATTTACTTTCATCCGTAAATAGAACCTTTAAATAATGAATACCTTGCAAAAAAATTAAGATAGGAGTTGATGTACTATCAAATTACCGTGTTCCAAAAGTTTGGGCTTTTAAGCAAGTACTCTTTTGCAAATTGTACTCTCTTGAGTTTGTTTCTGGGGCTTATAAAGGGCTTCTTCCTGGCAACTCTCCCATGGTAATCATATTTATGAAGAGTACCACGTATAGTATTAAGACAAACGTCTTTTCCAGATCGATTTTTTAAAGATATCTTTAGTTCTTTTGCGGTAAGGAATGGATCTCGATTAACGTCTTTCAATATGGAACGCTCTTCACGCTCATTTAAAATCTTTCCTTGACCTTCTCGACTATTATTAGTCAGCCTAAATTCATCCCTGAACCTCTTAATTATGTCCTGGACAGTTGATTTGCTTCTTCCGACCAATTCAGCGATTTCACGTACAGATTTGCCTTCGAAGTTAAACTTTACTACTTGCTGTCTCAGTTCGACAGTGGTTTGCTTGCCTTGCGGAGGCATTTTACACAATTTTAATAAAAATATTATGTCAACTACTCAGCAAGACAACTGCTTAGCATATGCAATAAGAAAAACAAGAACGTTCGAGCAAAATCTGGGAAAATAACGGGGTTTTCTATTGCTAATTCTGCCTTGTCCGATTATTTGTTGAGCCTCGAAAACTGACTATTTTTCGTTTTTCGCTTTAAAATAACTGTTCTCGGTAGAAAGTAAGAGTTTTTTTTATGATTTACAAAGTCAATGCTACAAACTTATAATAAATGTGAAAAAACAACAATTTTGTCTCATTTCCTTATACTTTTTGAGCACGTTTGTACTGTAGAAACTAGTGTCCGATTATGCGATGGAGCCACTGTACATGCACAAAAGACTTTTTGAATCGTCGATCGCGAGCAAACGGTCCGAGAATGAGCAGAGCAAACGAAAACAGAAAAAACTGTTCTTCGACTGAGCGCGAGCAAAATTTGTATACGAGCAATTCAATCGGTTGCTCTCAGACTTTTTGGCAAAGTCTCAGTGACGAACACTTATTTTGAGACCGCACGAATCGGTTAACAGTTATTTGCAAGCTATGCTTTTAAGAATTAGTAAGTTATAATTCCACCATGGAACGTTTCGTTGTTGTTGCTTTGTGGAAGTTTTTGGGATCGCTCTGTGTGCACTTTGTAGAATTATTTTGTTCAAATTGGCTGCCTCTTTATTTACTTCATTAGCAGGTGGGATTCTATCATTAATTGTGGGCAATTGTTTTTTCAAAAAGTTTCCAGTTTGCTTTTTTCAACTTAAACTGACTCCTTGGTGGGGTAGATGGACTATTACTTTGGTACAAAGTCATAAGGATGGGAAAGTGGTCACTACCGCAAAGCTGATCCAAACGTTTCCATGTCGTAAATATTTGTAAGTCAGGTGTACAGAAAGTAATGTCGATGTGCGTTAAGGTATTGTGTGTGGTAAAATGCGTAGGTGATTTGTCATTGAGAATGCACTAGTTGTTCTGAATTATAAATTTGTGCAAAGTATTTCCTCTTGCGTTTTGTTGTGGCGAACCCCATGTGGGATGCCAGCTATTAAAATCGCCTGAAATAAGTGACGATTTATTTCTAAGTTTAAGCGTGCTATATAAATTCGTTGGACTAAATGGTTTGTTTGGAGGTATATATATTGAGAATATGCTGAATTTTGTTTCTGAGAAAATTTCATTTTGTTTCTTTGTGTTCTATTGATTTGTGTATAAGCAGGGCTGTGCCCCCAAAACTGTTTTGTGGTACATTAATTATCATTTTATAGTTAACAGGAGTAGGAAAAAGAGTATGTGGTTTGATGTGAGTTTCTTGAAGTGTAATAATTTGGGGAGAATACTTTTTAATAATTAAAAGAAGTTCGCTGTAGTTTTTAGTGAAACCGCGAATATTCCATTGAATTATGTTGAGGGGCATTTAATGGAAGATAAGAACGATATATAAATGCGATTATGATTAATAACTTGATAATATGTACTTAAGTGAACTATGTGTTGTGTTTTGTATATTAGTGACTACTTTAGTTCCGTGTCTGAACTTTCTTCGGTTCCTATATTGGATTTGGATTGACCTATTTTTGATTTTACCTTTAATTGTCTTACTGTTCTTTTTGAGGTTGAGAGTGGGAGTACTTGTACCTTACGTTTGTTATTAACATTTTGTTTTAAATTAGCTGCTGCTGTGCTGGTGGATGCTATCAAATCCTGAAGATCGTCATAGTTGATAATATCACGAGATGGGGTTTTGGTTTTGGAATCAGTGTCTTCTTGGTCCCAGATGAACTGTTGTCCGATTGACCTGTAGATGTTGGTGAACTGGTCTTGACAGTGTTAGCAAAGGTTTGGTAGCCCAGTTGGTGTTTTTGGTTATAAATATCATACGCAGTTTTCTTGTCCACATTGTGGTTGATTTTAATTGCGATAATTTCCTGTTGCTTCAAATATATGGGACATTTATTGTCGAATGATGTGTGTGAGGTGTTTGGTAAGTTATTGGTGATGCAGTTAATACAGCTCATGTTGTTTTTACAGACTTTATTCAGTTCATCGTTGGTGTGGTGCTGAGAGCCACAGATTTTTATGCTTTTGCACACTTTAGACGTATGCCCAAATCGAAAGCAGATGTATGGTCGAACATTTGTTTTCTCATAGCCAATCATTATATGGGTTGGAAGAGTGGTTGAATCAAAGGTGAGGATGTGAAGCCCTGTTTCTTGCAGCTTACCGTTTACATTTTTCAATATTTTTTTTGACGAATTTTACATTTTGGCTTTTGACTTCAGAGAGAATCTCCTCTTCCCCCACGTCGCGCAGCTCATTTGAGTAAATAACTCCCTTGCTATAGTTTAGCGAGAGGTGTTCGGAGGTAGTTACTGGCATGTTGTCGGTGAAATGCGTCATCTTTAGGAGTTTGTTGGTTTGTAGCAAATTCTTGGTTTTCACTAACAGGTCTCCACTTCTTAGTCTCTTACAAGACTCTACCTCGCCTCCACAGTTGTAGTCAATTATCTTTTTAATAGCGAATGGAGATAATTTAAATTGTTTGTCGTTTTCATCATTCCGCATGATCAGTATGTAGTTGGGTCCAGGTGTAGTTAATATTTTTACTTGGCTTTGGGTCAGCAAAACTGTTCCGCTTGCCATGTGAAGATGAGAGGGGTCCCCCTCCCCCATGTTTAGTCTTTAAAAAGACTGTTCAGTGGAAAATTTTTGTCTTTCGATGTGCACAAATTGGTTTACAGTTAAGGGCCCAATACACGTGCAGCATGCTGCGCGCAGCCTCGTGTACGTGTGAATTTAAGCAAAGCATCTCTCTTAGCTTAACTCTCTGAGTTTTGTAAGTGTGAATGAGATAGTTATATTAAGTTTTTATTTTTATGTGCTGGTCTCTTTGATATGCTGATATAACAACATATGCAAAAATACAACTATTTTTCAATTGAGGCTTCACTTATTTATGAATATTAAGTTAGGCTTGTAAAGTTTTTTGGTCATTCGTTTACTGTGTCCTCTTAAGTGCAGTGCAAAATGTCATTTTCCGAAGAAATTTTGTGCGGAATCGGTATTGCAGTTGCGGAAATGGAAAGGGAAAAGAAAAAGAAACGTAAAAGCATATGGATGAAAGAGTTTTTTAAGAAAAGGGCAACATTCACTCATCATAATATGCTAGATGAGATTAGCGTTTCGTCGCCAAATTACCTTTGTAATTTTTTAAGGATGAATGCAACAGTGTTTGATGAACTTTTGGCGCTCGTGGGGCCAGTGATAAAAAAAATGACACTGAAATGCGTGCGGCTATACCGGTTGAGCAGCGCCTTTCGATAACGTTGCGATATTTGGCAACTGGCAACAGTTTCGAAGACTTGAAGTTTTCCAGTGCAGTGTCAAGCTGTTGCATTGGGAAAATAGCATTTGTACAATTGCTTCGCACGTTCTTTGGCAAGCGGAACAGTTTTGCTGACCCAAAGCCAAGTAAAAATATTAACTACACCTGGACCCAACTACATACTGATCATGCGGAATGATGAAAACGACAAACAATTTAAATTATCTCCATTCGCTATTAAAAAGATAATTGACTACAACTGTGGAGGCGAGGTAGAGTCTTGTAAGAGACTAAGAAGTGGAGACCTGTTAGTGAAAACCAAGAATTTGCTACAAACCAACAAACTCCTAAAGATGACGCATTTCACCGACAACATGCCAGTAACTACCTCCGAACACCTCTCGCTAAACTATAGCAAGGGAGTTATTTACTCAAATGAGCTGCGCGACGTGTGGGGAAGAGGAGATTCTCTCTGAAGTCAAAAGCCAAAATGTAAAATTCGTCAAAAAAAATATTGAAAAATGTAAACGGTAAGCTGCAAGAAACAGGGCTTCACATCCTCACCTTTGATTCAACCACTCTTCCAACCCATATAATGATTGGCTATGAGAAAACAAATGTTCGACCATACATCTGCTTTCGATTTGGGCATACGTCTAAAGTGTGCAAAAGCATAAAAATCTGTGGCTCTCAGCACCACACCAACGATGAACTGAATAAAGTCTGTAAAAACAACATGAGCTGTATTAACTGCATCACCAATAACTTACCAAACACCTCACACACATCATTCGACAATAAATGTCCCATATATTTGAAGCAACAGGAAATTATCGCAATTAAAATCAACCACAATGTGGACAAGAAAACTGCGTATGATATTTATAACCAAAAACACCAACTGGGCTACCAAACCTTTGCTAACACTGTCAAGACCAGTTCACCAACATCTACAGGTCAATCGGACAACAGTTCATCTGGGACCAAGAAGACACTGATTCCAAAACCAAAACCCCATCTCGTGATATTATCAACTATGACGATCTTCAGGATTTGATAGCATCCACCAGCACAGCAGCAGCTAATTTAAAACAAAATGTTAATAACAAACGTAAGGTACAAGTACTCCCACTCTCAACCTCAAAAAGAACAGTAAGACAATTAAAGGTAAAATCAAAAATAGGTCAATCCAAATCCAATATAGGAACCGAAGAAAGTTCAGACACGGAACTAAAGTAGTCACTAATATACAAAACACAACACATAGTTCACTTAAGTACATATTATCAAGTTATTAATCATAATCGCATTTATATATCGTTCTTATCTTCCATTAAATGCCCCTCAACATAATTCAATGGAATATTCGCGGTTTCACTAAAAACTACAGCGAACTTCTTTTAATTATTAAAAAGTATTCTCCCCAAATTATTACACTTCAAGAAACTCACATCAAACCACATACTCTTTTTCCTACTCCTGTTAACTATAAAATGATAATTAATATACCACAAAACAGTTATGGGGGCACAGCCCTGCTTATACACAAATCAATAGAACACAAAGAAACAAAATGAAATTTTCTCAGAAACAAAATTCAGCATATTCTCAATATATATACCTCCAAACAAACCATTTAGTCCAACGAATTTATATAGCACGCTTAAACTTAGAAATAAATCGTCACTTATTTCAGGCGATTTTAATAGCTGGCATCCCACATGGGGTTCGCCACAACAAAACGCAAGAGGAAATACTTTGCACAAATTTATAATTCAGAACAACTAGTGCATTCTCAATGACAAATCACCTACGCATTTTACCACACACAATACCTTAACGCACATCGACATTACTTTCTGTACACCTGACTTACAAATATTTACGACATGGAAACGTTTGGATCAGCTTTGCGGTAGTGACCACTTTCCCATCCTTATGACTTTGTACCAAAGTAATAGTCCATCTACCCCACCAAGGAGTCAGTTTAAGTTGAAAAAAGCAAACTGGAAACTTTTTGAAAAACAATTGCCCACAATTAATGATAGAATCCCACCTGCTAATGAAGTAAATAAAGAGGCAGCCAATTTGAACAAAATAATTCTACAAAGTGCACACAGAGCGATCCCAAAAACTTCCACAAAGCAACAACAACGAAACGTTCCATGGTGGAATTATAACTTACTAATTCTTAAAAGCATAGCTTGCAAATAACTGTTAACCGATTCGTGCGGTCTCAAAATAAGTGTTCGTCACTGAGACTTTGCCAAAAAGTCTGAGAGCAACCGATTGAATTGCTCGTATACAAATTTTGCTCGCGCTCAGTCGAAGAACAGTTTTTTCTGTTTTCGTTTGCTCTGCTCATTCTCGGACCGTTTGCTCGCGATCGACGATTCAAAAAGTCTTTTGTGCATGTACAGTGGCTCCATCGCATAATCGGACACTAGTTTCTACAGTACAAACGTGCTCAAAAAGTATAAGGAAATGAGACAAAATTGTTGTTTTTTCACATTTATTATAAGTTTGTAGCATTGACTTTGTAAATCATAAAAAAAAACTCTTACTTTCTACCGAGAACAGTTATTTTAAAGCGAAAAACGAAAAATAGTCAGTTTTCGAGGCTCAACAAATAATCGGACAAGGCAGAATTAGCAATAGATAACCCCGTTATTTTCCCAGATTTTGCTCGAACGTTCTTGTTTTTCTTATTGCATATGCTAAGCAGTTGTCTTGCTGAGTAGTTGACATAATATTTTTATTAAAATTGTGTAAAATGCCTCCGCAAGGCAAGCAAACCACTGTCGAACTGAGACAGCAAGTAGTAAAGTTTAACTTCGAAGGCAAATCTGTACGTGAAATCGCTGAATTGGTCGGAAGAAGCAAATCAACTGTCCAGGACATAATTAAGAGGTTCAGGGATGAATTTAGGCTGACTAATAATAGTCGAGAAGGTCAAGGAAAGATTTTAAATGAGCGTGAAGAGCGTTCCATATTGAAAGACGTTAATCGAGATCCATTCCTTACCGCAAAAGAACTAAAGATATCTTTAAAAAATCGATCTGGAAAAGACGTTTGTCTTAATACTATACGTGGTACTCTTCATAAATATGATTACCATGGGAGAGTTGCCAGGAAGAAGCCCTTTATAAGCCCCAGAAACAAACTCAAGAGAGTACAATTTGCAAAAGAGTACTTGCTTAAAAGCCCAAACTTTTGGAACACGGTAATTTGATAGTACATCAACTCCTATCTTAATTTTTTTGCAAGGTATTCATTATTTAAAGGTTCTATTTACGGATGAAAGTAAATTCAACTTGCATGGGTCCGATGGAAAGATGTTTGTGTGGCGAAAACCAAATACCGAATTTGATCCAAAAATACAAAGGCCACGATGAAGCATGGCGGAGGTTTTTTGATGGTTTGGGGCTGTATGTCCAGTGCTGGAGTGGGAAATTTACATTTTATAGATGGAATAATGAACAAATTTGGTTATTTGGATATTTTGAAGCAGAATGTAAAGCAAAGTGCAGAGAAATTGGGTATCGCGAGCAACTTTGCGTTCTATCAAGACAACGACCCGAAGCACACATCAGGCGTTGCAAAGCTTTGGTTAATACATAACTGCCCCAAACTTATGAAAACGCCTGCCCAGAGCCCGGATTTGAATGTTATTGAACATCTTTGGGAAGAACTTGCCAGGCGGGTGTATCAAAAAAGTTTTAGCACGCTTAATCAACTAAAGGAGGCTTTAGTAGAAGCATGGAACTCTATAGAGCCCCAGGTGTGCCTGAATTTGGTACAATCCATTCCAAATCGCTTGCAGGCCGTCATAAAAACTAAAGGATACGCAACCAAGTATTAAACACACAATTATTACATTTTTTTATTAACTTTTTGGAGGTGTCCGATTATTCGTTGAGCCTCGAAAACTGACTATTTTTCGTTTTTCGCTTTAAAATAACTGTTCTCGGTAGAAAGTAAGAGTTTTTTTTATTATGATTTACAAAGTCAATGCTACAAACTTATAATAAATGTGAAAAAACATAAATTTTGTCTCATTTCCTTATACTTTTTGAGCACGTTTGTACTGAAGAAACAAGTGTCCGATTATGCGATGGAGCCACTGTATGTGTGTATGTGAAGTTTCGTGGGTTCAACGCGTCAATTGGCTTTGTGAAGCTCGCGTGTAAACATTGACTTATCAAATTAATTCAAAATGGGAAGAGAAATTAATAAAAAAGTGCACCAATATTTTATATTTAACTCAATTGAGAACAAATCGGCGTGCAAAGTGTGCGGAGTTAAATTATACTCAACAAATTTAAAACGCCATTTGACATCGAAGCAAGGTGAAATATTTAAAGACTGCGACAGCGAAGAAGTAAGCGAAACTCAAGTTGTGAAAAAAAGAAAAATTTCATTTGAAACTAGTGAAGACACAATTATAAATTCACTGGTCAAAATTGTCACAACTGACGGAAAGCCATTTATGTTCTTGGACAGCGAGGGATTCAAAGAAATTGTTGATCCAATTTATAAAGTCCTTGGTATGAACGGAATTACATCAAGGAACATTATGAGTTTCGTTTCCGTAAAAGAACAGGCCATCAAAGACGGCATAAGGGCTTTAGTTAAAGGAAAGCTGTTATCGTTAAAAATCGACGTGGCTACTAGAATGGAAACAGCAGTTCTAGGAGTGAATCTGCAAATGATTCACACAAATACAAATAAAATGGAGATTGTTGTAAAGACATTGGGTATGATCGAGCTCACCCATGCACACACTGGGGTATACATTAAAGAAAAAATTTTGGAAATTCTCGACGAATATGGCATTAATCTTGATCAAATCTTCAGGTAAAAATGTGTTTTCAGTTAGTTTTTAATATGTTTGTTATTAAAGAAAAAAATGTATATACACAGTGTTACTTCTGATAATGGGAGAAACATGGTCAAAGCCGTAGAAATTCTTAATGACGAAACGGAGGAATCCCTTTTTGAAGATGACAGAAAAGAGGAAAATTTGATGGATAAGCTGGATGTTCTGGATTTGGCAAATATTCATCTCGTACGGTGTGCTGCGCACACTCTTCAGCTGTGCGTCTATGATGTGAATAAGCTGAGCAAGATTACAAAAACATTAGTATCTGTCGCAAATTATGCAAAACATTGCGCACTGAAACTTATAGGTAAGTAAAGTTTAAATAGAAATATATTTTTATATACATGTATAAAATAAATATATTATATAACCTGCGCAGACGCGTCTTAATCGAGCACAACAAAACTATACCATCGCTCGACGTTGTCACTAGGTGGAATTCAACTTACTTAATGGTAAAAAAACTACTTGCCCTAAAAGAGTTTTTGGCCACTCAGTGTAGCGTTAATACCGCCGTAGAATGGGACTGGATGGAGACGTATGTCGACGCTTTCAAGGACGCATATGATGCGACCATAAAGCTGCAGGATACAAATTTAGTTTATAGTGAATTTTTCATTATTTGGATGGAACTTAAACTGAAGTGTGAAAACAGCCAAAATATTATAAAAATAAAATTATTGACACAAATCAAACTTCGAGAGTGTAAGTTGTTAGAGAACGAAGCTTTGTTATCTGCAATTTATATGGATCCACGAGTGAATTGCATTTTAACAGATCACCAGAAATGGTTAGAATTTAAAAAAAATTGCTTTTCGACTGTTTGAGCTGAAACATGTAAGACGAAGAATGATTAAGTTTGGGTCCTGTTTCCTTTATGCTGCTTTTAGATACGTGTTCTTAGTTTTAATAATTAAAATTGTCCTCGTCAAACACTAACAGCTGTTCTAAGTTATTATTGGAAACAATAAATTTCACATTAATTTTGTTTTATTATTAAAGGATCATTCCACAGAAACTGTTGTTTCGCAGCCAATTCATGATGTTGAACTGGATAAGGACTTATCAATTTCATTGCCACCAGAAGAAAAGTCGCTTTTCTCAGCATTTTTAGATGGCGTGCAGACTGTTCCAGAAGCAAAGGTAGAGCCTGTTTCGGACCAACTAGTGAAAATATATTTTGAGGTGGAGAACTTCGACAAAATGTACTGTCGCTTACCTTTAAATGAAGATATATTAAATTTTTATAGAAATGTCAAGCTGAAATCGAAACATTTGAGTGCTCTGGCACAAGTAGTATTAGCCACACCGGCTACTCAAGTGTCGGTGGAAAGAGCATTTTCAGCTTTACAATTTATTTTAAGCGAACGACATAGTTCACTAGGTTCCAAAAACCTAAATTCTTTATTAGTTGTTAAGCTTAACTCAAAATAAATGAATTTAAAAGAAAACTATTCATTTTTTAATTAAAATAATCAATATATTAGTTTAAAATTTGAAAAATTCACGTTTAAAATTTTAAGAAGTTTTTTCGTGAAAATTGCATGTTAAAATAGGACACAACGTACCACTGTGCAACGAAACGAAAACAAATTATTGAAAAGACTTTTTTCGCTGACTTTTTCAGTCAATCGGTCTTTTAATGAGTCTCTCTGCGCGAGCGTCACTCGAATCTCTCATTGAGCGATGTTCAGTAAACGAGAGTTTCATGATCGGTTCATCGTAATGCGTTCAACCGAAAACCGAAACAAAAAGAAACAAAGTCTGCTGCTCAGAGAGAAACCGAAACGGCATGCTTTTTTTCGGTTGTTCTCGCGAACAGAGCGTAAGAAAAAAAACGGTTAACAGTGATTTGCAAGCTATGCTTAAAAGAGAAAAAAACAAAATGTGGAACAAGTTGGTCAGCAACATCACACAAGAAAACATAATCAATTTTAGGAAAGTAAACGCAATGTTTAGACGAGAAATTAGAGAGGCAAAGAGAACATCAACCATAAATTTCACATCTCAAATTAGCCCAACTACCCCAAACTCTAAGATCTGGTCAAATATACGCACTTTTTGTGGTTTGAATCCCATGAAATCAATTCACGCAGTATGGAATCCTTTCTCTAATACTATTAGCACTGAACAAAAATCTATTGCAAACACTTTTGCCCAATTCTGGTCAAATTCCTCAGGAGACCAGAACTTCTCTCAAACCTTTAAGACTCATAAAGCTACTTCCATGAACCAGCCCATTGAATATACACCAAGTAAATCAGCCAGGAATTTAGAAGTTAAAATAAGATCAATTGAACTGCTAAGTTCTCTTAACGCATTGAAAGGGCAAACGCCAGGCTATGACAAAATATCTTATCCGATGATCAAGCATTCTATTCCAATTTTGCAAAATAGAATTCTAAACCTCTTCAACAATATCTTCAACTCAAAAATTCCACAACAATATAAAACCAGTCTGGTTATACCAGTGCACAAGCCCAACACAGATAAGACACAGCCAACTTCTTACCGCCCTATTTCGCTAAATCAATGCCTTTCGAAAGTTATGGATAAAATAGTCGCTAAACGCCTATGGTGGTTCGTTCAAAATAAAAATCTCATCTCTAAAAACCAATTCGGTTTTAAGAAACACAAATCAGTTGCAGATTGTCTATTGTATGTAGACCATTTAATAACTGACTCTCTTAACAAGAAACGCCACACGTCAATCGTCTCCCTTGATTTTTCCAAGGCATTCGATAGAGTTGGCCTCCATGCCATAGTAGAACAGCTACGAGAATGGAAAGTTGGTCCGAAAATAATCAATTATGTATCTAATTTTATGACACACCGCAAAAACATAATAAGAGTTGGTTCCCAGTTATCCAACACGGTCTCCATACACAACGGTGTGCCACAAGGCTCACCACTTTCAGTGATTCTCTTTTTGATAGCATACGAAAAGTTAGCTAAGATAATAGAAAAGCAAAAAGATATTACCTTCTGCAGCTATGCAGATGACTTTCAACTTATAATTAACTTCAACAAAAAGAAAAATGTTACCAAGAATCTAGATCAGCTTTTCCAAAATATACAGGAATGGAGTGAATGCTCAGGAGCTAAGCTTTCTTTGGAAAAATGTAAACAAATCCATATTTGCAACAAACGTCAATGTTACTGTCCGATCACAACAAGTAATACAATCATTCAATCGGTAAGTTCGCTAAAAATTTTGGGAGTAACAATCAATTCAAAATTCAAATGGAATGACCATATCAATGAACTAGTCAACTCGTTATCTCAAAATCTTAATATTTTAAAATGCCTTACAAGTCCCAAATTCGACTGTGACACTACAACACTTTTATCAGTTTTGAAAGCGCTTTTCATCTCCAAAGTTGACTACGCTCTTTTCCTCTACAGACGTGCACCTCCTTCAACCCTTAACAGAATTAAGGTGATATTGAACGCAGCGATCAGAACCACTCTTGGTGTTTTGCGGACAAGTCCAGCAAAAAATCAGATGTATGAAGCAGGGATTCCCCCAATTGAACAAAAATACTCGTTTCTAAAAACGAAACTTTACAAAATATTACAAAATTCTATAGACACACCAATTGCAAAAATTTTGAAAAAAATGTAAGTTACATAAACGCAGGTACACGTACTTAACTTTGGACTACTTATTAAATAAAAGCAAAGAATTAAATATACCTGTAGCACCAATCAAATCTGATAAATTTGCACCATATTGGCTTTTCAATACCAATCTAATTGACTTGTCCCTAAGTAATTTTTATAAAAACACTACAAATATCCAATCGGATTAGAAGCATACTTTCTTTGATGAATAACAAAATAAAACTCATGTGAGCATACATGCATCAGGGGCAATGCAACTGCAGACGAAGCAGCAAAGTTTGCAAAAACGGTACCACTAATAACCACAAACAACTTTAATAGAAACGATATTGACAAATTCTTAAAAAATGATTTTATTCTAACTCAGCGCGAACTTTGGAAATATACCTCAAGCTGGTACCAATCACTCACGGAACCATCCCTTTTTCCATTAGAATTTTTTAAGAAACTTAAACTTACAAGACTTGACCAAATTAAGATAATCCGTTTACGTACTGGACATACTAAACTAACCCATGAGCACTACTTAGACAAAAGCATACCGAACCAGTGCAACTTGTGCCAGGAAGCTAACGCCACAAATGTCCATCATATCCTTACAAATTGTCCAGCACTTTCGTCGATCAGGAGAAAATTATTTAAGAATTCTGACCCCATTTCAACTTTAAGTAACCTAAATGAAATCAACTGCAAAATAATTATAGATTTTCTTAAGCAGACAAACACTTATCATAATATATAAATTGTATATGCCATTATAATATTGATTAAGCTCATTTTGTAAATAATTCTGTCACTAAGCTAACTTAACCCTCTCATGTCCGAATTAAAATAGGCGAGCCTAAACATTTTTTGAGTAGACATATAAGCTAGAGTTGACCTCAATACCAACTGACGAAAATTTCAATGTCCAAGGTGTCCTGCTTCAAGAGCTACAGGATGTTGCGTATATGCAACATTGGGCATTTGTGGAATATATTTAAAGTCAAATTGATTTTTTTTCAAATGTCGTTTATTTATATTTATGTATGATAGGAAACAAAACAATTCTTTTGGGGATTGGAGCACAAGTGCACATTGCATTTGCTGCATTGACAGCTTGGAAATCCAGTGCTGCATACTCTACATCTTCCTCTTGTTCCCCATTCCGGCCAATGATTATAACCATCAAGTCGAAGGGATTTTTCTGGGTCTGCAACATAAGCTCTTTTACTTGGGTTTGATTCAGAGCCCGTAGAAAGAGCTGGTGATGACGGAGCTGGTGATGACGGAGCTGGTGATGATGGAGCTGGTGATGATGGAGATGAGTTCATTGTCAAAAGGAGTGATGATGGACGACCTCTCTTTTTGGCGACAATTTTAGTTTGGCTTGCGTTCAAAAGCTTGTAACGAACCTTCGGTTGTCCCGAATAAAAGCTGGGCTAGCTCTCGCGGTTTTGAGGGTACGTGCCGACAAATTTGTATTTGTGGCGCTGCGACAAACATTAACGCCGGGTGTTTCGAATTATAATATGTTTAATTTGCGCTGTTCTTGAGTTGGTTGTACAGAGGTATCTTATATCTAGTTCAGCCCGCGCTGCTCTAGGATCCACACTAGGTATTCTTGCGTTTGGACTGCTGGTGATATGTCAGCCTGCCAACCACGGTCGAAACTAGACTCGCCTACTCGACTAGGTTTATTGCTCACTACACCAGTTGTTCGCCAGGACACGCTATTGGCTTTCTTGACTCCGCAAGAAGCTACCAATAGTACTCCTACTCGCTGGTGTAAGTGTGCTTCACCTGCCCTACGCCAGGTTCTCTAGTTCGGCACGATGGTAGCAAGGATCTGTTTCACTCAGGCTGTCCGCTGAACAAGTATAGATAGCGTTTACGTCGAACAGGTTGTAACCGTACTTAGAATATGTTCACAATATGTTGATTTAGTCTTATTTGATTCTTAATGATGTACAGGATCTTTATTTATCGCCTTCTCGAATGTCCTGATGCGTTTATCGACCGACCGTAACGTATACTCGCGTGTTTCACTCTTGATTTTCAGACCCCTAATGGTCTACTGCTGGCTCCTTTTATACCCGCTGCCATCTCGCTGGAGCGGGGCCTGTCGTCGCCAAAGTCATTTCAAGGGTAAAGGTGGCGTGATGCTAAATTGCCCTTAGCAACAGCGGTTACTACTCGCTGTTATTCACGCCTGCCGTTAGTGTGACAGTGATCACTATACCAAGCGATCGCACCGCTCACACACTAACGGTTCTTTGCCCTGATGTTAGACTCGTCTCTATACGCTGACATCCTTTGTTAGAGTGAGACGGCATCTGAATTCGCCGTGTTTCCAGGACCGGTCTCGGGTGTGTTCTGTAACGTCATCTCCTCTCTCGATTGTACATCTATATATATATAGTTTGTTTGTTCTATAATTATATATCTATGTGTATATACATTCTGCCATATTAATATGTATGATAATATAATATATAATATAATATATTCGGCACTATTAACTGTGAGGTGCCGCCATAGCTCCTCACACTCCCTCCTTCCTTCGGAAGTGGAAAGCTTCCACTTGTTTTTCCTTTGAATTATAATTCAAATTTGGCGCCACCGGTGTGGCCGTTTCGCCAATTTGAATTACGCGCTGCGGTGTGGCGCTGTGCACTGGTGTTGCGTGTCCGCCAGCTCTTTGCCACGCAACATACTGACGCTGAGCTGCCAGATCGGTAGCTTTGCCCTTCTGATCAGCTGTGTGGAGCTGTGGAGCTGTGGTGTGACATTCAGCTTTTGTCACGCAGCGCCTTACGTTCGGTGTTACCAGATCATTGCTCGATCGGCATTCTCCACCCCTGGTGTTAGATGACTTGCCGCATGCTGCGAAAAAATAATAAACAAACGTAAGTGTGTCAATTTTTTTATGGCTTTTCGCCATTTTCATGCTCTTCTTCTGTTGCAGGCTTCCGCCCCAACTTGGAGGCTATGGCGTTTCCCCCCCCTTTGTTGCTGTGACTGCAGGTGAGCTTGGTTCTAAGTGTTTATTTTGCACATGCATTTATTACATGTACTGCTGTTTTTTTTCCTTTGCAGGTTATGTCTACCCCACCTACTGCTAGAAAATACATACGCGTTTGCTTTTTTTTTCGCTATTTATATTTGTGTATTTTTTTCTTTTTTTTCTGTGAGTATACGCTGCTCGTGTTATTTCTCGAAAACAAATACGCGGGTACCTTGCGCCGTCGCGCGCACACGATACCTTACGCCATAGACCCACACCATTCTGCTGGTGCGACGCGCCATCCCTCCTCCGATTGCGGCCGCAACCTCCGGGGGCCACTGGTCGGGCTCCAGCTCTCGCCACGTTGGTTGGCCGGTGGGTGCCGAGTGCTGGCGGTGAAAGGTGGGGCGTGCCTTCCTCGGCTCGGGTCACGATGCCTGACGCCCGAATGCAGGTCTCACCCTGATGGGTGACCAGCGTGGGGGCGCGGGTGGTGTCTCTGTCCGAGGTGGCGATTCTCGCGTCGCCTCCGGTTCTTCGGCCACTACCACATTTGGCTGGGGCCACTCCCATGGCCCTTTCTCCGGACTTGTTGGGGTATCCTCACGCGGTGCCGGCGGTCTTTCGTGTCGTGGAGTTGCCTCTCGTGGTGGCGGTGGTGTCTCTCGTCGCGGTCGTGGAGGCGGCGTTGATTCTCGCAAGCTGAACCCCTCGTTCGGCGGCTTCACCTCCTCCGTCCACTCGCACACCATTGTGACGGTGTGCACCCACCTTCCATCCGCAAACCGCTCGTTCCGCGTTGTTGTCATGCGTGGCTCCGGGGCCGCCTCTTCGGGTTCCTGCCTCTCGTCCGTCGCCTCCTCGTCGTCCGGTTCATCCATGCTCGCCGTCGGGTCGTACACCTCCTCTTCGTCCGGTTCATCCATGCTCGCCGTCGGGTCGTACACCTCCTCCTCGTCCGACGAGATGACGATCACGTCGTCGTCGCTGATCTCGCCACTGGGCCAGGGTGAGGGTGGCCGGGCTGGCTGCCATTCGGGCGGTGGTGTCGGTGGAGCGTAGTGGGGCGACACCGGTCGCCCGAACCTCTCTTCCTCTTCTGCAAAGTAGTGCGCCATCTCCTCCTGCGCCTCCCTCCTTAGTCGTAGATACTCCTCCAGCCTTTCGTTGTCGGCCTCTCGTGGCCTTGCCTCGTCGGAGATGTCGCCGGAAGTGGCGCTCTCGTCCCCGTCCGCGCCGCTACTTCTGGGCCAGGCTTCGGTGGACTCTCCGCCGCTCATCCCTGTGCCTGACTCCCCTCCGGCCCCACGCAGTGGCGATGCCATCAGCTCGAGCACATCCGGAGATGGCTCGCGCTGGCGACGCACCGTGCGTCTGCGCGGGTGGAATGGGAGCCGGACGGCTCGCAGCGGAATTCGTCGACGCCGAAGTACCCTCCTGGGCGCCTAGACCACCTGCTGGCGTTCTAACCGTGCGCGGATTCGCGGGTCCCTGCTATTGGCGAATGCAACCTCTGCGGCAATTGTATGTGCTTCCATCGTGATGTGATTTTTTTTAAAGAGGCTGGTCGCATGGCTGACGTCCTCTTTTATACCCTCCGGTGAGTGTGCGTTTTACATCATTTGTGTTTGTGTTAGTGTCCGATCAACGGTGTCCTTACCGTTATAGCCGCCATGTTTGTCAGCACTCGCTCTCTGGGTGCTGCTATCTCTTTCTGTTTGCTTTGGCTTATGGCAGCGTTCTCGTTCGCACGTAAATTCGCCGCGAACAGGGCCGTTCGGACCTTTCGACCGCTGGGCGCTATTTAGTTATTCTTATTTTATTATTTTATTTATTTTTTTTTTTTATAGTTTTATTAATTATTATTTTATTTATTTTTTTATAATTTTATTTATTTATTAATTATTATTTTATTTATTTTTTTTATAATTTTATTTATTTATTAATTATTTTATTAATTTTTTTTATAATTTTATTTATTTATTTATTTTTTTATAATTAATTATTACTTTTTTTTTTTGTTTTATTTTCTTTCCGAATTATGCTATATTTATTTATTTTTTATTTTATTTTTTTATTTTATATTTTTATTTTATATTATTATTTTATTTATTTATTTTATATTATTATTTTATTTATTATTATATATGTACTTGTACATATATCACCCCTTTTTTTTTATAAAGAAAAAAAAAAATTTTAATTTGTTTCTAATTTTTTTTCCTTTGTTTTTGTTTTCCAGGTGTAAACTCAGGTGAGTATTTATGGGATATCTTGTTTGTCTATTTAATTAACATTTTCTTTTTTTCCTTTCAGAGTTCCAGTGTTTTTTTTTTCTGCCGGTTTTTTTTTCCCTTCCTCTACGCGTTTTTTTTTTTTCTCTGCCGTTTTTTTTTTCCTCTTTTTTACTTTGTTGTTGTTGCTTCCGCAACTCCCTCATCTCCATGCGGCTTCAAATCGCATATGTGAGCTCTTCGCTCCTTTTTCTCTTTCCCGCCTCGCAGTCTTACTATGACTGGCGAGATGAAATCTACTATAGTGTAGGGGCCTGCATATTTCGGAGCCAGTTTCGCAGCAAATCCCTCCGCTGCATTCGATAGGTGGTGTTCTTTTGCCCACACCCTGTCTCCTATCTTCGGCTTCCATGCCCGTCTCCTTAAGTTGTAGTGTCGGGCTTGGTCTTGGGAAGCTTTCTCTAAGCTACGTCTGACCAGCTCGAACACTTCTTTGAGCCTTGAGGCTTTTTCTGTGGGTGTTTGAGTACCCCTGCCGGTACCAATCGTGGCTTCGTCGAACAATGCGTTTGGCAACCTTGGTTCGCGTCCTTGCGTGATAAACGCCGCACTATATCCTGTAGAGGCTGACACACTGGTGTTGATGGCTAGTGTTAATTCGGGCAGTAGTTCGTCCCAGTTCCGATGGTTGTTCCTGGCATATTGTGCCACCATAGTTTTAACTGTCCGATTTGTCCGTTCTGTAGGGTTTTCTTGCGGGGTATACGGTGCCGTGAATTGGTGCCGTACTCCCAATTCTTTCAGAAAATTTTTGAACGCTTTACTTGTAAACTGCGTTCCATTGTCCGTGATCAACACTTTCGGTACTCCGAACCTTGCCAGAATTCTCTCCCTGAATCCTTTTTGTAGAAAAGCTGTAGTTGCACTTCTCAAGGGAACCAATTCAGACCACTTTGAGAAGCGGTCTACCAATACCAGGAGCATCGTATTGCCATGTTTGGATCGAGGTAAACGTCCTACGAAATCTGCGCATACTGTGCTCCATGGCTCTTCTGGTATTTGTGTCAACATTTTCCCTGCTGCTGCTATTTGGCTGGGTTTATATTTTTGGCAGATTTCGCAGCGGTGTACGTATGTGCGTGTGTCTCTATATAATCCCGGCCAGTAATAGCGAGCTGCTATTCTTGCGATAGTTTTTCGGCTGCCAAGATGGCCAGCTGTTGCCGCGTCATGGTTTTCTCGTAATACCTGGGTTCGTTTGCCACTTGGCACACAGAGCTTCCATGAGGATACCTCCTCAATACCTGCTCGGTGTGGGATGTGTCGGTATAGGTTACCACCTTCCTCCACATAGTCTGGGTATTTCTTGGGATTCTTCATTATATCTTCTCTCACCTTCTTAATCCACTTACACTGTGCGTTAGCGTCTCCCATATCTTCGTGCGTTGTGACGATCCGTCCACACGTTTCCTTGAGTGGCTGCCGCGAGAGCGCATCGGCCACTACATTCAAACTACCCTTACGATACTTAATCTCAAAATCGTATTGTTGGAGCTCTAGTGCCCATCTAGCTATCCTTCCGGATGGATTCTCTATCGAGTTGAGCCACTTTAGTGCCATGTGATCAGTGATCACAATGAAGTGGTATCCTTCCAGGTATGGCCTCAGCTTCCTTATTCCCCAAACTATGGCCAAACACTCCTTTTCGGTAGCCGAATAATTTCGTTCGGCCCCATTGAGTGTTCGACTTGCATACGATATTACTCGTTCGCCTTCCTCCGAAGGTTGAGTTAAGATCGCACCCAAGCCGTAGTTGCTAGCGTCTGTCTGTAAACAGAAAGTTTCGGAGAAATCTGGGCACGCCAATACGGGTGATCGCGTGAGCTTGTCCTTGATTGTTTCGAACGCCTTCTGTCGTTCTTCCGACCATTCCCACTTGGCTCCTTTTTTTAGTAAATCGTTGAGTGGGTGGACTGTTGTTGCGAAGTCTGGAACGAAGCGTCGATACCACGATGCCACTCCTAGATACTGCCTCAACTCTTTCACGTTCTCAGGCGGTTTTAGTTCTGCTATCGCAGCCACCTTTTCTGGATCGGTGCATATACCTCTGTCTGTCACCCGGTGACCCAAGTACTTTAGCTCCTTTTTGAAAAAGTCGCACTTGTCCACGTTTATCCGTAGGTTTGCTGCTCGTAGCCGCCTGAACACCTCACGCAGATTCTGCATGTGTTCTTCCCTTGTCCGTCCGATGACTATAATATCGTCCAGATACGCAAACGCGTGTGGCAGCATATCCGGACCTATGACGCGATCCAGCGCCCTCTGAAATGTTGCCGGAGCCGAATGTAGTCCGAATGGCATTACCTTCCACTGGTATAAGCCCTTTCCGGGTACTGTGAATGCCGTAAGAGGCCGGCTCTCTTTTGCCATTGGAATTTGCCAATACCCGTCTTTTAAATCCAAACTAGTGATGAAATGTGCCTCTCTCAACTGATCCAAGATGTGGTTCACTCTTGGTATCGGGTAGGCATCTTTCACAGATCTGCTGTTCAGCTGGCGAAAGTCGACGCACAAACGCCATTTGCCCGTCTTCTTTTTCACCATGACGATCGGTGCGCTGTGTGGGCTGTTTGAAGGCTCGATACAACCCTTTGCCAATAGCTCATCTACCTGTTGGTTGATTTCAGCTTGCATTTTCGGGTTTTTGGGGAAGTATCTCTGTTTTATCGGCCTGTCATCGCTCATCACGATCTTGTGTTCAGTGATTTGGGATGGCCCTTTTAGTTTAGTAAACGCCTCGATTGCCCGTTGCAGAAATTCGGCTATTTCCGCGTCTTCGTGCTGGTTTTTGTCTGGGTTTTCTGCTCTCTCGGTAACTGTCATGGCTTGTGGCTCTGCAGCGGTCTGGACAACTGCCACCGACAGTCTCTCCTCCAGGTTGTCCGCCTTATATCGCCGTGCTGGAATGGTGACCACCATCCCTGCGCACTTTAGCACAATGCCCATACCAGTCAGAAAATCCCAGCCCAGTACTAGGTCATCGATAATGCCTGGCAACACCATTAGATTTAGTTGTAGGTTGCGGCTTCCAAACCAAATTGTCGATTCGATTTCTTCTGCTACCATGCTGTTACGACCGTCTGCTAATCGGATCCGCCTCTTTGTGGTACTTCTCCGGCATCCTTTACTGAGTCTACAAGCTAGCTCTTCACTTACAAAGCTGCTTGCAGCCCCTGTATCGATCGTTGCCTTGTACTGACAATCTCCGATCCTCACGGTGGCTGTCAGTTGCGTCTCCTCCCCTTGCATGTTTCCGATTAATGGCGAGGGATCGTCCTTGGCGGCCTCCGTTCGTCCCTCGGTTGCGGACGCCGCTGGTCGTTTCCCGACTTGCAACACGCTGCTGTTCTCGTCCCTATCCGCCCACAAATCCAACAATACTCCAACATTGGGTTTTGGCACTCTACCGCCCAATGTCCTCCTTGTCCGCACACACGACACGCTCGTCCTGGGTTGTTAACGTGTGTTAGGTTGGTATTTTGTTGCATTCTTGGAGCTGGCCTTGGTCTCTCCATATCCTGGATCCTCTCTCTTGTGTGTTGTTGTTGCTCCTCCATTGCCATAAAACGGGGTCTGTTTCTGTTTGGCTGTGGTGCGTGGTTGTGTTGTCGTTCGCCTTGGTTGTGGGTAGGCTGGTGTTGGTACCGCTCTTGTTGTGGTGGTTGTCGTTCCAGCCGCAAACGCGCCCGGTCATTCTCCAACTCCTCTGAAGCCTCCGCTAACAGCATTAGCTCCCCCAGATTTGTGAACTGGCCCGGTCTTGCGTAAGCACGTAGGTCCGGGAGGCTGTTTGCGTAGATCTTTTGTAACTCCTTCTCTGTTGATAGTCGTAGCGGTCGCATCAGCGTCTGCATCTCCACCATATATACCTTGAAGAGCTCTCCCGGCCTCTGACGTCTTCTACGCACCTCATCTTCGAGATTGTCATAGTAGTCTCTCGGTAGGAAGTAGTCCTGGAAACTTGCTACAAATGCTCCCCATGTTGTCCAATGCTGGTTATTTGCGATATACCACTTCAACGCCATACCTTTGAGTAGCTCAGGCATGGTTCGTGGAATCAGGTTGAGGTTCAGCCCGTATGTGTCCGCTGACCATTCCACTTGCTCCAGGAACTCCAAAGGTTTTGACGATCCGTCAAACCTGAACCCCCATTCTCTTACCTGTTTCGCCACTTTTGGGTAGTCTTGTACCATATTCGTGCTTGCGCGTTCGTATCTTCTCTCGAAGATATCTTCGTTTCTTCGGTTTGGTATGGAATCCCACGGCGATCGACGACTTTCTTGGGCATTCAGGGCTCGTGCCGCTGCGCTAGTTGACGGTATGCTTAGTCGTGCTATATCAATCGCGCCAAGCTCCTTAATCACCTCTTCTTCTTCCTCGATCGTTGGTTCGCACTCTGTGTTTGGCGATGCTCGACCATACCGTCTGGCCAGATCGCTGATGCGGATTCCGTGTGCCACCGAGTTTTCATTTAAACTCACCCACTCTCCGAGTTGTTTCCGCATCATGTCCATATTGCCTGTCATGTCCAGGCCAAATTCCGTGCCATACTTGATTAATTGTTCTTTTTTTAAATAATACACCCACGAACGCACCATTTTAGTTATTTCGGTTATATCGCGCTATTTGTATATTAAAAGTCGCAGAATCCACAGTTGGGCGCCAGTTGTAACGAACCTTCGGTTGTCCCGAATAAAAGCTGGGCTAGCTCTCGCGGTTTTGAGGGTACGTGCCAACAAATTTGTATTTGTGGCGCTGCGACAAATAATAACGCCGGGTGTTTCGAATTATAATATGTTTAATTTGCGCTGTTCTTGAGTTGGTTGTACAGAGGTATCTTATATCTAGTTCAGCCCGCGCTGCTCTAGGATCCACACTAGGTATTCTTGCGTTTGGACTGCTGGTGATATGTCAGCCTGCCAACCACGGTCGAAACTAGACTCGCCTACTCAACTAGGTTTATTGCTCACTACACCAGTTGTTCGCCAGGACACGCTATTGGCTTTCTTGACTCCGCAAGAAGCTACCAATAGTACTCCTACTCGCTGGTGTAAGTGTGCTTCACCTGCCCTACGCCAGGTTCTCTAGTTCGGCACGATGGTAGCAAGGATCTGTTTCACTCAGGCTGTCCGCTGAACAAGTATAGATAGCGTTTACTTCGAACAGGTTGTAACCGTACTTAGAATATGTTCACAATATGTTGATTTAGTCTTATTTGATTCTTAATGATGCACAGGATCTTTATTTATCGCCTTCTCGAATGTCCTGATGCGTTTATCGACCGACCGTAACGTATACTCGCGTGTTTCACTCTTGATTTTCAGACCCCTAATGGTCTACTGCTGGCTCCTTTTATACCCGCTGCCATCTCGCTGGAGCGGGGCCTGTCGTCGCCAAAGTCATTTCAAGGGCAAAGGTGGCGTGATGCTAAATTGCCCTTAGCAACAGCGGTTACTACTCGCTGTTATTCACGCCTGCCGTTAGTGTGACAGTGATCACTATACCAAGCGATCACACCGCTCACACACTAACGGTTCTTTGCCCTGATGTTAGACACGTCTCTATACGCTGACATCCTTTGTTAGAGTGAGACGGCATCTGAATTCGCCGTGTTGCCAGGACCGGTCTCGGGTGTGTTCTGTAACTTCATCTCCTCTCTCGATTGTACATCTATATATATATAGTTTGTTTGTTCTATAATTATATATCTATGTGTATATACATTCTGCCATATTAATATGTATGATAATATAATATATAATATAATATATTCGGCACTATTAACTGTGAGGTGCCGCCATAGCTCCTCACAAGCTCGGAAGCAACATCCAATTGAAAATTTATTAGCGGCATATCCTTCAATTCGCCGTCTGTATGTGTTATGTCTCTACGGTACAACAACCAACTGTTTACTAAACTTGAATTTATGCACCAGTTTACTATGCGAATGTACCATTTATTTGAGTGGTGGTTGATTTTTTACAACTCAAGCAGCATGTCCGCAAGATCAACCCCTCCCATGTGTTTGTTGTAACATTCAACTATGCCTGGACGAGGTATAGTTATAAACTTCTTCTTCGTTTGCATGGCATATAAATTCGTTTCGTCACATATTTTTTGCCACAGTTCATCCGCGAAGAAAGCACTAAAATATTCAATAGGGGTTTTCACCTCATGGCTGCATAACTCACTTTTCCAAGTGGTCTCGCTTTCCATAAACTCAGCACTCCTCCACTTCAAACTCTTCAAATCAATTTTTTCCACCACCTCCTGTACAATGTTTTCATCTTCATCCGAATCACCATCATGTTCACTTCCTATAAGTTGGTCAATCAAACCAACTTCCACATTTTCAGCTCTGTTATCCAAATTTTTCAAAGTTTCTTCTATAATTTCGTCCATATTTCGATCTTCTTCTTCTTCATTTTCCTCATCAGCCGAATCATCCCAATCAAAGTTGGCTATTTTTTCAATCTCAGCTTGAGTCAGACCCTTTGGACGCATTTTAGAATCTGCATACAAAAAAAAGTTTTATTTTTCAAAAATTACCACAAATGACCAATGTTGCATATACGCAACACGACATTTACAAAATTATTGCAAACAAACCACATAATATTTCCATGCGGGATTTTTTTTTAAATACTCACTTACCTTTCTTAATCTAGTTGCTGAACTTGATTTTAGGTTGAAGTAATTATTATAATGTTTTTTAACACTTTTTTAAAAACACTTTTTTTTGCACAATAAATTTTTCAACTACGCTCTCAAGAGAATAGCTATAAACTGAACGCGTGTGCAGCTGACTACCGAACAATTAGTTGAAAGCTCACTCAACACATGCAGCTTTATTTCTGCGAAAGTTTCACAACAAAAAATTTAAAATAACGGTAGTTAGCAGCTCATAAGCACAATGTTGCGTATATGCAACAACGGGCATGAAAGGGTTAAGAACGCACATATTTGCAAATTTATTTTAAGTCAAACTTATATTACAATAGTTGCAGCCTAAGGCCTAAGTAGCCAGGGCTGCCTAATTTACTCTCCGTACCAAGTTTACTTGGTACTGAACAGATAATAAATAAAAAAAAATAAATAAAAAACAAAATAATAAAATAAATAAATTATAATAAAATAAATAAATAATAGCAAATAAAAAATATAATAAAAATACTGATAATAAAATAATAAAAAAAAACAAATAAAAGGAGTAAATAAAATATGAATAAATAAAGGTAGCGCCCAACGGTCAAAACGACTCGAACAGCCCTGTTCGCGGCGAATTAGTGTGCGTAAAGAAACGCCGCCATAAGTTAAAGTGGCCAGAAAAAGACAACAATACCCTCGAGAGAGCGTGCTGACAAACATGGCTACTATAACGGTAAGGACACCGTTGATTTGGCACTAACAAAACAGAAATGATGTCAAATAAACACTCACCGGAGGGTATAAAAGACGGCGTTAGCCATGCGGCCAGCCTCTTTTAAAAAAGTCACGAGATGGAAGCAAACAACTTCGCAACACAACCAGCTGATCAATATAGCCGCGATCCGCGTGTCCGCGCACGACAAGGGATCAGAAGGACAGACCAGGTCCCCAGGAGAATGATCCGGCGTTGGCAAATTCCACTGCCGGCCGTTCGGCTTCGCTTTCGCACGGTGCGTCGTCAGCGTGAGCCGTCTCCGGACGTGCTCGAGCTGATGGCGTCGCCACAGCGTGGGGTCAGTGAAAGAGAGTCGGGCAAAGGAACGGGCAGTGAGGAATCCAGCGAAGAGTGGCCCAGTAGCAGCGGCTCAGACCGGGAATCGAACTCAAGCTGTGGATCCAGCGACGGCTCCAGCGATGGACGACGGCGGGAGGCACACGCCGATAGACTGGAGGAGTATATGCGGCTACGGAGGGAAGCACAGGAGGAGATGGCGTGCTTTTCGGCATCCGAGGACGGCGAGATCTTGCGGCCGGTGTTGCCGCAATACGCCCCTTCAACATCACCGCCCGAATGGCAGCCAGCCCGGCCACCCTCGCCCTGGCCTAGGGGCGAGATCGACGACGACATCATCGTAATTTCTTCAGATGAGGATGACACGACGGGCGAATGGATATACAACCCCACGGCGAGTGGATACGAACCATACGATGAAGAAACGGCGACAAGGCAAGGCGAGACGGCGGAGAGGAGGGAAGCGCCCGAGGAGGCAGAGCTGGGACCGACAGTAACGACCACACGGCGCGAACGCTTCGATGGCGAAAGATGGCACCAAACCATTAACGTGTTGTGCGAATGGAGCGAGCGAGTAGAGCCGCCGAGCGAGGGTTTCGCGTTACGAGAGGCAACGCCGCCTCCGGAACCGCGACGCAATACGACACCGCAACCACCACCACAACGCATCGCCACGCCATCGCCACCACAAGAACCGAACGCGCCAATGAGCCCGGAGAGGGGACCATGGGTGTGGCCCCAGCCAAACGTGGCCGTCGCTGAGCAACTGGTCGAGACACCACCCCCGCCCCCACGCTGGTCACCCATCCGGATGAGACCCGCGTTCGGGCGACAGGCATCATGCCCCGGACAAACATGGATGGCACGTCCCACATTACAGCGCCAGCACTCTGCACCTACCGGCCAGCAAACTTGGCAAGAGCTGGAGCCTGACCAGTGGCCCCCGGAAGTTGCGGCAGCAGTTGGAGGAGGGGCGACGCGACGAACCAGTAGGATGGTTTAGGTGTTTGGCTTGCGTTACCGCGTTGTGTACGAGCGGTAAAACGGAGAGGGGAAAAGATCACACACAATAAAAATCAAGTAAAAACGTTGCAGTCGGACGCAACCGACTGCGATATACTTTGATACCAGTTATGTATCATAACTGGTTAAGGATTCTGTGTGCAAATAGTAAATTATGGGGGTTGTGGGTATAATTATCAGGCAGAAGGGGTAGGCGTGTCATCCAAATTTGTGATGCATATCTGTAGCGGATGGCACCCTGTAACCCCCTACCAAGTATGGAGACTCCAGCGCAAAAACTAAGAAAGATAAAGAGTTTTCAGATTTTAGAAGGTGGGCGGTATGGGTGGGCGTGGGATCCACAACTTTGATGCACGTCTGTCGGACGTCACTAACAGTACACCCATAAAATTTGGTGACTCTGAAAACTGGCGAAGATATATGCATTTCGGTTTTTTTTTATGGCGGTGGTGCATGGCCTGTTGTTTGGGGGCGTGGCATCTAAAATTTTGATGCATATTTGTGTCAGATGTCAGTATCTAACTTCCTACCAGAATTGGTGGCTATAGCTTCAAAACTGTAGAAGATACAGGCATTTTTGTTTATAATTGGAGAGGCGCTGGGGGCGGAATAGCTGGGCGTGGCATCCAAACTTGTGATGCAGTTTTTTTGGGAATGTCACCAGTTATCTTGCCATAAAATTTGGTGACTCTAGCTGCTAAAATGTGGGATATATTTGTGTTTTATCGATTTGCACATCGAGGTGTATCGACTTGTTATCGATTTCTCAGGCCCCCTGAGGTCGTAGAGCCCCAAATTTAACACTTTGTCTGACGAAGGCATGTACCAAGATATTTGCAAAGTTGCAAGGCTCTAGCTTTAAGGGTGTCGAAAAAAGTTGCGTTCATACAGACGGATGGACGGACGGACAGACGGACGGACAGACACCATGACGGACATTGCACAAACCCAATATACTATGATACCTTTGGTATCAAAGTATAAAAACACAATAAAAAAAATATAAAAGAAAAACAAAAAAAAAGATTCGCGTATATTTTTCTGCATGTAGGTGTGCTTAGGCACATCATTACCATTGAAAATAAAAAACAATAAGAAAATAAAACAAATGCATGTGACAATAAATGCCTTTGGACACAGACTTACCTGCAGTCACGATTTTTATTTTTATTTTTATGCATCATGTGGGTGACTCGTCTGTCGCCAGGGATGGCAAAAATACACTGATCGAAAGATGATCTGGCAGCACCGACAATGTGGCGCTGCGTGTTAAAAGCTGACTGACACGCTTCACAGCTCCACACAGCAGCGCCAACCAGAAAGCCACCAGCTACCGATCTGGTAGCTCAACATCGGTGCGCTGCGTGTCAAAAGCTGACGAGCGCGCACCATTGTGACAGTAGCGCCAAATTAAATAGGCGAAACCATAGACCAGAGGTGGGCACAAGTCGAAATTCGTATACACGCGTGCATAGGCCCTCTGCCGCGGCAAGCAGCACAAGATTACACGTACACTATAAGCATCCGCTGCTTCAATGAAAATTACGCATACTAATGCGTGTAAAAACTTTGATAGTATGTGAGCTTGCCCACCTCTGCCATAGACTAATGAACTCATATAGATTGGAAAATAGCAGAACTCAGTTTACAGCGCTGTTAACTAAAACGCATACAAACCAGCTCGGGAAATTTTACGAAAAACTGCCTTACGCCTCAACAATACTCAGCTGCGTTTGTTTTGATTTTGGCTGGTATGAGTCGTCCCGCCATTTCACAATTGTTTCTATCCCTGTTTTGTTTTGATTATGAATAGCTGTTTGTGCTTGATCTCTGACATGTATACATACATAGACACACTTCTCATAGTATGAATGTGTGTATGTGAGAACACAGCGTTTGTTTTGATTTTGCAATATTTTGCGTCTGTTAGCGGCTTATTATTTTTAACTAATAATATTTATTTTAATTTTTTTTTTATTCCAGTAAAAAAAATTGATAACGTTTTATGCTATTGAATAATTAAATATTTTATAAATAAAAATCATTGTTTTGAAAAATATTAAAATTTAATGAAAGCAATTTAAAATTTATAGAAATGTAGGTACATTTAACATTTAACAAGATATAACAAAAATTAATTAATTAAATTCATAATTGACCATTCTCGAGTTTTGATGTATGCTGACGATGTAAAATTATGCATGTCAGGTACTACTACGTTGTCTGGTCAAAAATTACAAAAAGACTTAGAGAACTTCCAAATTTGGTGTCGTGTTAACTTGTTAAATCTTAATTGCAATAAATGTAAAGCAATGTCCTTTTATAGACGACTGCCTTTTTTAAATATATATTTTCTTGATGGAAGCCCACTCGATCGCATTGAATGGGTTGATGATTTAACATAGGTATCCTTTTTGACCCAAAACTTAAATTTCACAAGCATATCTCTTCAGTAGCAAATCGAGCCTCTAGTACCTTGGGGTTCATTAAGCGCTGGTCGAAAGAATTTGACGATCCCTACATAACCAAATCTCTTTATACGTCTTTGGTACGTCCTATTCTTTAATACGGATCTTGTATTTGGTATCCCAAATACAGGATTCACCAGGATAGAATAGAATCAGTACAGAAACAATTTCTTCTCTTTGCCCTTAGGGGACTTAATTGGGATACTAACATTAACTTACCTTCATACCACAGTAGACTTTTACTAATAAATCTTCCTTCTCTTGCTGATCGGAGGTGTAATCTTTTTAACATAAACTAATAAATGGTGAAATTGATTCTTCGGAATTAATCAGCCAGATTAGTTTTGCAGTTCCGATCAGACGGACAAGGAATTTTCTACCATTGCTCTTCAAGCCTGTCACTCTAACTATACTATGCATAATCCTTTCCGTATTTTATGTTCAAAATATAATGATTTATCTCACTTAATAAATGGTGCCACTTCTATTGGTTCTCTTAAAAAGCTAGTCTTATGTCATTTGACTACATGTTCGCAATCTACGTAACCGCACGTTATGCGGTGTGCCTCTCGGTCGGTCGGGCGGGAGGTGGTTGCATTTTTGCCTGGGTCCGCGCGTTAACAAGCCGGTGCTTGGTATCGTTGGGCCACTTGATGGTACTGTTCGTTAGTACGTCTACGTCCAAAATAAAAAAAATAAAAAAATAACATAACGCTTTTTTCCTTACATATATCATCGATTATTCTCCATCGTCCATTCAATAACCAAAAATGAAAAATGTAAAAAAGTTAAATTCATAAAAAAAAAAGAAAAAAGAAGTTGTCTCGGTCGGGATTTGAACCCAGGACTTTCAACCTGTAAAAAGAGCATCAGGGCTTGTTAGTAGCGGTTGTCAAATTAGTAACTTAACCAAAAGAAAAACTGTTTTTCGTGGTTTTTAAATGATACTTTTTACATATTTTATTGTGCTGAAAACTTAAAAAAACATATATCATCTGAAACATATAAAACATTCAAACAAACAAACAAGTCAACTCAAAACTTTATATTTATTAATAAATCTTAATACTAATAATAATAAAATTAATATTTAAACTCAAGAGAATAATAAATTGTTGGAAAACCTGCAACAAGAGTTGCAAACTCTAAAAATTTAATTTTCTGCTATTTTTAAAGTTTGCAACTCATGTTGCAGGTTTTAGATTTCTTCATTCATTTCGTTTTTTACATCGCTTTTAACTATTTCTACACACTTTTCGAATTTTTTATACTTTGATACCAAAGGTATCAAAGTATATTGGGTTTGTGCAATGTCCGTCATGGTGTCTGTCCGTCCGTCCGTCTGTCCGTCCGTCCGTCCGTCCGTCCGTCTGTATGAACGCAACTTTTTTCGACACCCTTAAAGCTAGAGCCTTGCAACTTTGCAAATATCTTGGTACATGCCTTCGTCAGACAAAGTGTTAAATTTGGGGCTCTACGACCTCAGGGGGCCTGAGAAATCGATAACAAGTCGATACACCTCGATGTGCAAATCGATAAAACACAAATATATCCCACATTTTAGCAGCCAGAGTCACCAAATTTTATGGCAAGATAACTGGTGACATTCCCAAAAAAAACTGCATCACAAGTTTGGATGCCACGCCCACCTATTCCGCCCCCAGCGCCTCTCCAATTATAAACAAAAATGCCTGTATCTTCTACAGTTTTGAAGCTATAGCCACCAATTCTGGTAGGAAGTTAGATACTGACATCTGACACAAATATGCATCAAAATTTTAGATGCCACGCCCCCAAACAACAGGCCATGCACCACCGCCCTAAAAAAAACCGAAATGCATGTATCTTCGCCAGTTTTCAAGCTAGAGTCACCAAATTTTATGGGTGTACTGTTAGTGACGTCCGACAGACGTGCATCAAAGTTGTGGATGCCACGCCCACCCATACCGCCCACCTTCTAAAATCTGTAAACTCTTTATCTTTCTCAGTTTTTGCGCTGGAGTCTCCATACTTGGTAGGGGTTACAGGGTGCCATCCGCTACAGATATGCATCACAAATTTGGATGACACGCCTACCCCTTCTGCCTGATAATTATACCCACAACCCCCAAATATTACTATTTGCACACAGAATCCTTAACCAATTATGATACATAACTGGTATTAAAGTATATCGCAGTCGGTTGCGTCCGACTGCAACGTTTTTACTTAATCTAATTATTATTGGAAAAAATAAAAATAAAAATTATATGTTATATATAAGCCTTTTTTAAATCATTTTTCATATTCAAGCGAATAAATATGCATACATACTATGTATACTACTTCTTAGATAATTTGTTTGTACATGTTATGAAGAAGTAAACTCCTTTGCAACATTTATAGTAGTATTTAAGTATAATGAAATGCACCACGAAGGTACCAATAGAATTAAGAGTTATGTTTAAAACAATTACAGGCCGAGGAGGAGTTACGCAAAGTTAGCCGCCGCAGCAGCAACGAAAACGAGAGCGTCGCGAGCAGCGCATTAAGCAGCGATCGCGACTGAATCAAGGTACAGCACGCATTGAAAATGCGTGGCTCGAGAGTCGTTGCGGATTATTTAAAGAGTGCGGGCGTACGCATGCCAAAAAGAAAGGCAATTAAAGCGATCAACGAACGTCTTCGACCTGGACAACAGAAGATACACACAGAAGACCAGCGACGACACAAAAACACAAGGAGTCAACAACCACAACAGAAAGGATAATTAGAAAACGATGGAGAGCGGGTAAGCTGGCCTCTGTTTCTGGGGCCTCTGACTCTGGGGCAGGTACAGTTAGTGGCAGTATAAACCTAAAGAATAAAGTACGCGAAATTATAAAGTGCAAGCAAGTGTTGTATAGTCGAGAGGGCAGCCACGGCGTGCCACCTAGCCCCAACACGTGTTCCGAGCGTTTCTCTGCACGTGTTGAGGCAAGTTGGTGCCGCCGGCCACCCGTAGCGACCACCAAAACGCATTCCGAGGGTCTCTCTGTGCGCTTTGGTGGGCCTACGGGTGTCCCCTGACCATTTTTGTAGTGTTTGCTTTTCTTATGGTTTTCCATCGTAGCCACGGCGTGCCGGATGGCCCCAACATGTGTTCCGAGCGTTTCTCTGCACGTTTTGAGGCTATTCGGTAGCGTGCCGCCTAGCCCCAACACGTGTTCCGAGCGTTTCTCTGCACATGTTGAGGCTAGTCGGTGCCACCCGTAGCGACCACCAAAACGCATTCCGAGGGTTTCTCTGTGCGTTTTGGTGGGCCTACGGATGCTCCCTCGCCATTTTTGCAGTGTTGTTGTTTGCTTATGATATCCAAGCGTAGCCGCGGCATGCCGAATGGCCTCAAAACGTGTTCCGAGCGTTTCTCTGCACGTGTTGAGGCTATTCGGTAGTGCCGACTACCAGTAGGGACCACCAAAATGCATTCTAAGAGGTTCTCTGTGCGCTTTAAAAACATCTCTCTGAGTCTCGGCATTTTATTAATTTTATTGTAAAAGACCTTGGATACGATCAAGTATCTACCCCAGCCCTAGAAAGCTTCTTTACAATGTTTGTTTACTGGACCATGAACATGCTTCAAATCCTTGGCCTTTGAATAAACGAGCCTTACATGGTATGGCCCGTTGTTTGGGGGCGTGGCATCCATTTTTTTATCCAAATTTTGATGCATATCTGCGACAAATGTCAGCATCTACCAAAATGATCAAACATCAAACTGCGATATCTCCGGTGTTTCTCAACCGATTTTGATCAAATTTTTTTAATGTTCCTTATATTATCTATAGCTTTAAGCCTCATTTTCACAATTCAAAATTTTTATATTCCGATACCGTGTATATCGGAAACCAGAATTTTTATCAAAATTTTGAAGCAAACTTGTACTGCGCATGGATTAGGAGAGTTTAAGTTTCAAGTTTGAAGTCTCTAGCTCTTATAGTCTCTGAGATCTAGGCGTTCATACAGACGGACAGACAGACGGACGGACAGACAGACATGGCTTTATCGTTTCGGCTGGTGATGCTGATCAAGAATATATATACTTTATAGGGTCGGAGATGCTTCCTTCTGTCTGTTACATACATTTACACAAAACCATTATTCCCTTATTTACCCGTTTTATGGGTTAAGGGTATACAAAGCACACATGGACACACTTACCCAGGGGCAAGGTCGGCATAGAACCAACTTTAATTTTTTGCTGCATAATGCACTCCTTCTCGAAATGCAGGTTACACACCCGACTTCGCATATTTAATTGAGATATCTGAATATTCAGATTCTCAGACCACTCTTTCTCCTCACCATACGGCACACGAAAAAGTTGGTTGCCACCAATGCAGCCGACAACTAAACATTTAAATTCTTTGGTTGTTTTAACATTTTCCATTGTACTATTAAGTTAAATAATCACTTTAAGATTTATACTTGTTTTAAATTATAAAATAAATTTTCGATTTTGCTCAATTTAATAATAACTTGTAACTCGACCGAATCGTTTAAATCAACAAGTACAAATGCAATACAAGTGGAAAAAAAGTACGGTAAATTAATATGGTGTTCACACTACGGTTGCGTGTTGCTCAAAAAAATGTTGCCGGAAAAAAAATCACAAAGAACAACCAGGATATTAAATGCTTCCCTTTTTAAACGAAAGCTCTCCTTAAAAAATGCGTCCGAATTATTTGGAACAAAAACATACATATCTCGGCATGGAATATTCAAAGAAAAACAATATGTTAATTAAAGATTATTGGCATGAATAAACAATTTTTTTCTCACAAGTGTCCAAATGCTACGACTGCGTCCTGTGTCACCCAACAATTCAAATGTTGCTGCAGACATTCCAGTCATATTTATGCATTTTGCCACCATTGCCTTGTTTTGCTCAATCGCACACAATAATTCCAATTCTATATTGTCTGAATTCATTTTATTTTTTGTTTTTTATGATTATTTTTAAGCACCGAAATCAAAACAAAGCAGTTGCAGCTCACTTCACGTATGTATAACGCACTTTTTACCAGTGTGAACACCAATTCTGCTTGTTGCGTTGATAACGATATCGATAGCAAACGCGCTGTAATCTAAACGCCACATAAGTTTCTATTATACTTAATGTTTTTATTCGCAAAGCAAAAGGAATAGAATAGAATTGCATTAAATACTCATTTCATACAATGTCGGTCGGAGGCAGTGCTGCAAAATGAAATTTTTTTATACGTAGCTTGAACTAAAAATCTACGTATTTTTACGTAGCCAAAATTTGGTCAAATACGTAGATCTACGTATTTTTTTTAAAGTCAAACAAAGCCAATTATAAAGGGTATTTTAATTATATATATGCCATATTTGTTTACATATAAGTTTTTATTAATAAAATTAACATTTTTTTTAATATTTAGGAGGGAATATTTTTATTAAAATAGCTTAGGTGCTCTTTCGATGGCTCAGATGATATTTGCTTTAAATGGTCTTTTGTGAATAATAATCCTTTTAGGGTTTCTGTGCCTAAACAATTCCTTTTATTCGTTTTAATTAAAGTTATCTCAGAAAAAATTCTTTCAACATTTGCGCTGCTATGCGGCAATGTTAAAATATTTTGAGCAAACTCTGACAAAAAAGGAAAAAGAAGGGAACCATCGCCTTTTTATACTTTGATACCAAAGGTATCATAGTATATTGGGTTTGTGCAATGTCCGTCATGGTGTCCGTCCGTCTGTCCGTCTGTCCGTCCGTCTGTATGAACGCAACTTTTTTCGACACCCTTAAAGCTAGAGCCTTGCAACTTTGCAAATATCTTGGTACATGCCTTCGTCAGACAAAGTGTTAAATGTGGGGCTCTACGACCTCAGGGGGCCTGGGAAATCGATAACAAGTCGATACACCTCGATGTGCGAATCGATAAAACACAAATATATCCCACATTTTAGCAGCTAGAGTCACCAAATTTGGGGGCAAGATAGCCAATGACATTCACCAAAAAACTGCATTAAAAGTTTGGATGCCACGCCCACCTATTTCGCCCCCAGCCCCCTCCAATTATAAACAAAAATGCCTGTATCTTCTACAGTTTTGAAGCTATAGCCACCAAAATTGACATGAAGGTAGATACTGACATCTGACACAGATATGCATCAAAACTTTGGATGCCACGCCCCCAAATAACGGGATATGCCCCACCTCCCTAATAAAAACCGGAATGCATGTATCTTCGCAAGTTTTTAAGCTAGAGTCACCAAATTTGGTATGAACATTGGTAGTGACATCCGTAGCAGGTGTGCATACAAATTTTGGATGCCACGCCCACTTATGCCGCCCACCGCTATATCTCTCTCAGTTTTCGAGCTAGGCTCTTCAAATTTGGTATGAACATTTTAAGTGACATCAGTAACAGATCTGCATCAATGTTTTGGATGCCACGCCCACTTATACCGCCCACCTCTATATCTTTGTCGGTTTTTGCGCTAGAGTCTCCAAACTTGGTAGGAGAATAGAAAGTGCCATCCGCCACAGATAAATGTCAGGCCTACCCCTTCTGCCTGATTTTTATACCCAAAGCCCTCATATATTACTATTTGCACTAGGAATCCTTAAAACAGCTATGTAAACTGGTATCAAAGTATATCGCAGTCGGTTGCGTCCGACTGCAACGTTTTTACTTGTTTAATATTTGCAATATACGCCCAAATCTCTACTTCCTTAGCATCTTCCAAAGTAAAGGGCAGATCTGTATTCCGTAAGATACGCCACTCCCTGTCGAGCTCATTGAAATTTCGCGTGCACAGTCCTGTCATGAAAATGCATGTTTATTAGAGGTTATATAAAACAATAAATTTTAAAGTAGTTACCTGGAAATGAAAGTGCAGCTTGTGTAATCGATGGTATGTTGCGTATTAATTTCTTGTTTAAGAATACCGCAGGATTTAAGAACTTCAATTGCTTCATTTTTTGCATGTGTTCGTTGTTAAATGGGAAGCGCTTTTTTATTTGACGAAGACTCTCAATAAAAAACTTAAGACAATTTTGCCGAAAAATAATAATCAAATCAATGGTTCCGCTTTTTTGAAGAGTTAGGGCAGCCACATTGCCTCCCAAATAAATGTAATTAAAGTCCAAGTGTAGATCGGAATTTTCAAATTCGCAATTCAAAATTTTTGATTCCAAAGCCGCTTTTTCGTTGCTATTTTGTTCGGGTTCCTCCTCAGACAATTCTATGTGTTCTGGCTTTATGAAACATTCCATTATTGTTTTATAGGCACGAAAAACGTTCTCGTAAAGCAAATACAGCTTGGGGCTTTCTGATTGCATCTCCAAATTCAGTTCGTTAAAAATTGGCAACACAAAATTCAGAAATTCTAAATAAAATTCAGTGGTTGGCTCGATGCACATTTTTAGAATAGGTTCGGCGGAACGTAATCGGTCGTTCAACACAGCTTCTTGAAAATATAACTTTAATGCCGGTAGTTGTTCCAACAGTCTTTTTACTACTTGCATCAAAGAAAGCCACCTTGTTTGACACGGTTTTAATAATTTGTGTGGCTTTACGTTCACAAAAGCTTGGAATTCTTGAAAGGCCGCAATACGTTTCGGACTTTTTTGTATAAATGTATACACTTCGCGAGCGAAGTCCTCAATATTGCGTGGAAGCTCCTTACAAGCATATGAGGCACAAAAATGAAAGGAGTGGCAAATGCACTTCATAAGAAATAAATCAGGAATATCGTCTGATAGCAATTTTGACAGAGAATGGTGTTGACCAAACATTGAATTCGTCCCATCTGCTGCAAAGCCAATCATGTTTTCTTTAAATGGAATGTTTTTTTCTTCGAAAAATGATACTAAGTCATTGTGCAAATCAGAGGCAGTGCTGCTGGAGACTTTTAAGAGGCCTAAAAAATTATCTTTAACTTTAAAGTTGATTGCAGTTCTTGCAATAAGCGCCAAATGTTTTGTGGTAGACCTGTCGGTGCTCTCGTCAACGATTAACGAGAATTTGTTGTTTTTTAAACGGTTAATTATATGATCTTCTGCCACTTGTCCAGTAACATGTGTTATAATATCATGAGCTTTACCACGTCCGAATTGTAATTTTGCAGCTATTTTTGAGTCCTTGTCGATACTTTGAATTAGATCTTGTAAATCGGTGGCCAAGGAAAATGGCAAATTATGCTTTGCCAAAAATAAAGACATTTTTATTTCGGCGTTTTTTATGTTGTTTTTAAAAGTTGTTAAAGCTGTGTCAGGCAACATAGATAAAATTGTTGGTTGATGGACGCCTTGAAATTAATGTATTAAAAATATTTATATATATGCATTAAAAATATGTATAACGTTTGTTGAATAAACACTGGGTTTAGTTCCTCCTGCACAAGGACAAGTTGTTAAAAACACATAAAAACATAAATTAAGATACAGACATAACAAACTCGAAGACAACAGACACAAATGAATAAACAAAATACATACTTCTCTCGTTGTTCTTATGTTTTGTACAATTTACGTGATTATCTAGAACTCTTGTACCTGCACCACATTTTAAGTCTATTTTGCAAATTTTGCAAAAGAAACAAGTAAAAACGTTGCAGTCGGACGCAACCGACTGCGATATACTTTGATACCAGTTTACATAGCTGTTTTAAGGATTCCTAGTGCAAATAGTAATATATGAGGGCTTTGGGTATAAAAATCAGGCAGAAGGGGTAGGTATGACATTTTCCGTGGCGGATGTCACTTTCTATTCTCCTACCGAGTTTGGAGACTCTAGCGCAAAAACCGACAAAGATATAGAGGTGGGCGGTATAAGTGGGCGTGGCATCCAAAATTTGTATGCACACCTGTTACGGATGTCTCTACCAATGTTCATACCAAATTTGGTGACTCTAGCCCAAAAACTAAGAAAGATATTGAGGTGGGCGGTATAAGTGGGCGTGGCATCCAAAACATTGATGCAGATGTGTTACGGATGTCACTACCAATGTTCATATCAAATTTGGTGACTCTAGCTTAAAAACTGACAAAGATACATGCCTTCCGGTTTTTTTTTAAGGCGGTGGGCCATATCCCGTTGTTTGGGGGCGTGGCATCCAATGTTTTGATGCATAACTTTGTCAGATGTCAGCTTCTACCTTCATGTCAATTTTGGTGGCTATAGCTTCAAAACTGTAGAAGATACAGGCATTTTTGTTTATAATTTAAGGGGGGTGGGGGCGGAATAGGTGGGCGTGGCATCCAAACTTTTAATGCAATTTTTTGGGGAATGCCATCAGCTATCTTGCCCCCAAATTTGGTGACTCTAGCTGCTAAAATGTGGGATATATTTGTGTTTTATCGATTCGCACATCGAGGTGTATCGACTTGTTATCGATTTCCCAGGCCCCTGAGGTCGTAGAGCCCCAAATTTAACACTTTGTCTGACGAAGACATGTACCAAGATATTTGCAAAGTTTCAAGGCTCTAGCTTAAAGGGTGTCGAAAAAAGTTGCGTTCATACGGACAGACGGACAGACGGACGGACACCATGACGGACATTGCACAAACCCAATATACTATGATACCTTTGGTATCAAAGTATAAAAATTGCAACCCTTGACGCTTCTTTTCAGCCAGACGCAATATTTTTTGTCGTGCTCCCAACTATCCGAATATTTCATGTCATAGTGGCGTTTCCGTTTCTTTGTGGAAGTGGTGGATTGCTCCTTATCGCTTTCACTGCTTATAGAAGAGTAGTTTTCCATTTGAGATCAATGTAAAAACAAGTAAAAACGTTGCAGTCGGACGCAACCGACTGCGATATACTTTGATACCAGTTTACATAGCTGTTTTAAGGATTCCTAGTGCAAATAGTAATATATGAGGGCTTTGGGTATAAAAATCAGGCAGAAGGGGTAGGTATGACATTTTCCGTGGCGGATGTCACTTTCTATTCTCCTACCGAGTTTGGAGACTCTAGCGCAAAAACCGACAAAGATATAGAGGTGGGCGGTATAAGTGGGCGTGGCATCCAAAATTTGTATGCACACCTGTTACGGATGTCACTACCAATGTTCATACCAAATTTGGTGACTCTAGCCCAAAAACTAAGAAAGATATAGAGGTGGGCGGTATAAGTGGGCGTGGCATCCAAAACATTGATGCAGATGTGTTACGGATGTCACTACCAATGTTCATATCAAATTTGGTGACTCTAGCTTAAAAACTGACAAAGATACATGCCTTCCGTTTTTTTTAAGGCGGTGGGCCATATCCCGTTGTTTGGGGGCGTGGCATCCAATGTTTTGATGCATAACTTTGTCAGATGTCAGCTTCTACCTTCATGTCAATTTTGGTGGCTATAGCTTCAAAACTGTAGAAGATACAGGCATTTTTATACCCTTAACCCATAAAATGGGTAAATAAGGGTATAATGGTTTTGTGCAAATGTATGTAACAGACAGAAGGAAGCATCTCCGACCCTATAAAGTATATATATTCTTGATCAGCATCAACAGCCGAGTCGATCTAGCCATGTCCGTCTGTCCGTCTGTCTGTCCGTCTGTCTGTCCGTCTGTCCGTCTGTCTGTATGAACGCGCCGATCTCAGAGACTATAAGAGCTAGAGAGTTCAAACTTTAAACTTAAACTCTCCTAAGCCATGCGCAGTACAAGTTTGCTTCAAATTATCGATAACATTTCTGGTTTCCGATATACACATGCGATCGATAACAAAAAAATCTTGAATTTCAAAATTGTTAAAATGAGGTTTGAAACTACGGATAAAATAATGAACATTTAAAAAAATTTGATCAAAATCGGTTAAGAAATACCGGAGATATCGCAGTTTGAAGTTTGGTCACATACGCGGTACGTATGGGGTTAAGGGTATGTCCTAGTCGGGATTTCTCGACTAGAGCCTTCTTACTTGTTGTTTATAATTTAAGGGGGGGGTGGGGGCGGAATAGGTGGGCGTGGCATCCAAACTTTTAATGCAATTTTTTGGGGAATGTCACCAGCTATCTTGTCATCAAATTTGGTGACTCTAGCTGCTAAAATGTGGGATATATTTGTGTTTTATCGATTCGCACATCGAGGTGTATCGACTTGTTATCGATTTCCCAGGCCCCCTGAGGTCGTAGAGCCCTACATTTAACACTTTGTCTGACGAAGACATGTACCAAGATATTTGCAAAGTTTCAAGGCTCTAGCTTAAAGGGTGTCGAAAAAAGTTGCGTTCATACGGACAGACGGACAGACGGACAGACGGACAGACGGACAGACGGACGGACGGACGGACACCATGACGGACATTGCACAAACCCAATATACTATGATACCTTTGGTATCAAAGTATAACAACCAAACTTTAGGAACTTTTTATCGCGACAAAAATTTACATGTGCTGCACAGCTGAGAATAATGAATATCGTTGCCAGCCTGTTCTTTCTGGCAACATTAGGCAACATCTTGACTAAAGCCTGCTGCTAGCACACTGTTAGTGTTGGTAAATTGCAAATTACTCGTTTACTTTTAAATTAAACATTTAAATTCTTGTTTATATCTAAAAAAATTTGCTAAAATTTTTTTTTGTACAATTAAAAAAATACGTAGATTTGGGAGCTCTATACGTAGATACGTAGATCGGGGCTGAAAATACGTAGATCTACGTAAAAATACGTAGATTGTCCAGCACTGGTCGGAGGTGATCGTGGCGCAGTTGTTTAAGTGCATGACTTCCACGATAAGTCTTATTTTGCCCAACCAGAGCGAGTTCAAACCCCAAAATTGTTATTTTTTTTTTTTCATTTTAATATTAAAAATTATTGAATTTCATTTTTTTTTAACATTTATTTATTTTTTATTTATTAATATAATATTAATAGGACATGTAAACATATACTATGTATATCACATTAAAGAATTTTCTGTTCATTCATTCAATTGCGCAAAGTTCATGCAAAGCAAAAGTCAAAGCAATTGCCAATCAGTGTTATCGCATGCAGAAAAATTAACAAATTTTCACTTTAACCCACATTTTTTAGTCATTAGATTGTGTTTTTTACTAATTTTTCAATTTATTTACATTATATATTTATTTCTTAAGATTATAGAAAAAACAAAATCAAATTTGAAACAAAATAAGAAAAGTTATATCAAAAACAAGTAAGAAGGCTCTAGTCGAGAAATCCCGACTAGGACATACCCTTAACCCGATACTTAACGCTTACAGTTACTTATGTGTATTAAATCAATACGACCAAACTTCAAACTGCGATATCTCTGGTGTTTCTTAACCGAATTTGATCAAATTTTTTTTAAATGTTCATTATTTTATCCGTAGTTTCAAACCTCATTTTCACAGTTTTGAAATTCAAGATTTTTTTGGTATCGATCACATGTGTATATCGGAAACCAGAAATGTTATCGAAAATTCAAAGCAAACTTGATCTTCTCATGGTATAGGAGAGTTTAAGTTTAAAGTTTGAAGTCTCTAGCTCTTATAGTCTCTGAGATCTAGGCGTTCATACAGACGGACGGACAGACAGACAGACGGACAGACGGACATGTCTAGATCGACTCGGCTGTTGATGCTGATCAAGAATATATATACTTTATAGGGTCGGAGATGCTTCATTCTGTCTGTTACATACATTTGCACAAAACCATTATACCCTTATTTACCCATTTTATGGGTTAAGGGTATAATAAGATAAGTCTCAAAAAAATCCATTGTCACATAAGTGTTTTCGTTTTTTCTATTTCTCAGTTTCTCTTACATTTCGTAATGTACAGTTATAGTTACAGTTTGTTGTTCATTTCTGTACATATTATGAGTGAATTAAAAGCAAATTTTGTGCATTTGGAAGTATTTTGTGTTAGATCGAAGCAGTGACAGACGCATTAATAAATTCTTTGAAATGCCGGGTAAAAGAGTGCTTTTTGCTACCGTAAAGTTGGTAGATTACAACCATTCACTTGGCAAAACAACCGCAGAGCTTGATGAAATGTTCCAGCTCCATTTTAGAACGGTGCAAAATATAATAAGTCGGGCTAACAAGGAAAATCGACTTTAAAATAAGTCAGTAGATGGAAGGCCACCTAAGCTTTCAGCTAGAGCTATTCGGTTTATTATGAAGCAAGTGGACAAAAATTCAATTATCTCGACCAGAGCATTAGCTGTTGAGGTCAAGGAACAATGTGGCATGAATGTTTCACACGAAACAATTCGTAGGACAATAAAAGGCAATAACTACACATCACGCGTATCTTAAAAAAAAAAACGTTGTTGTCAACTGTCAACATTGAAAGGCGCTTTTTATTTGCTACGGCTCACCAGGATGCACCACAAGCCTTTTGGGACAACATGATTTTTTGTGATGAATCAAAAATCATGTTGTACTATAATGAGGGACCCAATAGAGTGTGGCGAAAACCTCTGACGGCCTTGCAGGAAAAAATATCATTCCAACAGTTAAGTTCGGCAAACTATCTGTTATGGTCTGGGGCTGCATTTCGAGCCAAGGAGTGGGCGATTAAGTGTTTGTCGAAAACACGATGGATGCCATACAATATTTAGACACATTGAAAAACAATTTGGTAAATAGCGTCCACAAATTTGAGTTTGATCGCCATTTTAAATTTTATCAGGACAACAACCCAAAGCATAAAGCTTAAAACGTACGTCTGTGGCTCTTATATAACTGTAGGAAAGTTATTAACACTCCAGCCCAAAGCCCAGACTTAAATCCCATAGAGCACGTGTGGGCGTACCTAAAGAAACAGGTGGCAAAAAGGCGGCCAACATCACGCCCAATGCTTAAACAATGTATAATTGAAGAGTGGAATCAGATTCCCATTGCTTTCATTGAAAATTTAATAAATTCAATGCCAACAAGGCTGAAAGCTGTTGTTAAGGCCAAAGGCTACCACACTAAATATTAAGTAATTAAAATTAAGTGTTTAGTATTAATTAATATACTTGTTCGTTAAAACGAAAACACTTATGTGACAGTGGATTTTTTTGAGACTTATCTTATGTTTGCTATAACTTTTCTTATTTTGTTTTAAATTTGATTTTGTTTTTTCTATAATCTTAAGAAATAAATATATAATGTAAATAAATTGAAAAATTAGAAAAAAAAAACACAATCTAATGACTAAAAAATGTGGGTTAAAGTAAAAATTTGTTAATTTTTCTGCATGCGAAAACACTTTTGTGACAAATTGTAAATATATCAGTAACAATATAGGTTATCTGGCGTGAGGACAGGGGCTACAAGAACTACCCCGCGGCCGGTCCTGAGACCACAGCGAATTCATAGGCTGTCTCGCTCTGACACAGGATGTCAGCGCATAGAGACGAGTCTAACCACAGGGCAAGGAGCCGTTAGTGTGTGAGCAGTGCGATCACTTACTATAGTAATCGTTGTCACAATAATGGCAGGCGTGAGCAACAGCGAGTAATAACCGTTGTTGCTATGGGCAATTTGACATCACGCCACCTTTGCCCTTGATTTGACTTTGAAGGTGACAGGCTCCGGTCCAGCGAGACAGCAGCGGATATAAAAGGAGCGAGCAGCAGACTGGGAGAGAGTCGAAAAACCAGAGTGAAACACGCAAGTCAAAGTTTCGGCCGGTCAGCAAAATATCTGGACATTCAAGGAGGCGATAAGCAGAGATCCTTTGCAACGTTAAAAATAAAGATAAAATAATTGAACATTGTGAGAAATATTCTAAGTGCGGTCATAAACTGTTTCGAAGTGAGCGCTATTTACACTTGTACAGAGGTCAGTCTGAGTGAGGCGGATCCTCGCTACCTTGTGCTGAACTAGTGAGCCTGGCGCAGGACAGGTGAAGCACACTTACATCAGCGAGTAGGAGTACTATTGGTAGCTTCTTGCGGAGTCAAGAAGGCCAATAGCGTATCCTGGCGAATACCTGGTGTAGTGAGCAATTAACCTAGTCGAATAGGCGAGACTAGATTCGGCCGTGGTTAGCAGGCCAAAGACAAGGGTACGTAGCGTGGATCCTGGGGCAGTGCGAGATTAAACTAGGTTAAGACACAAATTGTATCGATCACCCATAAGACAAGTGCAATTAAAAAGTGTTACAAACTCGAAATTACTGTGTGTTATTATTTGTCATAGTTCCACAAATATAAATTTGTTCGGACGTACCCTCAATACCGCGAGAGCTAGCCCAGGTTTTATTCGGGACAACCGAAGGTTCGTTACAATACGTATGTACAAAACAATGTTAAATGGACGTACATACATGTCAGCTCTAAAATTATATAAAAAAAAACAATGCCAAATGATAGATGTGTTTGTGTGTTACGTTTTTTTTGATAATTAGCAAGTATGTAGGTAAAACCACCCCCGTAACATATTCTAGTGTTCAATACTTTTCTAGACGCACCAAGTTATGTTTTAATTGATTTGTTTTAAGTCAATGACATAAACAAAAAGTAGCAGTGCGATCCCAACAACAACACTTATAACAACAACAAACGCTATTTGGGTCGTAAATCAATTGTCAAAGGCACAAAGAAGAAAAGGGAAAGACTCAGGCACAGCGTCTGTGTTTTGTTTTTCTAAACTTGCTCGCGATCGCTTGTGCGACATTCAGACGGCAGTAGTGGAATGTGTCATGTGTTTTGTTTTTGTAAGTTCGGTGGCGATCGCTTGTACAGACGGCAGTAGTGGAATGGGTCATGTGTTTTGTTTTTGTAAACTCGGTCGCGGTCAAACTCCCAGCTTGTGCGAAAATGAGGCGCCAGAGTAGTGGAATAAGGTAAAGTGACAAATTTTTCAGGACATATTTGTATGGGAGGTACTCGAAGGAGTGGTAAAAATCCTTTCTTAGTGCTCACTTTCAACCTGAATGGAATATTTTGTGAAATTTTCAACCTTCTAGCTCTTATCGTTTAAGCTGCGGGTCTTTCAACAATTAGGACAAACTATTTTATATATGTACATAGATAAAGATCTAAAACAATTGAAGCCGGTATACATAATGAAAACAAACGTTTAAGAAAGGAAACAGAATCGCTGCGAAAGGAAAATGCGGATCTGCGCCAAGATTTGTCGAAACTGCGTGAGTCACTGAACAAACTCTTTACTAAAACTCAGTTGACAAGGATGCAAAGCGGCATACAAAAACATTGGACCCCGGAAGATATCTCCTATGGCATTTGTCTGCATTCGGCTGGGATGCGCGCGTTCCATAATTTGTGTGTCAAAGGCTTTTCTTTACCCAGCCGTGCAACCCTACAAAGATGGGTACAAAAAGCTGCCATAAAGAATGATTGACGTCGCTCTTAATTTCATGCAGCACGATGTCAACCTCAGTGAGGATGAAATGATATGTGTGTGTTTGATGAGATGAAAGTTTCAACAGCATTTGAGTATGACTCCGTTGCGGACAAAGTGTACGAGCCTTGTAACTACACTGCCGATCAACTGAATAGGTTCATGAACACCGAGGTAGGAATTCGGCTGTAATTCTTATACCAATATTCCGATTTACATAAAATAGTTTTTCTATTATTCTCTGCTCTTTTATATTTATTTAATACCAAGGTACGGATTTCATAAACTTAATATTAATTTTTTTTTCTTCTGAAAGACTAACAAAATCAATACTTTATTTTCGTTCATTTGAAATAAAAATGTATTAAACATTTATGTTCACTTTCACATATTTTATTTTATTATACTTTAATACCAAAGGTATCAGGTCATTGTGTCTGTCCGTCTGTCCGTATGAACGCAACTTTTTTCGACACTCTTAAAGCTAGAGCCTTGCAACATTTCAAATATCTTGGTTCATGTCTTCGTCAGACAAAGTGTTAAATTTAGGGCTCTACGACCTCAAGGGGCCTGGGAAATCGATAACAAGTCGATACACCTCGATGTGCGAATCGGTAAAACACAAATATATCCCACATTTGAGCAGCTAGAGTCACCAAATTTGGGGGCAACATAGCCGATGACATTCCCCAAAAAACTGCATCAAAAGTTTGGATGCCACGCCCACCTATTCCGTCCCCAGCCCCCTTAAATTATAAACAACAAGAAAAAACGTTGCAGTCGGACGCAACCGACTGCGATATACTTTGATACCAGTTTACATAGCTGTGTTAAGGATTCTGAGTGCGAATAGTAATATATGAGGGTTTTGCGTATAAAAGACAAAGATATAGCGGTGGGCGGTATAAGTGGGCGTGGCATCCAAAATTTGTATGCACACCTGTTACGGATGTCACTACCAATGTTCATACCAAATTTGGTGACTCTAGCCCAAAAACTAAGAAAGATATATAGGTGGGCGCTATAAAAGGGCGTGGCATCCAAAACATTGATGCAGATCTGTTACTGATGTCACTACCAATGGTCATAACAAATTTGGTGACTCTAGCTTAAAAACTGGCGAAGATACATACATTCCGGTTTTTATTAGGGCGGTGGGGCATTTCCCGTTGTTTGGGGGCGTGGCATCCAAAGTTTTGATGCATATCTGTGTCAGATGTTAGCATCTACCTTTATGTCAATTTTGGTAGCTATAGCTTCAAAAATGTAGAAGATATAGGCATTTTTGTTTATAATTGGAGGGGGGCTGGGGGCGGAATAGGTGGGCATGGAATCCAAACTTTTGATGCAATTTTTTGGGGAATGTCACCAGCTATCTTGTCATCAAATTTGGTGACTCTAGCTGCTAAAATGTGGGATATTTATGTGTTTAATCGATTTGCACTTCGAGGTGTATCGACTTGTTATCGATTTCCCAGGCCCCCTGAGGTCGTAGAGCCCTAAATTTAACACTTTGTCTGACGAAGACATGTACCAAGATATTTGCAAAGTTGCAAGGCTCTAGCTTTAAGGGTGTCGAAAAAAGTTGCGTTCATACAGCAGACGGACAGACGGACGGACGGACACCATGACGGACATTGCACAAACCCAATATACTATGATACCTTTGGTATCAAAGTATAAAAATAAAATCCTTAACTTCGCTGAGGCTACAAAAAAAAAAATTAATCCTTGGGAATAAAATTGTCGAGCTGAAGATGCAAAGGGATTTATTTGGGAGAATGTTGGGAATATCCTTAACTCATAAAGTCGATATTGAGAAAGTATTAACATTTCCACTGACACCAGTGCCAACATCGATGTGCCACGCCGATGGCAGTATTTGCAAAACTGATAAATCTCAACTAGTCAACTTGATGGAGAAGAAAATCGGTGATAACGTCGATAAGCCACCTTCGTCTTTTGATACAGCTATTTTAGATGGTTTCTTTATGTTACACCTGATGAAAGAAGTACCTATAAACTTCGATGCCATATCTGAAAAATTCCTGAGTATGACAGCACTAAAATTTAAATCCAATCATGTTGATATTGTCTTCGATCAATATTTTACACCGTCAATCAAAGATTTTGAGCGTTCTCGGCGCGATGAATCGATCAGCGAAATTACAATCGGGCCCAATCAAATTCGTCCACATAATTTTGTAGCTGAGCTTAAAAATATATATTTTAAAGAAGCTCTAGTTAATTTTTTTATTGACCATTTTGCTGGTGATGAAATGGCTCCTATCATTGGAAATAAAATAATTTATGTCAACTTCAATAAGTGCTATTCATATTGGGTTGAAAGTAATAAAGTTATTAAAATTGTTGAAGACTCTTTGTCTTGCGAAGAACATGAAGAAGCGGATTCTCGAATAATATATCACATTTGCCAAAAAGATGTCGATGCTGAAGTTGTGGTACGCTGCTCAGACACAGATATTCTAATAATACTTCTTGGTAACATTGATCATTTGAAAGCATCACTAAAACTCTGGATAAATTTTGGTGTTGGGAATCACGAACGATTTATAAACGTCAATGAAATACACAAAATTCTAGGGAATTCTTTATCAAAAGCTCTACCGTGCTTTCATGCACTCACAGGCTGTGATTATATCCCAGCTTTTTCAGGAAAGGTAAACTACGACCTTTTAAACTGTTAGAACAATCAAACCAGTATCAGTTAGCTTGTCAAAATATTATAACAGATGATGAAGATTTGATGGATGAGACATTTAGGATCTTAGAAAAGTTTATTTGTCATATTTACGGAGTTCGTGATGCTTGGAACGTTAATGAAGTTCGGTTCCATCTGTTTTCAAGTACTTACCAGTCTAAACAAGTAAAAACGTTGCAGTCGGACGCAACCGACTGCGATATATTTTGATACCAGTTATGTATCATAACTGGTTAAGGATTCTGTGTGCAAATAGTAATATATGGGGGTTGTGGGTATAATTATCAGGCAGAAGGGGTAGGCGTGTCATCCAAATTTGTGATGCATATCTGTAGCGGATGGCACCCTGTAACCCCTACCAAGTATGGAGACTCCAGCGCAAAAACTGAGAAAGATAAAGAGTTTTCAGATTTTAGAAGGTGGGCGGTATGGGTGGGCGTGGCATCCACAACTTTGATGCACGTCTGTCGGACGTCACTAACAGTACACCCATAAAATTTGGTGACTCTAGCTTGAAAACTGGCGAAGATATATGCATTTCGGTTTTTTTTTAGGGCGGTGGTGCATGGCCTGTTGTTTGGTGGCGTGGCATCTAAAATTTTGATGCATATTTGTGTCAGATGTCAGTATCTAACTTCCTACCAGAATTGGTGGCTATAGCTTCAAAACTGTAGAAGATACAGGCATTTTTGTTTATAATTGGAGAGGCGCTGGGGGCGGAATAGGTGGGCGTGGCATCCAAACTTGTGATGCAGTTTTTTTTGGGAATGTCACCAGTTATCTTGCCATAAAATTTGGTGACTCTAGTTGCTAAAATGTGGGATATATATGTGATTTATCGGTTTGCACATCGAGGGGTATCGATTTGTTATCGATTTCCCAGGCCCCCTGTGGCCGTAGAGCCCTAAATTTAAAACTTTGTCTGACGAAGGCATGTACCAAGATATTTGCAAAGTTGCAAGGCTCTAGCTTTAAGGGTGTCGAAAAAAGTTGCGTTCATACAGACGGACGGACGGACGGACAGACGGACGGACAGACACCATGACGGACATTGCACAAACCCAATATACTATGATACCTTTGGTATCAAAGTATAAAAACACAATAAAAAAATATAAAAGAAAAACAAAAAAAAGATTCGCGTATATTTTTCTGCATGTAGGTGTGCTTAGGCACATCATTACCATTGAAGATAAAAAACAATAAGAAAATAAAACAAATGCATGTGACAATAAATGCCTTTGGACACAGACTTACCTGCAGTCACGATTTTTATTTTTATTTTTATGCATCATGTGGGTGACTCGTCTGTCGCCAGGGATGGCAAAAATACACTGATCGAAAGATGATCTGGCAGCACCGACAATGTGGCGCTGCGTGTTAAAAGCTGACTGACACGCTTCACAGCTCCACACAGCAGCGCCAACCAGAAAGCCACCAGCTACCGATCTGGTAGCTCAACATCGGTGCGCTGCGTGTCAAAAGCTGACGAGCGCGCACCATTGTGACAGTAGCGCCAAATTAAATAGGCGAAACCATAGACCAGAGGTGGGCACAAGTCGAAATTCGTATACACGCGTGCATAGGCCCTCTGCCGCGGCAAGCAGCACAAAATTACACGTACACTATAAGCATCCGCTGCTTCAATGAAAATTACGCATACTAATGCGTGTAAAAACTTTGATAGTATGTGAGCTTGCCCACCTCTGCCATAGACTAATGAACTCATATAGATTGGAAAATAGCAGAACTCAGTTTACAGCGCTGTTAACTAAAACGCATACAAACCAGCTCGGGAAATTTTACGAAAAACTGCTTTACGCCTCAACAATACTCAGCTGCGTTTGTTTTGATTTTGGCTGGTATGAGTCGTCCCGCCCATGGTACAATTAACAAGGTAGTGTCATGAGCTAGGGGGTAGATCCAATGAACTAAAACGCATGAGTGCGACAGAGACCTTCAAGTTGCTCTCTGTTATTAACACTCATGCCTCTGTTAAGGAACTATTTTGCTAAGTGCGAGTGAGTTAGGCATACAAAGTGCGTTGTTTGTATGCGGCCAACGTAATTTTGTAGTTTTGGTGAAAGAGAAATTTGATTAAGAGTTTAAATAAAACGATGTAGATAAATCAAACTTAATAATTTTTAATAACAAAACTTAAAAATATTTAAAAACTAATATGAAATATTATTATTGTTGTTGTATTTTTAAAGCCTTATTTTCAACAATTTGCGGTGGCCCATTAGTTTTTGTTTTTGTTTTTGTACTTTTAGTTTATTATTAAGATTTTTAACCCTAAAAAAAATTCTTATTTTAAAATAAAATTTTTTTAAATAATTTGGTAATTCAACATTTTCTGCTGAGTTTTGTAAATACGATAATACGTTAGATTTTACACCAACAGTATTATTATGGCAAAGTATGAACAGATTTTCCAATTCCATAATCTTGTTAAGGAAATCATTGGAAGGCTTCCTTAGTCCTCCACGTGAGATTTGATCCACATATGTGAATGAAGGGTCGGTGGACTCACAGTGGGAAATGTTAAACTTTTTTATAATGTATCCCGCAATATATTCCAATGCATCCTTTGTTAATTCTTCCAGATTTGCAAATGAGGTATCCAAATCTGGGAAGTCCGAACATTCCATGTTTTCACTGGATGCAGGTTGTGGGCTCACATCATATTCCAAGTCTAGAAACGGAACGGGCTCCGCGCACACATTCTGTCCATCGCTGTTTAAAATTTCTGTGTTTTTTGCTACATTTGTGAAAAAAAAAACTAATTTTGAGAAATATGTAAAAGTAACAAAATTTGACATGTACTACCACAATTACGATTTACGACACACACATGGACAATCAGAAATACTAAACATTAAACAACGATTAGATAATTGCTAAACACATATAGTTTACATATTATTATTATTACCCATTAAATATTTACGCAACCTATATTTAAATTGAAGTGGGCTTGGATGGTCCTGTAAACCACCTCGAGCCCTGATTGCTCCAAAAAAGTGCTCAAGTATGTCTTGGTTTAACCTACTAGTAAGTATGTAACTAATTGCGTAATTTTCCTGTAAATAAGAATAAAGCCCTTGCAAAGAGGCATTGCTAATAATAATGCCATTTTGGAATGGCGCTAATGTTTTCCGATTTGGTAAAATCAATCCGCTCATAACATTTGCCATCTCCTGCAGAATGCGTTTTTGGTTCACAATGTCTTTACCATATGGTTGCACGGCGCCAGTTCGATTAAAGTCTGACATTTTACTATTAAAAATATCAAACCAATCGTTTGTCAGTTTGAAAAACCGTGCAGTCTCACACGGATTATTAACTTCCAGACCAAGTGTGAAACAGCGTTTGATGGCACAGGCAGTGGTGTTTGACAGCAACTGAGTTGCCAACTTAACTTTTTGCCGGCCAGTGGAGTTGACGTTTAAATGATCCTCCGTAACTTTAAACATGATGCTGACATCAGATGAGGCAGTATGGTTCATAACCTGTTTAACAGTTTGTGCTGTAATTATTTTATTGTCCACACATAATCCCGTGTCCAAAAAATGATTTCTTATGAGCTTCACAAGATGTGGCACATCCGCAAACACAAAGATTTTTTTTGTTGCATCTGCTGGATGTTCAAACCATGTTTTGTCTAAAATTTAATGAATGAAAAGTCCTTTGTTTAGTATTTTTCTTAAAGTAGTATTAGTAACTTACTGGTTGATATTCCAATTTCGCGCCACAATCTTTGATTGCCTGGCCCCAAATCAGACACAATTGCCACAACTGGGTACCCGGCATTGTAAAGTTTTACAATTATTTTACGCAGCGTAACGTCATCCATAGGGCAATCATAATCATAAAACACTGGCTGCTTCCATGAGCTCCTCAGCCCCCGAACCATGGCGACTTGCACGTAATTTCGTGGCTCAAAAAGAATGTCTAATGTCGAATCATATTCGTAGTTAGATGAGACTTTCATCTCATCAAATGACAAGACGCACATTTTATCCTCATCCGCTAGTTCAACACTATTCTCCATTAGATCAAACACTACTTCGAGTATGCCTGGCTTAATTTCCACTCTACGCAACCATCTGTGCAGCGTTGACAAGCTTGGTAGCGGAAAGCCTTTTTTGTAAAGGTGGTGATATGCTCTTGGGCCAGCAGCATGAAGACATAAGCCATATGATATGTCGGCTGAAGTCCAATTTTTTTTTTGGCCACCACACATTAGCTTCTTAATTTGCGTTTCGCTGAAAACGTTCTTTAAAGACTCGGTCAAGCAGGTCATTTTTTGCAACTCTTTTTCCAAGCGACTATTATGCTGTTGAAGCTGTGCTACCTGCTTTTGCAAACGCCTATTTTCGAGCAATATAACCGCATGTATGGTTTCCGAGCTATAAAATACATAAACACATAATTATGCGTACGTGCACGCAAGCGCATTAACTTACTCTGTTTGTGTACTGCAATTTTTATGCGTGTCTGAAACTAAATCATTTGCACAGCGCATAACCTTTTTAGGGATAGCATTAGGCATTAGTTGCCGCCGCTTCGGTGATTTGTTTCTGCATGTTGCAGCCTTAAAATCGTTTGGCTCAAAATGTAAATCGCACACTCTGCTGTTTGATCCCAAACTACATTCCAATGAGTTTTCCCACAATTTCCTTTTCTCGCTGTCTTTGGGAACACGAACTAGTTTTACTTCGCCTCCATCTATACATTTTTTACAAATTGCGCAATATGGCATCGCTTATGTATATTTTAAAACAAGTCACAAGCAAAATCTATACATGAAAACACAAACATCAACAAAAAATAAATTGCAGAAAAAAATTCGTCCGCACCGACATCTTACCCAAACGACAATCACGCTGCGACTGTCGATTGGATCTATGAAGAAGAAGACAGAACAGCTGATGACACTACCTTGTTAATTGTACCATGGTCCCGCCATTTCACAATTGTTTCTATCCCTGTTTTGTTTTGATTATGAATAGCTGTTTGTGCTTGATCTCTGACATGTATACATACATAGACACACTTCTCATAGTATGAATGTGTGCATGTGAGAACACAGCGTTTGTTTTGATTTTGCAATATTTTGCGTCTGTTAGCGGCTTATTATTTTTAACTAATAATATTTATTTAATTTTTTTTTATTCCAGTAAAAAAATTGATAACGTTTTATGCTATTGAATAATTAAATATTTTATAAATAAAAATCATTGTTTTGAAAAATATTAAAATTTAATGAAAGCAATTTAAAATTTATAGAAATGTAGGTACATTTAACATTTAACAAGATATAACAAAAATTAATTAATTAAATTCATAATTGACCATTCTCGAGTTTTAATGTATGCTGACGATGTAAAATTATGCATGTCATACGTTGTCTGGTCAAAAATTACAAAAAGACTTAGAGAACTTCCAAATTTGGTGTCGTGTTAACTTGTTAAATCTTAATTGCAATAAATGTAAAGCAATGTCCTTTTATAGACGACTGCCTTTTTATACCCTTAACCCATAAAATGGGTAAATAAGGGTATAATGGTTTTGTGCAAATGTATGTAACAGACAGAAGGAAGCATCTCCGACCCCATAAAGTATAGGTATATATTAGTGATCAGCATCAGCAGCCGAGTCAACATAGACATGTCTGTCTGTCCGTCCGTCCGTCCGTCTGTCTGTCCGTCTGTATGAACGCCTAGATCTCAAAGACTATAAGAGCTAGAGACTTCAAACTTGAAACTTAAACTCTCCTTAGCCATGAGCAGATCAAGTTTGCTTCGAATTTTCGATAACACTTTTGGTTTCCGATATACACATACGATCGATAACAAAAAATTCTTGAATTTCAAAATTGTAAAAACGAGGTTCAATACTATTGATCAAATTATGAACATTTGAAAAAATTTGATTAAAATCGGTTTAGAAACACCGGAGATATCGCAGTTTGAGATTTGGTGATTTTGGTCATATTGGTCACTGGGTAAATATACACAAATGACTGTACGCTTTACGTATGGGGTTAAGGGTATGTCCTAGTGGGGATTTCTCGACTAGTGCCTTCTTACTTGTTTAAATATATATTTTCTTGATGGAAGCCCACTCGATCGCATTGAATGGGTTGATGATTTAACATAGGTATCCTTTTTGACCCAAAACTTAAATTTCACAAGCATATCTCTTCAGTAGCAAATCGAGCCTCTAGTACCTTGGGGTTCATTAAGCGCTGGTCGAAAGAATTTGACGATCCCTACATAACCAAATCTCTTTATACGTCTTTGGTACGTCCTATTCTTTAATACGGATCTTGTATTTGGTATCCCAAATACAGGATTCACCAGGATAGAATAGAATCAGTACAGAAACAATTTCTTCTCTTTGCCCTTAGGGGACTTAATTGGGATACTAACATTAACTTACCTTCATACCACAGTAGACTTTTACTAATAAATCTTCCTTCTCTTGCTGATCGGAGGTGTAATCTTTTTAACATAAACTAATAAATGGTGAAATTGATTCTTCGGAATTAATCAGCCAGATTAGTTTTGCAGTTCCGATCAGACGGACAAGGAATTTTCTACCATTGCTCTTCAAGCCTGTCACTCTAACTATACTATGCATAATCCTTTCCGTATTTTATGTTCAAAATATAATGATTTATCTCACTTAATAAATGGTGCCACTTCTATTGGTTCTCTTAAAAAGCTAGTCTTATGTCATTTGACTACATGTTCGCGATCTACGTAACCGCACGTTATGCGGTGTGCCTCTCGGTCGGTCGGGCGGGAGGTGGTTGCATTTTTGCCTGGGTCCGCGCGTTAACAAGCCGGTGCTTGGTATCGTTGGGCCACTTGATGGTACTGTTCGTTAGTACGTCTACGTCCAAAATAAAAAAAAAATAAAAAAATAACATAACGCTTTCTTCCTTACATATATCATCGATTATTCTCCATCGTCCATTCAATAACCAAAAATGAAAAATGTAAAAAGTTAAATTCATAAAAAAAAAGAAAAAAGAAGTTGTCTCGGTAGGGATTTGAACCCAGGACTTTCAACCTGTAAAAAGAGCATCAGGGCTTGTTAGTAGCGGTTGTCAAATTAGTAACTTAACCAAAAGAAAAACTGTTTTTCGTGGTTTTTAAATGATACTTTTTACATATTTTATTGTGCTGAAAACTTAAAAAAACATATATCATCTGAAACATATAAAACATTCAAACAAACAAACAAGTCAACTCAAAACTTTATATTTATTAATAAATCTTAATACTAATTATAATAAAATTAATATTTAAACTCAAGAGAATAATAAATTGTTGGAAAACCTGCAACAAGAGTTGCAAACTCTAAAAATTTAATTTTCTGCTATTTTTAAAGTTTGCAACTCATGTTGCAGGTTTTAGATTTCTTCATTCATTTCGTTTTTTACATCGCTTTTAACTATTTCTACACACTTTTCGAATTTTTTATACTTTGATACCAAAGGTATCATAGTATATTGGGTTTGTGCAATGTCCGTCATGGTGTCTGTCCGTCCGTCCGTCTGTCCGTCTGTCCGTCCGTCCGTCCGTCCGTCCGTCCGTCCGTCTGTATGAACGCAACTTTTTTCGACACCCTTAAAGCTAGAGCCTTGCAACTTTGCAAATATCTTGGTACATGCCTTCGTCAGACAAAGTGTTAAATTTGGGGCTCTACGACCTCAGGGGGCCTGAGAAATCGATAACAAGTCGATACACCTCGATGTGCAAATCGATAAAACACAAATATATCCCACATTTTAGCAGCTAGAGTCACCAAATTTTATGGCAAGATAACTGGTGACATTCCCAAAAAAACTGCATCACAAGTTTGGATGCCACGCCCAGCTATTCCGCCCCCAGCGCCTCTCCAATTATAAACAAAAATGCCTGTATCTTCGACAGTTTTGAAGCTATAGCCACCAATTCTGGTAGGAAGTTAGATACTGACATCTGACACAAATATGCATCAAAATTTTAGATGCCACGCCCCCAAACAACAGGCCATGCACCACCGCCCTAAAAAAAACCGAAATGCATGTATCTTCGCCAGTTTTCAAGCTAGAGTCACCAGATCTTATGGGTGTACTGTTAGTGACGTCCGACAGACGTGCATCAAAGTTGTGGATGCCACGCCCACCCATACCGCCCACCTTCTAAAATCTGTAAACTCTTTATCTTTCTCAGTTTTTGCGCTGGAGTCTCCATACTTGGTAGGGGGTTACAGGGTGCCATCCGCTACAGATATGCATCACAAATTTGGATGACACGCCTACCCCTTCTGCCTGATAATTATACCCACAACCCCCATATATTACTATTTGCACACAGAATCCTTAACCAGTTATGATACATAACTGGTATCAAAGTATATCGCAGTCGGTTGCGTCCGACTGCAACGTTTTTACTTAATCTAATTATTATTGGAAAAAATAAAAATTATATGTTATATATAAGCCTTTTTTAAATCATTTTTCATATTCAAGCGAATAAATAAATAAATAAATATGCATACATACTATGTATACTACTTCTTAGATAATTTGTTTGTACATGTTATGAAGGAGTAAACTCCTTCGCAACATTTATAGTAGTATTTAAGTATAATGAAATGCACCACGAAGGTACCAATAGAATTAGGAGTTATGTTTAAAACAATTACAGGCCGAGGAGGAGTTACGCAAAGTTAGCCACCGCAGCAGCAACGAAATCGAGAGCGTCGCGAGCAGCGCATTAAGCAGCGATCGCGACTGCATCAAGGTACAGCACGCATTGAAAATGCGTGGCTCGAGAGTCGTTGCGGATTATTTAAAGAGTGCGGGCGTACGCATGCCAAAATGAAAGGCAATTAAAGCGATCAACGAACGTCTTCGATCTGGACAACAGAAGATACACACAGGAGACCAGCGACGACACAAAAACACAAGGAGTCAACAACCACAACAGAAAGGATAATTAGAAAACGATGGAGAGCGGGTAAGCTGGCCTCTGATTCTGGGGCCTCTGACTCTGGGGCAGGTACAGTTAGTGGCAGTATAAACCTAAAGAATAAAGGACGCGAAATTATAAAGTGCAAGCAAGTGTTGTATAGTCGAGAGGGCAGCCACGGCGTGCCACCTAGCCCCAACACGTGTTCCGAGCGTTTCTCTGCACGTGTTGAGGCAAGTTGGTGCCGCCGGCCACCCGTAGCGACCACCAAAACGCATTCCGAGGGTCTCTCTGTGCGCTTTGGTGGGCCTACGGGTGTCCCCTGACCATTTTTGTAGTGTTTGCTTTTCTTATGGTTTTCCATCGTAGCCACGGCGTGCCGGATGGCCCCAACATGTGTTCCGAGCGTTTCTCTGCACGTTTTGAGGCTATTCGGTAGCGTGCCGCCTAGCCCCAACACGTGTTCCGAGCGTTTCTCTGCACATGTTGAGGCTAGTCGGTGCCACCCGTAGCGACCACCAAAACGCATTCCGAGGGTTTCTCTGTGCGTTTTGGTGGGCCTACGGATGCTCCCCTCGCCATTTTTGCAGTGTTGTTGTTTGCTTATGATATCCAAGCGTAGCCGCGGCATGCCGAATGGCCTCAAAACGTGTTCCGAGCGTTTCTCTGCACGTGTTGAGGCTATTCGGTAGTGCCGACTACCAGTAGGGACCACCAAAATGCATTCTAAGAGGTTCTCTGTGCGCTTTAAAAACATCTCTCTGAGTCTCGGCATTTTATTAATTTTATTGTAAAAGACCTTGGATACGATCAAGTATCTACCCCAGCCCTAGAAAGCTTCTTTACAATGTTTGTTTACTTGACCATGAACATGCTTCAAATCCTTGGCCTTTGAATAAACGAGCCTTACATGGTATGGCCCGTTGTTTGGGGGCGTGGCATCCATTTTTTTATCCAAATTTTGATGCATATCTGCGACAAATGTCAGCATCTACCAAAATGATCAAACATCAAACTGCGATATCTCCGGTGTTTCTCAACCGATTTTGATCAAATTTTTTTTAATGTTCCTTATATTATCTATAGCTTTAAGCCTCATTTTCACAATTCAAAATTTTTATATTCCGATACCGTGTATATCGGAAACCAGAATTTTTATCAAAATTTTGAAGCAAACTTGTACTGCGCATGGCTTAGGAGAGTTTAAGTTTCAAGTTTGAAGTCTCTAGCTCTTATAGTCTCTGAGATCTAGGCGTTCATACAGACGGACAGACAGACGGACGGACAGACAGACATGGCTTTATCGTTTCGGCTGGTGATGCTGATCAAGAATATATATACTTTATAGGGTCGGAGATGCTTCCTTCTGTCTGTTACATACATTTACACAAAACCATTATTCCCTTATTTACCCGTTTTATGGGTTAAGGGTATACAAAGCACACATGGACACACTTACCCAGGGGCAAGGTCGGCATAGAACCAACTTTAATTTTTTGCTGCATAATGCACTCCTTCTCGAAATGCAGGTTACACACCCGACTTCGCATATTTAATTGAGATATCTGAATATTCAGATTCTCAGACCACTCTTTCTCCTCACCATACGGCACACGAAAAAGTTGGTTGCCACCAATGCAGCCGACAACTAAACATTTAAATTCTTTGGTTGTTTTAACATTTTCCATTGTACTATTAAGTTAAATAATCACTTTAAGATTTATACTTGTTTTAAATTATAAAATAAATTTTCGATTTTGCTCAATTTAATAATAACTTGTAACTCGACCGAATCGTTTAAATCAACAAGTACAAATGCAATACAAGTGGAAAAAAAGTACGGTAAATTAATATGGTGTTCACACTACGGTTGCGTGTTGCTCAATAAAATGTTGCCGGGAAAAAAATCACAAAGAACAACCAGGATATTAAATGCTTCCCTTTTTAAACGAAAGCTCTCCTTAAAAAATGCGTCCGAATTATTTGGAACGTCACGTTCCCAAAAACATACATATCTCGGCATGGAATATTCAAAGAAAAACAATATGTTAATTAAAGATTATTGGCATGAATAAACAATTTTTTTCTCACAAGTGTCCAAATGCTACGACTGCGTCCTGTGTCACCCAACAATTCAAATGTTGCTGCAGACATTCCAGTCATATTTATGCATTTTGCCACCATTGCCTTGTTTTGCTCAATCGCACACAATAATTCCAATTCTATATTGTCTGAATTCATTTTATTTTTTGTTTTTTATGATTATTTTTAAGCACCGAAATCAAAACAAAGCAGTTGCAGCTCACTTCACATATGTATAACGCACTTTTTACCAGTGTGAACACCAATTCTGCTTGTTGCGTTGATAACGATATCGATAGCAAACGCGCTGTAATCTAAACGCCACATAAGTTTCTATTATACTTAATGTTTTTATTCGCAAAGCAAAAGGAATAGAATAGAATTGCATTAAATACTCATTTCATACAATATCGGTCGGAGGTGATCGTGGCGCAGTTGTTTAAGTGCATGACTTCCACGATAAGTCTTATTTTGCCCAACCAGAGCGAGTTCAAACCCCAAAATTGTTATTTTGTTTTTTTTTCATTTTAATATTAAAAATTATTGAATTTAATTTTTTTAACATTTATTTATTTTTTATTTATTAATATGTAATTAGCTAGAATATTTGGCCTAATAGCGGCGATTGCTTTTATTTTCAAAGATTACTCTATCGGTCTTTCATATACGTGCGTATTGTACAAGCGTCACCGGAAAGAGAAAGAGGCAGAGCGATCTGGTGTGGCCGGATGCACCTTTTTTCGATAGAACATACTTAATACTAACATCGGTACTTAATACTAACTTACGATATATATTGGTATTTAACATATGCAATCGATATAAATGAGCATGAATATATATATATTAAATAAATAAATCAGTATCTTACAACTCGGCCGTCCTGACAGCGGAATCGACCACGATTCCATTTACTCTAAATAGTTGTATACATAAGACCCCCACCAATGGTGGAGTGTTGCTTTCGGTCAGACGTCAGAAGCACAATTTTGATCAGGGGTGAGCCACAATATGAGTTTGGATGATTCTAATACCCCGTCGTACGGAAGTTGTGTGAGCTGAGACCCTTCAACGTCCCGGATGACATACCGATCATTTGGGAGTTTCTTATGAATGACATATGGACCGCGGTATCGCCTAATGAGTTTCTTGTTCAGGCCAGCCGTCGTATCAACGTTTTTGATGACAACAAAATCGCCTTCCTCAAAATTAAAGGCGGGACGATGACATTTCTCAAAGTACTTTGTGTTATATTCTTGAGACTTGACTATGTTCTGCAGGGCAATCTCGCGAATATCAGCTGTTGATACGTTTTCAATAAATTTATCTTCTAAACTCTCGGTCAGCTCGTCTATAACAGCGCCACGCTGTTCGACGCCGAAGAGGAGGACAGAAGGTGCAAATTTAGTTGTGGAATGAACTGAATTGTTTAGGGCGAACTCGATATTCGGAAGTTGTTTCACCCAATCAGCATGATCCAATGGTTCCGTCAACTTGCCAAGCATGGGTCCCAAGACCCGATTGACGCGTTCCACCTGACCATTGGCCCGAGGGGAGGCAGTAGCATTTTGGACATGGATTATATGGTGGGACCGCAGGAATGTGGCAAATTCAGCGGAAGTGAAGCAAGTACCTCGATCGCTAATAATTCGGCGGGGTCGGCTATAGTTCGGAAAATACTCTGTCTCCAGAGTGTGACACGCTTCCCGGGAATTAGTGGTAGCGGCCGGGTACAGCTTGACGAACTTGGTGAAGGCATCAATAACGACTAACAGATACTTTTTCCTAGACTGGATGGACGGAAGGGGTCCTAAGTGGTCAATGTGAAGAGTATCAAACGGCAGAGGGATTTTCGGAATACTATGCAGGGTAGCGTTATTATTATGAGCGGAAGGGGCATAGTATATGCATTTGAGGCAATTTTTAATAAAATTGTTAACGTACGATTTCATATAAGGAAACCAATAATGTTTTTTTATCTGTGTACAACACTTCTCAGTGGACAAGTGACCTAACTTTTCATGAACCGTTCGTATGATATTGTTAATCATCCCGGCAGGGACATAAAGCTGGAGCACGTCTGTCGGTGATCGACGATACACGACACCATCTTGCAACTCGAAACCGGCAATCTCTTGGTTTTCCAAGACACCCCGAAGCTTAACAATTTCTTGATCGCGATTCTGCATCAGTTGTAGGTGAAAATCAAGATTCAAGTCATCCACATATGCAGCGGTGTCTAGTCTACTAAGTGCATCCACATGAGGCATAGAAACACCGGACCGATGCACAATGGTATAGTTATAGTTTTCCAAGAGTAGTGCCCAGCGGGCAATTTTGGCGGATGATCCACCATTCTTTAGAGTCAGTGCTAACGAATTACAATCCGTGATTATCTTAAACGGAATAAACTTCAGGTATGTCTCAAAACGCCTTAAGGCATGAACAATGGCCAGGGTTTCTAATTCATAACTATGTAATTTGGATTCGGGGGCGGACGCGGTCTTTAAGAAATAACACACTGGATGAAATTTATCGTCGGTTTGTTTTTGTAGGAGCATCGCTCCGAAACCGGCTGAGCTAGCATCGCAATGTAGCTCGGTTTCTGACTTCGGATTGTAAATAGACAGCACAGGGGACTCAATCAGTTTAGACTGCAGGGTTCGGAAAGATTCCCGACCCTCGTCAGAGAAAACATAAGGGGCATCTTTCTTCAGTAGACGCGACAACGGATAAGCAATTTTGGCGAAATTGGGTACAAAACGGCGGAAGTACGAGAACAGACCCAGACAGCGTTCCAATTCTTTTCTATCTCGGGGTTCCGGCAGACTTTCAATAGCTTGAAGATGAGCTGGTTTCGGGGTAATACCGGAAGAGTTCGCTAAATACCCTAAATACTCCAGCTCTTTATACGCGAAGCGACACTTAGACAGTTTTAGGCATAATCCGTTCACTCGTAAGGTGTACAGTGTCTCTTTCAGCACTTGCAGATGGGTTTCAAAATCACTCGACGCGATTAAGATGTCGTCCATATAGATCACCAGTTGACCTCTATTAATCAAATCCTTCAACACAAAGTATACAAATCTAGCAAAAACTGGGGGCCCATTACATAGACCAAACGGCATGCGTACGTACTCGAATTGCCCATCAGGTGTTACAAAGGCGGTGTATTTACTTGAATCGGGGTGCATTTTCACATGGTGGAACCCATTCTCCAAATCCAAGACAGTAAAGAACGATTTACCCCCCAAGTGGTCGACACAATCCTCTAACAACGGAATCGGGAAATGGTCACGAACAGTAATTTTGTTCAGTGGACGATAATCAACACATTTTCTTAAGGTGTTATTTTTCTTCCGGACAGGCACTATAGCAGAAGCGTAAGGTGAACTACTATGCCGGATAATTCCGGACTTCAATAAATCATCACATATCTGGCGCACCTCATTGCGCTCGTGATGAGACAAACGGCGGGGACGGCAGAAGATTGGGGTTTGATTCGTCAGCTCAATCTTCATTTCGTAGTCGGTTGGTTTGATTAGTTCCGGAGGGACATTCGTATACGAGGCAGAAATAACCGACTGCAGCTCTGCAGATTGTTCTGGTGGCAGGGTCGATTCTATATCGAATTTGTTTTCACTGACAGCGGGTAGTTCAATTGCATTAATGGCTGCCAGAGCCTCACCCAGCAGAACGTCAGAGTCGACAGGACACTCTTTTTTAGCAGTACACGTTTGTGGAGCGGAGGGCATAAGCTGATTCTCATTAAGCGATCGGGCTGACTCATCTGTAGATATTGTGCGTCTGACGTCGGGTTTATACAAATCAAATGAATTAAGAACAGCAGTGAGTTTCTTCTTATTAACTTCATAATTTTCTTCAATTGGTATAATTTTTTCTTTCATATTCTTATTCCTAATTTTACAGAGAGTAATACTGTTTTTTTGTAAGAAATCCCTTCCCAGGATTATTTGAAGGCTAGTGGCATTGTTCGGCAGGATGTCGAGCGTGTGTGGTACACGCTGACCTAGTAATTTGATTTCACAACGAACTTTCCCCAAGGAAATAAGGCGGCTATTGCCTAACCCACGGCAGTTTATCAGACAGCTCTTAAGTTTGTAATGGGGTGGCACTTCTGACTGCCGAATAAAGCTTCTAGGACTACCAGAATCGAGGAGAGAGAAAATATTTGTAAACTCACTGCTTTTCACTTGATCTGACACAAAAGCAACACTCACCATCTGTATATGATTTATCTTCTCGGCCAGTTCTCCTCCTACGGCAGACTCGAACGTATTTTCGGCAGTGGTGACGGCAGCGGCAGCGTTGGTGGTGACGGTGCTTCCTTGTCTCCGAGGCCAACTCCGGTAAACATGCCCCATTTGCCCGCACTTAAAGCAGGAATCTGCGGGCCTGTATGGCTTCGGGCAGTGAGATTTGTAATGCCCGAATTCAGAGCAATTAAAGCACCGCACCTCTCTCGTTTCGGGGACGGCAGCTCTTGACGGCAGTGTGGGGGCGGCAGCTTGCCTTGGAAAAGATTGGTTGACGGCAGCTACTTGTCGGTTTGCGTTGGATTGGGCTTTTCGTCGCTCGTATTTTCCCAGTAGTGTCTTCAAGTCGGCGACATTTTTCGCTCCATACAGCATGCCCACCGCAGCTGAACTGTCACGCAGCCCCTCGATGATCAGGTCGACCAATTCGGATTCAGGTATCGGTGCGCCTAAAGCGATCTCCTGCATCTCGATGGCGTATCGGATATGGCTTTCACCTTGCCTGCGACGCCTGTTCCGTAGTGCCTGATACACTTCCTCGACGCTCTTTACTCGCCCGAACTCCTGCAGTAGCGTGTCCCTGAGCTGCTCGTAGCTCCTTACCGTAATCGTCCGGACAAGCACTGCTGCTGTGCCCTCCAAGAGCCGCCGACATGCGATTAGCCTCAGTCTACTGTCTAACTGTAATATGTCGCTTGCATCTTCGAAGTCCTCCACCCACTTATGCACGTCGTATGCATCGTCTGCCGAAAACCTGGGGACCATTGACTCGATGACACTGCAATCTATCACCCGCGAACTCGATGCACCCGAGGCGGTGCCCAGATTGCCCTGCAAGTTCGCAATCTGCTGTTGCAGTTCGAGAATTTTCTTCTGCTTTCTCAGTACCGCCAGTTGCTCATCCAAATCTGTCGACGAGGGGCCAGCAGCTGACAGTAGGGCGGGAGGTGTTACGGCGGACGGCAGGGCGGCGGCAGCGTTGGGCACAGCGGTGTCAAGCACAGGCTGGGCGATGGCAGACGGCTAAGTAGCAGCAGACGGCAGGGCGATGGCAGACGGCTGAGTAGCAGCAGACGGCAAGGCGATGGCAGACGGCGGGGCGACAGCAGGAAGCGTAGCGCCAGTAGACGGCAGGGTGACGGCAGTAAGCTTAGCGACAGCGGACGGCGGGGCGACGGCAGTTTCGGGCGCCTTCGATAGTGGCATGGATATGCCGACGGCAGACGGCAGGGTCTTGTGAAGCACCAGTGTACCTGACATTTCCTCTGTTGGGGTGCTGGCAGTCAGCGGAGCGGCAGCGGGTGCATATGGTGGCAATTCCGTGTCCAGCCTGTCTAGCTCTGCAATTAATCTGCGCAGCTGCGCCACGGTTGCCGACGGTGGCACCTCAACACCGCGCGTCCTCAGCATATTCGCCATCTCTTCTTTGGTTAGACCCATGTCGACTAATTGTAGAAATATCGTCCGATGTTGTTGGGTATCCCACTTCTGAGTTGTAATTAGCTAGAATATTTGGCCTAATAGCGGCGATTGCTTTTATTTTCAAAGATTACTCTATCGGTCTTTCATATACGTGCGTATTGTACAAGCGTCACCGGAAAGAGAAAGAGGCAGAGCGATCTGGTGTGGCCAGATGCACCTTTTTTCGATAGAACATACTTAATACTAACATCGGTACTTAATACTAACTTACGATATATATTGGTATTTAACATATGCAATCGATATAAATGAGCATGAATATATATATATTAAATGAATAAATCAGTATCTTACAAATATAATATTAATAGGACATGTAAACATATACTATGTATATCACATTAAAGAATTTTCTGTTCATTCATTCAATTGCGCAAAGTTCATGCAAAGCAAAAGTCAAAGCAATTGCCAATTAGTGTTTTCGCATGCAGAAAAATTAACAAATTTTTACTTTAACCCACATTTTTTAGTCATTAGATTGTGTTTTTTTACTAATTTTTCAATTTATTTACATTATATATTTATTTCTTTAGATTATAGAAAAAACAAAATCAAATTTGAAACAAAATAAGAAAAGTTATATCAAAAACAAGTAAGAAGGCTCTAGTCGAGAAATCCCGACTAGGACATACCCTTAACCCGATACTTAACGCTTACAGTTACTTATGTGTATTAAATCAATACGACCAAACTTCAAACTGCGATATCTCTGGTGTTTCTTAACCGAATTTGATCAAATTTTTTTAAATGTTCATTATTTTATCCGTAGTTTCAAACCTCATTTTCACAGTTTTGAAATTCAAGATTTTTTTGGTATCGATCACATGTGTATATCGGAAACCAGAAATGTTATCGAAAATTCAAAGCAAACTTGATCTTCTCATGGTATAGGAGAGTTTAAGTTTAAAGTTTGAAGTCTCTAGCTCTTATAGTCTCTGAGATCTAGGCGTTCATACAGACGGACGGACAGACAGACAGACGGACAGACGGACATGTCTAGATCGACTCGGCTGTTGATGCTGATCAAGAATATATATACTTTATAGGGTCGGAGATGCTTCATTCTGTCTGTTACATACATTTGCACAAAACCATTATACCCTTATTTACCCATTTTATGGGTTAAGGGTATAATAAGATAAGTCTCAAAAAAATCCATTGTCACATAAGTGTTTTCGTTTTTGCTATTTCTCAGTTTCTCTTACATTTCGTAATGTACAGTTATAGTTACAGTTTGTTGTGCATTGCTGTACATATTATGAGTGAATTAAAAGCAAATTTTGTGCATTTGAAAGTATTTTGTGTTAGATTGAAGCAGTGACAGACGCATTAATAAGTTCTTTAAAATGCCGGGTAAAAGAGTGCTTTTTGCTACCGTAAAGTTGGTATATTACAACCATTCACTTGGCAAAACAACCGCAGAGCTTGATGAAATGTTCCAGCTCCATTTTAGAACGGTGCAAAATATAATAAGTCGGGCTAACAAGGAAAATCGACTTTAAAATAAGTCAGTAGATGGAAGGCCACCTAAGCTTTCAGCTAGAGCTATTTGGTTTATTATGAAGCAAGTGGACAAAAATCCAATTATCTCGACCGGGCATTAGCTGTTGAGGTCAAGGAACAATGTGGCATGAATGTTTCACACGAAACAATTCGTAGGACAATAAAAGGCAATAACTACACATCACGCGTATCTTAAAAAAAAAACGTTGTTGTCAACTGTCAACATTGAAAGGCGCTTTTCATTTGCTACGGCTCACCAGGATGCACCACAAGCCTTTTGGGACAACATGATTTTTTGTGATGAATCAAAAATCATGTTGTACTATAATGAGGGACCCAATAGAGTGTGGCGTAAACCTCTGACGGCCTTGCAGGAAAAAATATCATTCCAACAGTTAAGTTCGGCAAACTATCTGTTATGGTCTGGGGCTGCATTTCGAGCCAAGGAGTGGGCGATTAAGTGTTTGTCGAAAACACGATGGATGCCATACAATATTTAGACACATTGAAAAACAATTTGGTAAATAGCGTCCACAAATTTGAGTTTGATCGCCATTTTAAATTTTATCAGGACAACAACCCAAAGCATAAAGCTTAAAACGTACGTCTGTGGCTCTTATATAACTGTAGGAAAGTTATTAACACTCCAGCCCAAAGCCCAGACTTAAATCCCATAGAGCACGTGTGGGCGTACCTAAAGAAACAGGTGGCAAAAAGGCGGCCAACATCACGCCCAATGCTTAAACAATGTATAATTGAAGAGTGGAATCAGATTCCCATTGCTTTCATTGAAAATTTAATAAATTTAATGCCAGCAAGGCTGAAAGCTGTTGTTAAGGCCAAAGGCTACCACACTAAATATTAAGTAATTAAAATTAAGTGTTTAGTATTAATTAATATACTTGTTCGTTAAAACGAAAACACTTATGTGACAGTGGATTTTTTTGAGACTTATCTTATTTTTGCTATAACTTTTCTTATTTTGTTTTAAATTTGATTTTGTTTTTTCTATAATCTTAAGAAATAAATATATAATGTAAATAAATTGAAAAATTAGTAAAAAAAAACACAATCTAATGACTAAAAAATGTGGGTTAAAGTGAAAATTTGTTAATTTTTCTGCATGCGAAAACACTTTTGTGACAAATTGTAAATATATCAGTAACAATATAGGTTATCTGGCGTGAGGACAGGGGCTACAAGAACTACCCCGCGGCCGGTCCTGAGACCACAGCGAATTCATAGGCTGTCTCGCTCTGACACAGGATGTCAGCGCATAGAGACGAGTCTAACCACAGGGCAAGGAGCCGTTAGTGTGTGAGCAGTGCTATGGGCAATTTGACATCACGCCACCTTTGCCCTTGATTTGACTTTGAAAGTGACAGGCTCCGGTCCAGCGAGACAGCAGCGGATATAAAAGGAGCGAGCAGCAGACTGGGAGAGAGTCGAAAAACCAGAGTGAAACACGCGAGTCAAAGTTTCGGCCGGTCAGCAAAATATCAGGACATTCAAGGAGGCGATAAGCAGAGATCCTTTGCAACGTTAAAAATAAAGATAAAATAATTGAACATTGTGAAAAATATTCTAAGTGCGGTCATAAACTGTTTCGAAGTGAGCGCTATTTACACTTGTACAGAGGTCAGTCTGAGTGAGGCGGATCCTCGCTACCTTGTGCTGAACTAGTGAGCCTGGCGCAGGACAGGTGAAGCACACTTACATCAGCGAGTAGGAGTACTATTGGTAGCTTCTTGCGGAGTCAAGAAGGCCAATAGCGTATCCTGGCGAATACCTGGTGTAGTGAGCAATTAACCTAGTCGAATAGGCGAGACTAGATTCGGCCGTGGTTAGCAGGCCAAAGACAAGGGTACGTAGCGTGGATCCTGGGGCAGTGCGAGATTAAACTAGGTTAAGACACAAATTGTATCGATCACCCATAAGACAAGTGCAATTAAAAAGTGTTACAAACTCGAAATTACTGTGTGTTATTATTTGTCATAGTTCCACAAATATAAATTTGTTCGGACGTACCCTCAATACCGCGAGAGCTAGCCCAGGTTTTATTCGGGACAACCGAAGGTTCGTTACAATACGTATGTACAAAACAATGTTAAATGGACGTACATACATGTCAGCTCTAAAATTATATAAAAAAAAACAATGCCAAATGATAGATGTGTTTGTGTGTTACGTTTTTTTTGATACTTAGCAAGTATGTAGGTAAAACCACCCCCGTAACATATTCTAGTGTTCAATACTTTTCTAGACGCACCAAGTTATGTTTTAATTGATTTGTTTTAAGTCAATGACATAAACAAAAAGTAGCAGTGCGATCCCAACAACAACACTTATAACAACAACAAACGCTATTTGGGTCGTAAATCAATTGTCAAAGGCACAAAGAAGAAAAGGGAAAGACTCAGGCACAGCGTCTGTGTTTTGTTTTTCTAAACTTGCTCGCGATCGCTTGTGCGACATTCAGACGGCAGTAGTGGAATGTGTCATGTGTTTTGTTTTTGTAAGTTCGGTGGCGATCGCTTGTACAGACGGCAGTAGTGGAATGGGTCATGTGTTTTGTTTTTTGTAAACTCGGTCGCGGTCAAACTCCCAGCTTGTGCGAAAATGAGGCGCCAGAGTAGTGGAATAAGGTAAAGTGACAAATTTTTCAGGACATATTTGTATGGGAGGTACTCGAAGGAGTGGTAAAAATCCTTTCTTAGTGCTCACTTTCAACCTGAATGGAATATTTTGTGAAATTTTCAACCTTCTAGCTCTTATCGTTTAAGCTGCGGGTCTTTCAACAATTAGGACAAACTATTTTATATATGTACATAGATAAAGATCTAAAACAATTGAAGCCGGTATACATAATGAAAACAAACGTTTAAGAAAGGAAACAGAATCGCTGCGAAAGGAAAATGCGGATCTGCGCCAAGATTTGTCGAAACTGCGTGAGTCACTGAACAAACTCTTTACTAAAACTCAGTTGACAAGGATGCAAAGCGGCATACAAAAACATTGGACCCCGGAAGATATTTCCTATGGCATTTGTCTGCATTCGGCTGGGATGCGCGCGTTCCATAATTTGTGTGTCAAAGGCTTTTCTTTACCCAGCCGTGCAACCCTACAAAGATGGGTACAAAAAGCTACCATAAAGCTCTTTTATATATTTATTTAATACCAAGGTACGGATTTCATAAACTTAAAATTAATTTTTTTTTCTTCTGAAAGACTAACAAAATCAATGCTTTATTTTCGTTCATTTGAAATAAAAATGTATTAAACATTTATGTTCACTTTCACATATTTTATTTTATTATACTTTAATACCAAAGGTATCAGGTCATTGTGTCTGTCCGTCTGTCCGTATGAACGCAACTTTTTTCGACACTCTTAAAGCTAGAGCCTTGCAACATTTCAAATATCTTGGTTCATGTCTTCGTCAGACAAAGTGTTAAATTTAGGGCTCTACGACCTCAAGGGGCCTGGGAAATCGATAACAAGTCGATACACCTCGATGTGCGAATCGATAAAACACAAATATATCCCACATATCCTTAACTTCGCTGAGGCTACAAAAAAAAAAAATTAATCCTTGGGAATAAAATTGTCGAGCTGAAGATGCAAAGGGATTTATTTTGGAGAATGTTGGGAATATCCTTAACTCATAAAGTCGATATTGAGAAAGTATTAACATTTCCACTGACACCAGTGCCAACATCGATGTGCCACGCCGATGGCAGTATTTGCAAAACTGATAAATCTCAACTAGTCAAGTTGATGGAGAAGAAAATCGGTGATAACGTCGATAAGCCACCTTCGTCTTTTGATACAGCTATTTTAGATGGTTTCTTTATGTTACACCTGATGAAAGAAGTACCTATAAACTTCGATGCCATATCTGAAAAATTCCTGAGTATGACAGCACTACAATTTAAATCCAATCATGTTGATATTGTCTTCGATCAATATTTTACACCGTCAATCAAAGATTTTGAGCGTTCTCGGCGCGATGAATCGATCAGCGAAATTACAATCGGGCCCAATCAAATTCGTCCACATAATTTTGTAGCTGAGCTTAAAAATATATATTTTAAAGAAGCTCTAGTTAATTTTTTTATTGACCATTTTGCTGGTGATGAAATGGCTCCTATCATTGGAAATAAAATAATTTATGTCAACTTCAATAAGTGCTATTCATATTGGGTTGAAAGTAATAAAGTTATTAAAATTGTTGAAGACTCTTTGTCTTGCGAAGAACATGAAGAAGCGGATTCTCGAATAATATATCACATTTGCCAAAAAGATGTCGATGCTGAAGTTGTGGTACGCTGCTCAGACACAGATATTCTAATAATACTTCTTGGTAACATTGATCATTTGAAAGCATCACTAAAACTCTGGATAAATTTTGGTGTTGGGAATCACGAACGATTTATAAACGTCAATGAAATACACAAAATTCTAGGGAATTCTTTATCAAAAGCTCTACCGTGCTTTCATGCACTCACAGGCTGTGATTATATCCCAGCTTTTTCAGGAAAGGTAAACTACGACCTTTTAAACTGTTAGAACAATCAAACCAGTATCAGTTAGCTTGTCAAAATATTATAACAGATGATGAAGATTTGATGGATGAGACATTTAGGATCTTAGAAAAGTTTATTTGTCATATTTACGGAGTTCGTGATGCTTGGAACGTTAATGAAGTTCGGTTCCATCTGTTTTCAAGTACTTACCAGTCTAAACAAGTAAAAACGTTGCAGTCGGACGCAACCGACTGCGATATACTTTGATACCAGTTATGTATCATAACTGGTTAAGGATTCTGTGTGCAAATAGTAATATATGGGGGTTGTGGGTATAATTATCAGGCAGAAGGGGTAGGCGTGTCATCCAAATTTGTGATGCATATCTGTAGCGGATGGCACCCTGTAACCCCCTACCAAGTATGGAGACTCCAGCGCAAAAACTGAGAAAGATAAAGAGTTTTCAGATTTTAGAAGGTGGGCGGTATGGGTGGGCGTGGCATCCACAACTTTGATGCACGTCTGTCGGACGTCACTAACAGTACACCCATAAAATTTGGTGACTCTAGCTTGAAAACTGGCGAAGATATATGCATTTCGGTTTTTTTTAGGGCGGTGGTGCATGGCCTGTTGTTTGGGGGCGTGGCATCTAAAATTTTGATGCATATTTGTGTCAGATGTCAGTATCTAACTTCCTACCAGAATTGGTGGCTATAGCTTCAAAACTGTAGAAGATACAGGCATTTTTGTTTATAATTGGAGAGGGGCTGGGGGCGGAATAGGTGGGCGTGGCATCCAAACTTGTGATGCAGTTTTTTTGGGAATGCCACCAGTTATCTTGCCATAAAATTTGGTGACTCTAGCTGCTAAAATGTGGGATATATTTGTGTTTTATCGATTTGCACATCGAGGTGTATCGACTTGTTATCGATTTCTCAGGTCCCCTGAGGTCGTAGAGCCCCAAATTTAACACTTTGTCTGACGAAGGCATGTACCAAGATATTTGCAAAGTTTCAAGGCTCTAGCTTTAAGGGTGTCGAAAAAAGTTGCGTTCATACAGACGGACGGACGGACGGACAGACGGACGGACAGACGGACGGACAGACACCATGACGGACATTGCACAAACCCAATATACTATGATACCTTTGGTATCAAAGTATAAAAATCAGATGATAATTTTGAAAAAAAGTTCCGTAATTTTCTACCACCAAGTAAAGCTGAGTTATATCAACACTTACTACGAGTCCGTTATGTCACAACGTTTTGGAGAAATGCTTATTTAAAATACCCAACATCTCTATCACCTCAAGCTTCTGTCTGGACCAATAATAATGATAAATATGATTTTATCTGGTTTGTTGGGGGCAATTACCAACAATAGTTGCCGATATTATTATTAAAGGTAAAAATTTGAACTAAAATACAAAAAAAATTTATTTCCCGAAAGATATTAACATTTTTGATTCTATAACAGATAACAGCTTATTACAAAATGATAACAATTCTAAGGTCGATGATGACAATGGAAATGACAGCAGTGATGAAGATGATGATGATGATGATGATTATAAAGATACCTCTGTATTTTGTGAAGCAATTATGAATTAAAAAATTTAACTTTCATTCGCGTGTAACCCTCCAAATTTTCGTTCTTTTTCAAACTTAACATTTGTGGTGTTCACCAGATCCGTTTCATCGTTTCATGTTTCATGCTTGAAACGCTTAGCTCGTGAACAGAATTGATCGTTTTATGACGTTTCATACTTGAAAAGTCAGCTGTTTACTTTACTTTACTTACATTTTTTGTCACTGTTACTGTTTACTGCGCTTATACTGCCTAGATTTATAAAAAATGGCAATTGAAAGTGTTAGGGAAATAAAGGATATTGAAAGTGAGAAGAGCTCGTTGTTTAAATAAGTTTCTCAATACATGCTTTAAACATTTGAAATTTACTTTTGTTTGCGGCCGCCATCAATCATTTGTGTTCACATTTTTTTGCACAAAATTATACCAACTAATACTGAAAAATACTGAGCATCGATAGCAAATACCGATTAAAATTCGTGCTCTTCCCATCTCTACTTTCATGAAACATGAAACACTTTTTGTATACATAGGCTGAGGCATAATGTAACTAACAAGGTGGGCTCATTTCCACTACGTGGGACCGGAACCTATCGATTATTCGACTATCTGCTCATCGATATATGGTAGAAAGGCAGCAAATTACACAATACAGGGCATTTTAAAAAGTTTAACTTGTTCTTTACGCATTATAAATAAATAATACAAATAAAAATACAGTTACAGCAACAAGAAATCCTTCGATACAGTGCTAACGATTTTTGTATGCGACTATTGGTATCGAAGTGGGACCACAATCGAACCCAAAAAGGTGTCAGCTGATCGAAATGAGCCCACCTTGTTAGTTACACTATGGGCTGAGGTGTTTCAAACGTTTCAAGAAATTTTGTATGTGAGTTGTTGTTGCACGACGTTTCAAATATGAAACATGAAACGATGAACCGAGCTGGTGATTACCCCAATTGATCATTATCTCAATTTTGTACAACAATAAAGTATTATTTTTATACCGTATTCATCTATAAATAAATTCAATAGTTTTAAATCCTTCTTCCATCATTAATTAGACGATTAATTTTCTAGACCAACCTAAATGATACTACATCTCTTTACACTTTATTTCGGTCTGGCAAAGGTTTAACAACCGATTTTTTGTCTGGCAAATTAATTCTGAGCTTTTAGATAGTCGAATAACATGCTTTTAAAATTTCAGCTATACTAAAATATTTTGAAATTTTTTTTTTTCAAAATTGCCGTCTGGCACCGTTTAAACAACAATAAAAATGTCTGGCAATAATACATTTATGTTGTAAATAATTTAATAAAAATAAAAAAAAACAAGTAAAAACGTTGCAGTCGGACGCAACCGACTGCGATATACTTTGATACCAGTTCACATAGCTGTGTTAAGGATTCTGAGTGCAAATAGTAATATATGAGGGTTTTGGGTATAAAATTGGAGACTCTAGCTCAAAAACTGACAAAGATATAGAGGTGGGCGGTATAAGTGGGCGTGGCATCCAAAACATTGATGCAGATCTGTTACGGATGCCACTAACAATGTTCATACCAAATTTGGTGACTCTAGCCCAAAAACTGAGAAAGATATAGCGGTGGGCGGAATAAGTGGGCGTGGCATCCAAAACATTGATGTACACCTGCTACGGATGTCACTACCAATGTTCATACCAAATTTGGTGACTCTAGCTTAAAAACTGGCAAAGATACGTGCATTTCGGTTTTTTTTTTAGGACGGTGGGGCATGTCCCGTTGTTTTGGGGCGTGGCATCCAATGTTTTGATGCATAACTTTGTCAGATGTCAGCATCTACCTTCATGTCAATTTTGGTGGCTATAGCTTCAAAACTGTAGAAGATACAGGCATTTTTGTTTATAATCGGAGAGGGGCTGGGGGCGGAATAGGTGGGCGTGGCATCCAAACTTTTGATGTAATTTTTTGAGGAATGTCACCAGCTATCTTGCCATCAAATTTTGTGACTCTAGCTGCTAAAATGTGGGATATATATGTGTTTTATCGATTTGCACTTCGAGGTGTATCGACTTGTTATCGATTTCCCAGCCCCCCTGAGGTCGTAGAGCCCCAGATTTAACACTTTGTCTGACGAAGACATGTACCAAGATATTTGCAAAGTTGCAAGGCTCTAGCTTTAAGGGTGTCGAAAAAAGTTGCGTTCATACGGACGGACGGACAGACGGACGGACAGACACCATGACGGACATTGCACAAACCCAATATACTATGATACCTTTGGTATCAAAGTATAACAAGTAAGAAGGCTCTAGTCTAGAGATGGGCGCGTGCCGAATTTTTTCGGCACGGCCCAACACGAGCACGAAACCTTTTTTCAAAACACGCACGAAAACGAACGACGAAAAATTTCTGGAAACACGGCCCAGCTCGCCCAACACGAAATTTTTTTTTTTTTTTTGTTAAGTTGTCCTATAGTAAGACTGCCACTGGAAAATAACCGTCGGGTGTGAGTAATGTGGCAACAATATGGCGGTCAAAAGCTGACAACGTTGCACGAATCCGAAGTCGGACTTGCAAAATTCAAGGGTAACAACTAGTATAAATTTAAGCTATTATTAAAAAATGTATTTATATTTCGTGTACGAATATTCATTTTTATGGACATAAAATGAGGTAGTCTTACATATTTATATTTAGAAATAAAATTTTGTCTAAATTTGAACTTAGCAATCTAGTCCGCCTTTCATTTAATATATTTCCTGAACTCGAAAAAAGTCGTTCACTCGTAGCCGAACTTGCTGGAATAGCTAAAATAATTTTAGCTAAACTCTGCAAAAGTTTCAAGCCTGTGACATTTTGCCAAAAAAGTAACACATCGGTGTCGGGAGCAACAACTTAATTTTTTTATACAAAATGATTGCCACACAGCGCTTTTTGCGTTTTCATTCCTAATAAGTTTAATTCTTTTACTATTACTGCGAACAGCGTTTTCTATTATTTGCCGCGACATTTTTCACTTCTTTTGCTTTACCTTTTTAATAATAGTTATGGTGCAGTGAGTGAAAATATTTTATCGATATGTTGTCAATAGTGATGGGACAATATGCTGTTTGACAACTAAGCGAGCGCAACATTCAGACAAAAAAGCGTAAAGAATATTTTAAGTCGGTCAGAGTAGCATTTTTGATGTCGTGTATTTTCGTGTCTAGAGCAAGACACGAACACGAACGGAACACGCACGAAGTTTTTTTTTAGACACGAACACATCGTGGCATGTCGTGTTCGTGCGTGCCACGAAAAAAAACACGGCCCGCGCCCATCTCTACTCTAGTCGAGAAATCCCGACTAGGACGTACCCTTAACCCCATACGTAACGCGTACAGTCATTTGTGTGTATTTACCCAGTGACCAATATGGCAAAAATGATAAAATTTATAACTAGGATATCTTCGGTGTTTCTCAACCGATTTTATTCAAATTTTTTCAAATGTTCATTATTTTACCAATAGTTTAAAACCCTGTTTTCACAATTTTGAAATTCAAGAATTTTTTGTTATCGATCACATGTGTATATCGGAAACCAGAAATTTTATCGAAAATTTGAAGGAAACTTGATCTGCCTATGGTTAAGGAGAGCTTAAGTTTCAAGTTTGAAGTCTCTAGCTCTTATAGTTTTTGAGATCGGCGCGTTCATACAGACAGACGGACAGACAGACAGACGGACATGGCTAGATCGACTCGGCTGTTGATGCTGATCAAGAATATACATACTTTATAGGGTCGGAGATGCTTCCTTCTGTCTGTTACATACATTTGCACAAAACCATTATACCCTTATTTACCCATTTTATGGGTTAAGGGAATAAAAAACAAATCTTCTTAAAATGATTTGAAATATTAAATTTTTACCTGCACAGGTACGATGCGCACTGATGAACGCAACCACTACCGCCAGCCAGACGGCCCGTATGACGTCCGGGGGAGTGAGAGAGATAGCATATCTAAAAACTAGCCTACCTAAAACTCTTGTTTTTTTGACGTTGCTAACTCTCGTACCACTATATCGCCGAATTTCATTACAAACACAAAGCCTTTCAGCTGAACCTATTCACTTGAACCAAAAAATTACATAGACTTTAACGAATGGGATATAAAAACAGAATATGCAAAGTAACGGTACTTAGCAAACTGTACTTTACAAGCGCACACCGATTGGCACAAATATAACTTTGCAATAAAATACCCAAAACATGTATATGTACGTACATTCAATATGTATTAAGAAAATCATGAAAATGCAAGCAAAACAAGTAAGAAGGCTCTAGTCGAGAAATCCCGACTAGGACATACCCTTAACCCCATACGTAACGCGTACAGTCATTTGTGTGTATTTACCCAGTGACCAATATGATCAAATGACCAATTTCAAACTGCGATATCTCCGGTGTTTTGCCGGTTTTATTCAATTTTTAAAGTTCATTATTTTACCAATAGTTTAAAACCCTGTTTTCACAATTTTGAAATTCAGAATTTTCGTTATCGATCACATGTGTATATCGGAAACCGAAGTGTTATCGAAATTTGAAGGAAACTTGATCTGCCTATGGATAAGGAGAGCTTAGTTTCAAGTTTGAAGTCTCTAGCTCTTATAGTCTCTGAGATCGGCGCGTTCTACAGACAGACGGACAGACAGACAGACGGACAGACGACATGGCTAGATCGACTCGGCTGTTGATGCTGATCAGAATATATATACTTTATAGGGTCGGAGATGCTTCCTTCTGCCTGTTACATACATTTGCACAAAACCATTATACCCTTATTTACCCATTTTATGGGTTAAGGGTATAATTATGTGAATCTATTCAGTTGATCGGCAGTGTATGTGCAAGTGGTTCGATGTTTTTAATAGCAAATGCATGCCGAAAAGTATGCCAACGTGTCGACCTTTCGGCACACATCTTGCCGAGCAAAAAGGCGTGTTGGCTGAAATGACACACGTCATGCGAGAGCTAATTTTACCAAATTGTAAAAAGATAGCGCCATTCCAAAAAGGCATTTTATTAAACAATGCTGCTCTACAAATGCTTCTTTTGTATTTAAAAGACAAATTTGGAATGGAGTACATTGTAACCAGTAAGTTAAATCAAGACCTTCTTGAACATTTTTTTGGTGCCATTAGAGCCAAAGGCGGACTGTTTGATCACCCCACCCCTTTACAGTTAAAATACAGTTTGCGGAAGTATTTATTGGGTATGAAAAAGTTTTAATAAGTGTGTATAGATGCTTTGTTTCGTCTAAATCGGCGATGGGCAGCCCTTTACACAAATTACACAGACTACTCAATCCGTTATCTTGGCGTCAACGACAACTTTTGGCAAGTGATTTATGACTTCCAAGAAAACAAAACAACAAACACACAGCAAATGCTCGAGTTTTGACTGACAAACGTAGGGTAATAATAGTGTTCATTTGTGAAAATTTACGACCTCACAATCATTTTGTACACTGGGTCGAAAAGTATAGTTTGTTTTGATGTGATTTGATTTTTATTACATGATAAATTATGGATATGTATATTTACATACCACTATCATATTTATATTTATCACTAGTTAGAACAATTGAACTACTGATATCGATTGAAAGTTTAATTACAACTAATAAAACAGCTGACTTGCAAATTTACAAAGTAACACTTATAATGGCTGAGAAAATGGAATTTTCTGAGTCGGAAACAAAGTATTATTTTTCGAAATTTAATAATTCGGATGTGCTTAAGTGCCTTATTTGCGGGAGTGTAAGCGCAAAAAGAAATGGTAAATATTTACAATCGCGGCACCAGCGATTTTCGGGCTGATTTTTTTTTTCATGCTCCCTTATGACTTGGCAACATCATAGCCAGTCATATTATGCAGGCGCATCGCATTAGAAAAAAAAAAAATTTTTTTGTCGTTTTACAGATTTTACAAATTTCACAAATTTTGCGTGTATGTATGCATAGGTGTGTGTGCGTGCGTGAAAAAAATGTGCCCGATAGATCACACTAATTCGATTTTTGGAGTATTTTTTATTTATAGTCATTTTGCGTCACTTTCACATTTCCTTTTCCGTCGTGCACATCCATCTCACAGTGATCGCACGCACATTGTTTTCAAAGCAATGATGGATTTTTATGAAAATAATAATAATAACAATAACACGTCGCAGGACGTGTGAAAAAGTAAAAAAAATAAAAAATCGAAAAAAATAAAGAAATTTTTTTTTTTTTTTTACCAAAAAAACGTCATGCGCCTACATGAAAAACCTTTTTCTATCATTCACTGGTGATAAAAAACTCAAAAAAATCAGCCCGAAAATCGCTGGTGCCGCGATAGTAAATATTTACTAAAGAAATTACAACATTCGAAGACACTACTTACATTTTCATTCAAACTGTTACGGTAGTTTGAGTGATAATAACAGGTTGCAGCATACCGCTGTACTGAAACAATCAGTTTCTAATGCCCACTTAAAACCGGCATGCGATAATTATAAGAACATTTTACGCGCATCTTTTGTTGCTATAATCTGGGCAAAGCGCAAAAGCCTCTACAGGACGGAGAATTTATTAAATCCACCTTCATTGATATGCTCAAATGCTTTGATGATAAAGGCATTGAAATGAGTGAAATTGTGGCAAAAGTACCGCTTTCTCGAAGAACAGTAACAAGACGAATAAGCGCTATCAGTAAACAGCTAAAAGAGAATCTTTTGATCAAAATACAGAATTGTAGGTATTACTCCTTGGCGATAGACGAAAGCACTGATATCAATGATGTTGCTCAGGTGCTAGTATTTATTAAAATATGTGAACTCCCATTTTGATGTTGAAGAGATCCCTTTTAAACTTAGTTCCCCTATATACAACAACCACAGGGCTGGATATATTTCGAGCAATTGAAATATCAGTCCACGACATCGCACAGTGGGAGAAACGGTTGATTTAGCGGCGATGTATTAATATCTTCTGCAATAATGATGATATTTTTGTCCGGATAATTTTTTTTGGTAGAGATTCGAACCACAAATCAAAATTAATGTACAAAAAAATTTTTTTTTGCTGAAAGTTTTTATACTTTGATACCAAAGGTATCATAGTATATTGGGTTTGTGCAATGTCCGTCATGGTGTCCGTCCGTCTGTCCGTCTGTCCGTATGAACGCAACTTTTTTCGACACCCTTTAAGCTAGAGCCTTGAAACTTTGCAAATATCTTGGTACATGTCTTCGTCAGACAAAGTGTTAAATTTGGGGCTCTACGACCTCAGGGGGCCTGGGAAATCGATAACAAGTCGATACACCTCGATGTGCGAATCGATAAAACACAAATATATCCCACATTTTAGCAGCTAGAGTCACCAAATTTGGAAGATAGCTGATGGCATTCCCCAAAAAATTGCATTAAAAGTTTGGATGCCACGCCCACCTATTTCGCCCCCACCCCCCCTTAAATTATAAACAAAAATGCCTGTATCTTCTACAGTTTTGAAGCTATAGCCACCAAAATTGACATGAAGGTAGAAGCTGACATCTGACAAAGTTATGCATCAAAACATTGGATGCCACGCCCCCAAACAACGGGATATGGCCCACCGCCTTAAAAAAAACCGGAAGGCATGTATCTTTGTCAGTTTTTAAGCTAGAGTCACCAAATTTGATATGAACATTGGTAGTGACATCCGTAACACATCTGCATCAATGTTTTGGATGCCACGCCCACTTATACCGCCCACCTCTATATCTTTCTTAGTTTTTGGGCTAGAGTCACCAAATTTGGTATGAACATTGGTAGTGACATCCGTAACAGGTGTGCATACAAATTTTGGATGCCACGCCCACTTATACCGCCCACCTCTATATCTTTGTCGGTTTTTGCGCTAGAGTCTCCAAACTCGGTAGGAGAATAGAAAGTGACATCCGCCACGGAAAATGTCATACCTACCCCTTCTGCCTGATTTTTATACCCAAAGCCCTCATATATTACTATTTGCACTAGGAATCCTTAAAACAGCTATGTAAACTGGTATCAAAGTATATCGCAGTCGGTTGCGTCCGACTGCAACGTTTTTACTTGTTTTTTATTTTTTTTTTTCGTTTTTAATATTTAACTGGTCTAATCGGTATCTGATGAAGAATCACAAGATATGTCTTCCTCTACTTCTTTATTTAAAATAAGACTGATAACATTATTGTCTACTATTTCATTGCTTTTGGAAGAGGAAACTGAGCCTTTTGATAGCATGATAATTAATGGATCCGATGAAATAAAAAGTGTATTGGCCAGGTCTTCCATAGTGTTTTTTCGCGAATTTTTTCGAGTGTGATGTAAACGATATTTCCGCAAATCTTTATTTCTGGCCTCGAGAGCTTCTTCTGACATCATACCAATCGGAAGGGCAACATGTTTTATTATTTCTGCACCATGCACTAAAATTTTATGGACAGATGTAGGCATGTAAAACCAGGGATACAAGTCCACAAATACTATTGCGGCTTGCAATGCATAATGTTGAAAGGCTTCTGTATCAATTTCATATCCACATGCTAATGTGCGTAATATTACGCTGAATCGATAAATTAATACAGAGCTTACTCCGGTAATTTTGGCGGCCTTTTCTGGTTCTTGGAAAAATGTTCTGGCTGTGTTGCCGTTATTAGTATTCCCAGAACCAGGCTTGGGAACATCAACCAATATGCCCATTTCCTTTCGCAAATTATCTTGTATTTTCTTTTTCTAACATCTACAGCTGATTTATCCGCACTGCGAACTTGCCATTTCTTAAGAATAATTCTATAGCTAATATGTAGAATGCAATCAAGAAAACGAATCCAAGCGTGTAGACTTGATAAGCCATACTCATACAGGTTTTCCTTGCACGGTAAATTTTGTATATCATTAAGATCGTTCATTTTCTTTGGTGTTGTTCCACATATTCCACATACTAGGGATAATGATTCTGCTAGAACACTGAAAACTTTTTCGTCCATCCGATGTCCGAAACTTTTTTTTTCTCCTGGCTGTCAGTGAAGGTCAGTTCGGGTCGTCCATCATTTGATCTTAGGTCCACCAATATAAGATCACCATCTAACCATTCTTTGTTGCGTACTTCAAAATTTTTCCGTATACGATGGTTCTCCTGCCATTTCGATGCCAATTTTTTTGTAAAATTTTTTATTTTCTCATTTATTTTGGCGCAGTCACTGTCATACATATTTCTGTTAATAAAATTATTGTAGACGTATGTCTGCACAGCAAAACATTTCTTTGAAGCATCATTTTCCATGAGCCATACTAAAAAAAGCACGCGCTTGGACACTGACATTAAGGATAAAAAAATAAATTGAAATGTAATATGCGGAAATATGCAGCTCATGTTGGACATTTTCACTGCGCTAAACATTGACTAATTTTTAGAAAAAACATTGATACCGAACCCAGTCGAACCTTAAAAGTTCTAGTCTACGAAAGTTTAGTTTGTTAGTAAACAATTTATCTCTTACGTGCACTACATCTATACAATATTAGGACGAACACAATCACAGGTCACAAACACTTATTTTTTAGTTAATTACATACCTTTTTCCATATTTAATAACAAAAAGTTGAATTACATTGAATAAAAACAAATTATTTGCAAATTTCAGCAAGTGGTCAAAATTGGCGGGAGAGCGGTTAGAGTCAGCTGATGAAACGCATATGTTGTGTTTGAAGCTTTACAGCTGTGCGAATATTGAGAGAAAAGCGAAATGAAAAGTTTTTTTGGCCTATCGGATATATTAGTTTTTGATTACAAAACATTTTTGGCGCCAATATTTAAGTTGAAATTTGAATTAATCGCTGCTAAATCAGTCATTTCTCCCACTGTGCATAGGTGGCTTTGAAAAACTTTGTGCTTTTACGCGGTGGCCGAACACATATTCAAAAAGTGCAATATGTCACGCTCAAAAAATGATGAGTAAAAAAACCACCGCGTCAAAATATGACGACTAAAAAAACCACCGCATCAAAAAATGATGCGTCGTTTTTTTACTCGGTATGCAAAATACCATGTGTTTGTGCGGTGTACTAGTAGTTGCGACACACCGCTGCCGGTCTCTGGTATGTACATGTATTTTACATCAAAATTATTTTAATAGCTAATTTTTTTACAAATCTAGCAAAAAACACTGAAATATTAATGAATAACGGGAATGTGGAATCAGAAAATATTGAATGGCTGGACTTAGACTACAGTCAAATATCAGATCAAATCATCAGCAAAGAAAACATAAGTCCGTCCGAGGAGAAAGAATTTGATGATTTGGACACGTCGTTTGCAGATCAAGAAGATGAGCTGGTGGAAGATGCATTAGAAAACATAGCTGGCTACATTATAAAAAAAACTACATATTTTAAATTGCGAGTCCCCAGATGCATCATTTACATATATTGATGAAGTATCATATGGAGGCTTAAAGAAGCCATCCCAAGACTTTATGAAAAAATGATTCAATTGGAACAATTATTTCAAAATTCCATAAAAAAAGAAATTCAGAAAAACTACAAATTTGGTAGAAGAGTTTTTTTTCTTAAATAAGAATATATTTTAGAGTTAAGCAATCAAATAAGCAAATATCCTTACAAAAACATAAGCCAATAGTTATGGGTAATGCCAAACATATTTAAATAATATTATAAAACAATTTTTTCTATAAACTGTTTTAATTGGTGTGTATTTAATTTCGGTTTTTAAATATATCCATTTCGTGAAGTTACGATGTGCACGATGTTTTATTCACATAGAAATCTAAAATCTTTCTCTGACTTATCGATGAGCCGGTAGTCCAATAGTCGATAGGTTTCGGTACCGAGTGGTTGGAAATGAGCTCACCTTGTTACTTTCACTATGCCAAATAATAAATCACAAGTGGTTTTAGCTTTCCCAACATGGCATGTGCCTTGGTAAGCCGGACAAATTTATCAGTTCACAACGTCACGCTGTTCAAATATTACATTGTTTTTTTTTCAAAACACCTTTTTTTAACATATATATTCTTATACCCTTAAGGTGGGTATCCAGCATACCTGTTAAGTAGTGATTACTAGTTGTAGTCATTAGTAGTTAAATTATTTTAGTTAAAAAGTTGAACTAGTCATTACATTACGACTATTTTTGGTTTTACACAACTATATAATGACTAGTAAGGGACCCGCTTGCTTCGCTGCGCCGATAGTTTTTACAAAATTTTAGCAATACATATAAAATAAGTAAATTAATTAAGGCTTAACAACATATTAGCAAAATATTTAATATTCTCTTTTTCACGCCACAATTGAGGTTAAGAATCAGACGCGTCATTTTACTTTGATACCAAAGGTATCATATTATATTGGGCTTATGCAATGTCCGTCCAGGTGTCTGTCCGTCCGTCCGTCCGCCCGTCCGTTTGAACGCAACTTTTTTCAACACCCTTAAAGATAGAGCCTTGCAACTTTGCAAATATCTTGGTACATACCTTCGTCAGCCAAAGTGTGAAATTCGGCTCTACGACCTCAGGGGCCTGGGAAATCGATAAAAATCGATACACCTCGATGTGCAAATCGATAAAATACATATATATCACACATCTTAGCATATAGTCACCAAATTTGATAGCAAGATAGCTGGTGACATTCCTCAAAAACGGCATCGAAAGTTTGGATGCCACGCCCACCTCTTCCGCCCTCATCCCCCCTTTCAGTTATAATCGAAAATTACTGTATATCCCACAGTTTTAAAGCAATACTCATGAAATTTGATAGGAAGGTAGATGCTGAAGTCTTACAAAGATATGCATTAAAATTTTGAATGCCACGCCCCACTGATACCGCCCACCTTCTAAAATCTGAAAACTCTATCTTTTTCAGTTTTCGGGCTAGAGTCACCAAATTCGGTAGAAACATTGTTAGTGACATCCGTAACCGATCTACAACAAAGTTTTATATGCCACGCCCACCTTTTCCACCCACCTCGTAAAATCTGAAATTTCTATATATTTGCCAGCTTTTACGCTAGAGTCACCAAATTTGGTAGAAACATTGTTAGTGACATCCGTAACAAATGTGCAATATTGGATGCCACGCCCACTTATATCGCCCACCTCAATATCTTTCTCATTTTTAGCGCTAGAGTCTCCAAACTTGATAGGGAGATAGAAGGTGCCATCCGCCACAGATGTGCATCACAAATTTGAATGTCACGCCTACCTCTTCTGCCTGCCTTTTTATACCCAAAACCCCCATACTTTACAAAACAACAATGGCAATAGGTATTCGTGTGTTAAGTTTTGTTTGATAATTAGCAAGTATGTAGGTAAAACCACTCGCGTTATATATTCTGGTGCACAAAACCAAATTATGTTTTAATTGATTTGTTTTAAATCAATGATACCAACAAAAAGAAGCAACAACAACACTTACAACAACAACAAACGCTGCTGGGGTCGTAAATCAATTGTCATGGGCACAAAGAAGAAAAGAAAAAAACTCATTTGTTTTGATTTTGTCAACTCGTATATATGTATATTAGCTTGCTACAGATACAACAATGTATGCGTGCATTAACCAATATATGCACTTGCATTTTTGTTAATACATATGTATGTAGGTACTAAATAATGAAAAATGCACGTACATACATGTGAATGTATGTACATATGTGCATTTGCAACACCAACTAAAGTTACAAATGTCAGTTTGAAAATTATATCAAAACAACAATGGCAATAGGTATTTGTGTGTTAAGTTTTGTTTGATAATTAGCAAGTATGTAGGTAAAACCAATCGCGTAACATATTCTGGTGTACAAAAACAAATTATGTTTTGATTGATTTGTTTTAAATCAATGATACCAACAAAAAGAAGCAACAACAACACTTACTAACAACAACAACAACAAATGCTACTTAATTCGAAAAACAATTGTCAAAGGCACAAAGAAGAAAAGAGAATAACGGAGAGAGACACATCTACAGACGGCAAAAGTGGAATGGGTCATTTGTTTTGTTTTTGTAAATTCGGCCGCAATAGCTTGTGCGCAGTAGTGGATTGGGTCATTTTTTTAATTTTTTTGTTTGAAACCTCGGCGGCGTTGAAACTCACAGCTTGTGCGACAATGAGGCGCCAGAGTGGTGGAATGAGGTAAAGTGATTAATGCAATTAATTGAGTTGTTCAAAATTTAATCCAAATTAAAAATCCTTTCTTAGTGCTCACTTTCAAGCTGCATGAAATATTATGTGAAAATTTCAGCCTTCTAGCTCTTATCGTTTAGGCTGTGGGCCTCTCAACAATCAGTCAGTCAGTCAGTCAGTTAGGACAAACTATTTTATATATATAGATTACGATTACAAAAAATCAAAAATAATCTGAAACTATCACAATTATCAAAATAATCAAAAATAATTAATTTGATTATTTTTGATTATTTTCAATTATTTTCATTATTTTGAATATTTTGATTATTTTCGACTATTTGCGACTATTTTTGACTAATATTGAGCAATTGCGACTATTTTTCATTAAAAAAAAAACACACAAATTAATTCCAAGAACATAGTTTAATACATAAACGGTTCGTGACGAATCACAAAAAAATAACATCAATTTACTTCACATTAAACATTTATTTTACACAGTAAATTCGGCGTTCGCCTTTATTAAAACTAATTTTTTAAACGAAAAATCAGATAATGATTGCCGCCTAGGTGTATTTATAATTCCAGCAAAGGAAAACAGGCGTTCAACTGGCGCTGATGATGTTAATGGCGTATTGAACGCAATTGCTGTTTCCTTTAGAAGTCCATATCTACTCACCATCGTCGAAGTCAAAGTGTTGGGCGACATCTGGGACACTTTTGCTGTTTTGCATTGTCGTGTTGGAAATAAAATGCAGTCGTATGCTTTGCGTGAAACGATATTCCGTATCTTTTCCTCCGTGCAGTCGGAGTTAAGTTTCTCCAAAACCTTCACCCATTTAAGTTTAACAAATGGCGTAAGCACTGCAGCTGCAATCGCTGTATGTGACTCGGGAGTCATATCAAAAAATGCCTTAAATCTGATTCTCAGCTTCTGCTCAATTTTATTGATGACAGAAGCGAAAGACTGCAGCTCCTCATTTTTTGACAGCTTTTGCAGCCGATTGCTTAACGTCATAAGTGTTGGAATTAAATAGCCTATATTGAATAAAATGAAAATATTATTATTTAAAAGTTAAAGATTTCAAGTATGCGACTATTACCATAGTGGAGGTTTTTCTCTTCCTGGAGGAAATCCAGCGCCTTTGCAATTGGCTCCATTAGTAAGACATACATCTCCAGATATTGGATATCTCCCTGCCTGAAGTGACCCAAGCTCAGCTTATCGCACAATTCGTTCAGCTTGGACTTGTACGACAAAAGTTTTTTTACTGCGTCGTATAGTGAATTCCATCGCGTCACGACTGGCAAAAGCAATGAAGAACCCAAGTGTTTACAATTGCTTCTTCCAAAGTGTACAACATTTATCTAATGCCTATAAAATAATCAACTATAATAAAATTCATTGTAAACAGTCAAAACAATTTTATATTACAATTTTATGTTGGATGTACAGTGCCTGATCCGATTGCAGAATTTTTTCAAAGTCAGCCGATGCGAGCAAATTTAAAGTGTGGCTGCAACACCTCTGATGCTTCGGTAAAAACTTCGGCATCCTCATCTTCCTCAACTGCTTCACACTCAGTGCTTAATCCGAAGTCTTTGAAAGCCTTTACAAAATTTGACCCGTTATCGGTGACAGTGTTTATTATGTTGGAACTGTGTATTCCAAAACACCTGTTTATATCATTTATAGCCTCCGCAACCTTCTCCGACGAATGAACTAAGAATAGTCTTTTGCAAGCTAACGCAACAGATTTTCTTTCGAAGTTATCCGTCAGCCAATGGCACGTATACCCCAAAAAGCTTCGCCTGTTTCCTGACCAGATATCAGCCGTGGTACAAAAGTACTTTGCTGTAGAAATGTTGGCTTTTATTTTTTTTTACCATATTGGCATATTTATCAGTCAGCTTCAGTACTGCTGTTTGCCTGCTCATCACCTTTTAGCCATTCTGCTCAAAAAGATCGACAAAAGATGTCCTGCCGAGGATCGAGACAGGCAAAGCACAGTCCACTAAGGCGTGCAGAAGCTTTTCGTTGAATACGTTTTGAGCATTTTCGCCAGAGGGTTTACCCTCATTTCATTAAAAATTGTAATTTTCAGTCATTTATAGCAATTTTCAAATAATCATTAAAAATACATGCGAAGAGATTTTTGAACAAATCTTTTTTCCGTCACTAGTAGAATTGTTTATGGTATTTTTTTGCCTCGAAACATTTTTTGTTTAAGCCCGGGAAAAATAGTTTTGAAATAGACCTTTGGAAGAATTGAAAACTTTCAATGGGTACTAAATGGGTTAAGAAGAGGATTGGATCATTAAAGCGGAATTTAAATGACCTATCCATTGACACCAAACTTTTTATAAAGTAAGTATTAATTATGCGTAGATTTAACTTTAAATGTTGTCAAAATACCTTTGCCGACTAGTGTATTAACAATTGTTTACAATGTATCAAAAAGTTTTAGTTACACTCTTTATTTCACAATTGTTTCGACCAAAGTTTAATAACAACACTTACCAAATATTATTCACGCAAATTTATTTCACAAAAAACGCACTTAAACACGACGTATAAATATAAACATATATTAAATATACAGTAGAATCCGGTTATAGCGACTTTCAAGGGACCGACGATTTTACGTCGTTATACCCGGAAGACGCACTAACCGAAAGGAGCAAAAAAAAAATATTTTTTTTTTAATTTTATGGTTGCTATTTTCGTAATAGGTTTTAAAATCAAACAAATTAATTTTTTAATCAAAACAAAAATTTTAATAAATTTAATTCAATAACATGGGTTTTTAATCATAAGTCAAATACATATAATGTATACCAAGATTAATTTCTATATGTGGGTTTTATTTTTAATTTAAATATTCAGTGATTTTTGATTATTTAGCAGTAGTTTTGACCAACACAAAAACTGTCGCGCACAGCATGATTAAACGAGACATGCTGTGCGTTAAACTCTCGTCAGTAAAATTTGAATGAACAATTCCATTCAGAACTTTTGCAGCCTAGAATGCCTTCAAAACGCTAGGTGCTGACACAGCTTTATTTTGATCTCTCTAGAGCTCTTGCCCAAACCGATTTCAATATCATTTGAGAATGAGCTGCTGGGACGAACTAAATTTTCTTCGGCAAGCCCAGAATGCTTAAAACAATTCACAATTGTCAATGGCGAAAGTTGTTGCCATGATTAATTTATCAATAAAATGGCATCAAGGATGGAAATTTTCGGATAATTTTTATCTTTGTTTTCATCCATATTGCTGATTATTTTAAGTACGAGATTTTTCCGAAATGTTGGCATTATTTCGCCGTATTTTTATACTTTGATACCAAAGGTATCATAGTATATTGGGTTTGTGCAATGTCCGTCATGGTGTCCGTCCGTCCGTCCGTCTGTCCGTCTGTCCGTCTGTCCGTATGAACGCAACTTTTTTCGACACCCTTTAAGCTAGAGCCTTGAAACTTTGCAAATATCTTGGTACATGTCTTCGTCAGACAAAGTGTTAAATTTGGGGCTCTACGACCTCAGGGGGCATGGGAAATCGATAACAAGTCGATACACCTCGATGTGCGAATCGATAAAACACAAATATATCCCACATTTTAGCAGCTAGAGTCACCAAATTTGGGGGCAAGATAGCTGATGGCATTCCCCAAAAAATTGCATTAAAAGTTTGGATGCCACGCCCACCCATTTCGCCCCCAGCCCCCCTCCAATTATAAACAAAAATGCCTGTATCTTCTACAGTTTTGAAGCTATAGCCACCAAAATTGACATGAAGGTAGATACTGACATCTGAAAAAGTTATGCATCAAAACATTGGATGCCACGCCCCCAAACAACAGGATATGCCCCACCGCCATAAAAAAAACCGGAAGGCATGTATCTTCGCCAGTTTTTAAGCTAGAGTCACCAAATTTGGTATGAACATTGGTAGTGACATCCGTAGCAGGTGTACATCAATGTTTTGGATGCCACGCCCACTTATACCGCCCACCGCTATATCTGTCTCAGTTTTTGAGCTAGGCTCTTCAAATTTGGTATGAACATTGTTAGTGGCATCCGTAACAGATCTGCATCAATGTTTTGGATGCCACGCCCACTTATACCGCCCACCTCTATATCTTTGTCAGTTTTTGAGCTAGAGTCTCCAATTTTATACCCAAAACCCTCATATATTACTATTTGCACTCAGAATCCTTAACACAGCTATGTGAACTTGTATCAAAGTATATCGCAGTCGGTTGCGTCCGACTGCAACGTTTTTACTTGTTATTTATAAGTTTAAGTGCTTTATGGACCGAAAAGCAATTATATTCCGAAATAGGTTTATCACTGTTTTTGGCGGAGATGGTAATATATTTGGGATTCGTTGTATTTTTATTGGGAGTTCCGGGAAGTTTGAGTAGAGTATTTGCGGCTGTCTCCGTTTCTTAGGTGGGCAGTCGTTCGAAGCTAGCGTTGCGAACTGATTGCTCCCCAAATTGGGTGGCTCAGGGCCCCCCATGATTATCTAACTTAGACTAGATTAGTCTTACGATAGACACACTTCGCGATGGAGGAATATAGAGAAGAGAGCTTTTGTTTTTGTTTTTGGGAACGAAAGAAAGAGGAAAAAGAGATCGAAAAACACTGATAGCGACACTATTTATTAGCAACTGACGTCTGCTCACGATGAGTGTTAGTCGGCGACTGTGTTGGATATATTTCGGGCATTTGTTGTAGGAGGCGGTATGTTCCTCGGCACAATTGGCACATTGGGTACGGGTACATTGATTTTCGTGTGGTGGAAGATTACATGAGCCACAGATGGGCTCATTAGTGCAGCGGGTAGTTGTGTGCCCAAATAACTGGCATTTTTTGGGTTTGGAGTGTACGGTCTGACTTTGATCTTGTACCAGGAGACTTCCATGGAGTCGGGTAGATGAAACAGGTTGAAGGTGAGGAGCATTACACCGGAAGGTTTGGTTTTACCGTCAACGGTTTTGTTAAATTTGTAGACTGCTGTGACACCTTGTGATGCAAGTTCTTTAACAATTTCATCCTCAGGAATGTTGATTAGACAGGGGGCGTAAATAGTTCCTTTGGTGGAGTTCAGCGTATCGTGTAGGCTAGCTTTGATTTTGCATAAGCCTACCAGTTCCGTTGCCGATAGAAATTTGCTGGCGGAGATTGCGTCCCTAGTTAGCAACAGGAGATTGCCATCTCTGAGTTCGCTTATGGAGACTATGTCATTGCTAATTAGCTTGAGAGCTCGGTGTGTTGCAAAGCAGGAGTATTCATTTAGTGGTTTATTTTTATCTTCACTCGTGATAGTGATGAATTTGGGGTTAGGCAGCTGGATCACTGGTAAACCAGGAAAGGAGACAATTGATTTGTGAAATGTTTTATGTCTTTTGGTTTCGGGGGATCGGCCAGCATGGCGAACCGATTGTCCCCCAGGTTGGCTTGCCCGTTGGGCATATTAGGCGCTTTATTGGACACGTGCAAGAGCTTGCCTTTTTTTCACAAAAGAAAAGAAAAACAATAGGTGCGCGAAAAGCAAGAGAGATAACAAATTGTTCGTTTCACAAGATAAGAAAGGCGAAGAGAACGTCTGCACTGTTCAAGTGATAGCCGAAGACTATGGATCAAACTTAAAGAGTAATCAAGTGTGTTTCCTTTTTGAATAATATGATAACTTTTACAACAAAATGCGCGTCGTCAATTAACTTTTGTTCATAGTGAATCAATTATTTATCAGTTGTTAAGAAGTTTGCATTTCATTAATAAGTATAAATAATATTTGCGTTTATCGAATTATTATGAAGTTAAATGAAAATTGTTTTAAGTCATCTTGAAGATATTATCAAAATGTTAAGATTAAATGTATTAAGACTCACGATGAATTAACGTGTTATTTAATGGGCACCTGAACACTTATCACACTCTAACATTTATAGGGTAGAATGATGCATATTTCTTAGATTCTACAGGTAGGGAGGGTAAAGACAGAAGAATAGCTCCACCTTAGTTCTTCTAACTCACATATCTCTTGAGTGAATTTTAATTGACTTTGGTTCTCCTCAATATACCTTATCTGTCTACGACTTTTATTCTAGTGACGCGTATGTCAAGGCATTTCCAAAGATCCCACCCCAATAGCCCTGAGCACGGCCGGAACCGTATAGTAGACAGGGAATTGCCGAAACATTACTGTTGTGCACGTTACACCCTTCCTCCAGGGTTAGAAGGAGCTCCGCCGACGCCAGCTTGCTTTTATGTAGATTGAGCTGGAGTGCCCTCAGCATTTTGGCTGTTAAGCTCGTTGTTGTCAGAGGAGTGGCGCTTTTTGAGGCGTAGGTAGACACTACCCATGCCCCACGCCATCTTCCCGAATCGCGGATAGAGCAAATCCTCGGCCACCTTGCTGATTTGCAAGATCATGTGCTGGCCCTTGCTATCAGGCTTCGCCACATGAAGCACCTGCCAGACAGCGGTTGGCACGTCCGGATTTTGCCACTATAGAAGTCGCAGCGCCTGCTCCTTAGGCACGACTCGTGGAAGGAGCACCTTCGCCTTTGGTACGGAGGGAATCTTCGTTCTCTCCACTACCTCCAGCTGGGCGCCCTCCCACGGAGCCGCCATGGCTGCCACTGCCTGCGTGACCCATTTGAGAGTGCTCTCATCCTTGTAGCTAAGAATCTTCACTCCGGTATACCACCCCGCGCTATCAAACGCGTTTAGTAGAGCGGACTCCACCTTCTGCCACTGATCTGCTGACATCTTGCCATTAGGATCGCTCCTGTCGATGAGCGCAACGACTAAGTGCCGCTTCGCCACATCGCTGGCGGTTTCCTTTTTGGCTCTTGGGGGATTTGACCGCTTGCTGGCCGGCACCTCCGATTTGGCCGCCTTCATGGAACGCTGTCGTTTAGCTGACAGCTGCTCCTCGACCCTGTTTGCGTAGGCGCTGGTGGTGGCCTGCATCTGCGGTTTCTGCGCAAAATGCCGCCTGCCCTCCTCAATCTTTTGTTCGGCCCATTGCAGCTTGCTCCTCTCCTCGGGAGCTCTGATCTTTAGAGCCGCCTTGTAGTGTGCCTTCGCTCTAATACCCTCTTTTCACCGCTTGGACCCTGCCATACTAGTGGCCTTGGCATCCTCCTGGTTCAGACTGGGTAGAAGCTTTCCATCGGCTTCGTTATCTGAAAGTTTGCTTGGCTCGCAATCGGATTCTGAGCCGAATTCCGCATTGCTTCACCAAAGCGTGGGTTTTTTGGCAGTAGCGATGCAACTGCTGTGGCCTGCTCCAACCACCGCAGAGGTGTGACTGCTGGCGACACGTTGAGGAGTAGCCCCCCCCCGTGCCCGCCGGTGGAAGCGGTCGCGCCTTCCACCGACGTTTGGGCTGATATCCCAGCCCGAGTTGCTCCATTTTTGCTGTTCTCCATTTTGATTGGTTATTAATCGGGAATCACTCCTTAGCGTTTTTAGCCTACCGCCAGGCACCTCCAACCATGGCTTTTAGTCTCAGTACCTCCAATGTGCCGAGGCCATCGAAGTGTACTGTACCAAAGCCTTAGCTAGGCACTGTACCACCATGGGTGCAGTCGCGCGGAGTCGTAGGACAATGCCCGTCTGCTCAGTGGCAGTAAAGTGCCCGTTGCCCAGCCGGCACCCTCGGGGTGGGTTCAGTTGGAGGATTTTCGCCAGCTTCAGAGTGTATAAGAGCTAGAGACTTCAAACTTAAAACTTAAACTCTCCTATACCATAAGCAGATCAAGTTTGCTTTAAATTTTCGATAGCACTTCTGGTTTCTGATACACACATGTGCTCGATAACAAAAAATTCTTTAATTTCAAAAAAAAAAAAACTATTGATAAAATAATGAACATTTCAAAAAATTTGAAAAAATAAATTTTGTCATTTTTGCCATATTGGTCACTGGGTAAATACACTCAAAAGACTGTACAATACGTAAGGGGTTAAGGGTATGTCCTAGTCGGGATTTCTCGACTAGAGACTTCTTTCTTGTTTTGAATTGTGTTATTTACATTTATACTATGATGAAGTTATTATTGTCTTTCATCACTTGCGTTTTTTTTTTTTTTTTTTTGAATTGCCATGAAAACAAATTTTATAAAATCTGCATTGGATGTACTTTCTTGCTATTGATTGATTCGTTGGCTTGAGTATAAATTTTACATAAGCAAAAGTATATTGTACCAAATATATGAAACTAGAGTCCACATTTCTTTCTCTCTGTTGCCTAATAATTCACAAGTGGTTCTGGCTTTCCTAACATGGCATTTGCTTTGGAAAGCCGAACTAATTTATCAGCTCACAACGTCACGCCGTTCAAATATTACATTGTTCTTTTTAAAACACCTTTTTTGTATACCCTTAACCCATAAATTGGGTAAAAAAAAAAGGGTATAATTTTTGTGCAAATGTATGTAACAGTGGGTAATGTGTAAGCGCAGTAGAGTTAAAGAGATAGAGAGATAGAGAGAACAAAAGAATAATTACTATATACTATACTAGTAAGGGCCCCGCTTGCTTCGCTGCAACAATAGTTTTTACAAAATTTTAACAATAAATATAAAATAAATAAATTAGTCAATGTTTAACAACATTTTAGCAAAGTATTTAATATTCTCTTTTTCACGCCACCATTGAGGTTGAGAATCAGACGCGTCATTTTACTTTGATACCAAAGGTATCATATTATATTGGGTTTATGCAATGTCCTTCAAGGTGTTTGTCCGTCCGTCCGCCCGCCCGTCCGTTTGAGCGCAACAGTTTTAAAGCTATACTCACAAAATTTGATGGGAAGGTAGATGCTGAAGTCTAACAAAACTATGCATCAAAACGCCACGCCCCCACTGATACCGTCCACCTTCTAAAATCCGAAAACTCTATATCTTTTTCAGTTTTTGGGCTAGAGTAACCAAATTTGGTAGAAACATTGTTAGTGACATCCGTAACCGATCTACATCAAAGTTTTATATGCCACGCCCACCTTTTCCACCCACCTCGTAAAATCTTAAATTTCTATATCTTTCCCAGATTTTGCGCTAGAGTCACCAAACTTGGAAACATTGTTAGTGACATCCGTTACAAATGTGCAATATTAGGTGCCACGCCCACTTATACCGCCCTCCTCTATATCTTTCTCAGTTTTTGCGCTAGAGTCTCCAAACTTGATAGGGAGATAGAAGGTGCACCAACCAAAGTTACAAATGTCAGCTCGAAAATTATATCAAAACAACAATAGCAATAGTTAGAATAACAGAGAATAACGGAGACACATTCACAGGGCATGTGTTTTGTTTTTGTAAACTCGCTGGCGATCGCTTGTACAGACGGCAGAAGTGGAATGGGTCATGTGTTTTGTTTTTGTAAGCTCGGTTGGCGTTCAAACTCACAGCTTGTGCTACAATGAGGCGCCAGATTGGTGGAGTGAGGTAAAATGATAAACGCAGGACCTTGATTTGTATGGGAGGTACTCGAAGGAGTGCTCTCTTTCAACCTGAATGGAATATTTTGTGAAAATTTCAGCCTTCTAGCTGTTTTCGTTTAGGTTGTGGGTCTCTCAACAATCAGTCAGTCAGTCAGGACAAACTATTTTATATATATATATATATATATATGTATGTGTGACACATAGATTGGGGACCAACAAATTTAGACATTTGGCCTTATTTATTGTGTGTGATTTTTCTAATAATTCTAAATTTGTAAAGCTTAAGCAATATTTTTTAAGATAGCTTTATTTGTTGTTAGTTTTAAGTAGTTATAAGGTTTAGCCAGTTCGGAGAACTTTTTGTTGCTCTTTGGCGTTAATAAATAAATAAATAAATAAGTGCTGCACAATTAGAAAAAAAAAAAGAAAAAAAGGATCATTTTTAATCTTGGAGCTTTTGGAGCAATTTTTCGTTACTTATGATACATTTTATAAAGAACGCACATGTCAGGGACATTTGACAAAAAGTATATTTAGGGGACCGTGTCCTTGAAATACGTGTTAAATCTAATGCAAAATATACGTAAAACAATCGTTTTATATTCAACGCATATTTTGGGGTACAAAATTTCGGCGTTGCCACTTTTTTTGTAATATTTTATATTATTTATTTCCCTATCGTTTATTTTGGGGACTCTGCACGCTTGTGTCTCTAAAATAGAGGTTTAATATAATGCAGTTGTGTTATCAAATGTGGAATTAAAATAACCATGGTTATGTATACTAATGTATACTAATGTATTTCCCCTTACCCTTGCCACAAATTAACCTGCTCTTGCTACATTAACAAGAATACCCACCCACATTGTAAATTGAATATAAAGAGTATTTATAAGTGTACTTCTGCCGAGATCAGTAAAACCTTGTGAGCGTTTATGAAGGTAGAAATTTGAAGCGAGCCTGAGTTTTTCTAACATACATCGACACATGAACTTTTGCATACCCTTTTAAATTTGTTTTTATCGTTTATTTTGGGGACACTGCATGCTTGTGTCCCTAAAATAGTGGTTTAATATAATGGATTTGTGTGATCAAATGTGCAATTAAAATAACAATTCAAAAAATATAAATACCAGCGAGGACAAGCGTTTATTTATATGGTCAACACTCATCATTTAATTAATTCCAAATGCAAATCAATACTTAAAACTCAACAAAAATTTCATTTATTTTTCTTAAAATATACAAAATTAAATTATACATAAAAATTCATTTTTTTAATGCGTTTAATGCAAATAAATAGAAGTTAAAAACAACACTTTCTAAAAACAAATTATATATAAAAGTTCATTTTTTTAATGCGTTTAATGCAAAAAAAAGAAGTTAAAAACAACATTTTCTGAAACTAACCATGGAAAGTATGTTACTAAATGAGTTAAGGAAAATTTGTCGTCATAAAAACGGATTTTCACTGACCTATCCATTGATACCAAACTTTCTATAAAGAAAGTTTAACTTATGAGTAGATTCAACATTAAAAGTTGTCAAAATAAGTATGCCGACTAGTGTAATTCAAATTTTATACGAACAATTTTTAAATCTAAGGAACTGTTTTATATTTTGGATATTTTTTGAGCAACTGCCTTCCTCTGGTTGTCTAACCATGTTTTGAGTTGAGCTGGTGTTTTGTTTTTTAAATATTTTGAGCGCTTTATAATGTTGTTGCACTCTTGCAGCGACGGTTATTTTGCTAAAGACTTGACATCACCCAAAGCCAAAGTGATGTCATATCTCTCCTCATTTGTCCAGCGTACACGTCTAGTCCTACCAAACGGTGACCCTGCAGAAAAAAGTACAATATAAAGTGTATGACTATTTAACAAGATTAATAAACACTTACTACTGCGACGCTTTGGAGATGTTATATCATTGTCTGATTCCGACTCTGTCTTATTTGCTTGGTATTCGGAGCCAGAGTCCTCAAAAGGTTTGTCTGCAAAATCGATAAAACATGTATAAATAAAATATGTATGTAATGCTATTTTGCTGTACTGGTGATTCCAAAAATACTTATATAAAAATATTTAAACTAGCCAAGTAGTTATTAATAATATTTTAAGCGTTACACAACATTTTACCTTGTATTTGAGATGAATCACTTTCGGTATCATTTTCTTTTTCAAGATCATTACTTTGATTATCAGCTGTGAAGAAAAAAAATAGTTTAGAGAAGACTTGGCACAAGTAGCAGTACACGTATAGGTTAAACTAAAATCAACTTTTAAACAACCATGGACTCATTTGAAAAGCTAAATCTAAGACATAACAAGGGATAATAGGATTTTGGTGAAACAAACTCGATCAGTTCGGGAAGGGGTAGACACCTCACTCTCAATATCATTTTCAATAGCAGCCATGAGCAGTTGAGAGACTTCAGTAATTTCAGCAACTGTAACAGGAACTCGGTATATTTCCTTATGTATATCTTTATGATGGCCCATAAAGTTCGCTAAACGGTCTATTTGAACGTCTTCAACGTTAAGCATTGAGGTATACGTTGCTAGATGCTTTCGAAGCATTGTGCCTCTCAAAGCTTGTGGACAAACTGCGCCTCATTCCTTAGAATACTTTTTTAAAATTGCACAATTGGCACACTGAAAATGTAGTTATTTTTCGCTTTTTTATTTATGTCGATGTGAAACTCCATTTCCCAAAGGGCTATAAAATCCAAAACAATTTTTTTTTTCCAAATCCAGGTTCTTAATACAAAATGAATGAAATATTTTAGCGCACTTTTTTACTAAAGACGTTAAATTAGTGGCCACCGACGGGATGCCAAAGAACATTAGGTCATTGTCCCAATTAGCAACAGTACGGATGCACTTAATAATTATGTCGTGATATTTGGGGTTCATTACTTCCTTAAGTTCATTCACTTCATTTTTTGATTGGCTTTTTATTTCAAGTAAAAGCCGACCAAGTAAACGTACATATATTTGCGCGTATCATATCATGCTGTAGCTTTGAACGTTCATGCATTCGGAATTAGCAAACAAAACAATTAAATGGTCGTACTTTATCGTTCTTGTCACTTCATCGTTTCTTAACACTGGCATAACTTTCTTTCGCAGAATGTCGTTTGCTGCTTCGTGCATAAATCCGGTCATAACGCGGCCATCCCGTAATATATTCCTGGCGGTTTTCAAATTACAGTTTTTTGCGTGACAGCGAATAGTCGACTTTGGAAAAAATCCGCGACACGATCTGCAACATACCATATCTTGGGCAGTGTTTCCCGAATTTGCCCGTTTTTGTCGTGTTAATATTAAAGTGCCGTTATTGAATGTTTGATCTATGTTATGCAGATAATCACCAGCTTTACGGATTTTTTTAATAAGTTTCTTTGCGGCGGGCTCAAACTCCACCCTAAACCGAGCCTCAACCTCGAAAAGGCCTAGCACGGCTGGACCAACCAAGCCATCATACAGCGATAAGAGACGCGCTGCGGGTATACTCACCCGGAACTTGTCTGGCGCAGAAACATCGCCAGAAGGTTCGCAGCTGGTGGAGTGGGCAAAATCAATTTTGCCCGATTTTAAGCCAGCTCCAGCGAAGGAGTCAGCTGCCGCTAAGCCCAAGCGACAGCCAGCTGAAATTAGCGCACCGCAAGCCAAGCGGCCGCGCCAGCAGCCAGGAGTCAGATCCTACGCCGAGGTGACGAGGGATAAGGTCCTTCTTGGTGTCCTGGACAAGGGCAGAGAAGGGGGTCAAATCCCAAGAAACCAATGGCCGTGGGTGGAAAATGAGCTGCAGGGTGCCTTCATGCGCACTATTATTGAGAAGGGAGGACCACCGCCCGTTTGCCAAGATGCCGGCAGGCATCAGGGCTGCGTAAAGGTAATCGTTTGTGCCGACATACAATCCGCCAATTTGTATAAGGAGGCCATTTCCGCCCTGGGTGAGGTCTACCCTGGGGCCAAATTGGAAGCCGTAGACTGGAGGGATGTGCCCAACAGGCCTAGGGCTCGAGTGTGGGTGGCGGCTAAACCCGACGACCCAGCCGAGATCCTTAAGGTCTTCCAGTTTTGCAACCCTCAGTTGCCGTCAGGCGACTGGCGGGTGGCAAAACTGGAAAAGGCGGATGGCCCCCGACGGCAAATTATTATGGTGCTAAATGACAAGACGGTCGAGCACCTTGCCAAGTCCGGTACGCTACAGCACGGCTTTAAAACCGTGGCCGTTAATGTATACCGGTCGGATAGAAAAAATGGGTCAGCTCAGGAGCCGGATCTGGAGCTTGAGAGTGAGCATGAAGAGGATAAGCCAAATCCTTCAGCAGAATCGCTCCCAGACGGGGGAGGATCTGCCTGACTACATCTCCGAAACATCGGAATTGGTTCGCGACCTTTCTCGGCTAAGCCACGGCGGGGAAGATCCAGAGGTCGAAGACGACGAGGACGCTGACGCTACTGTGGTGGAGAGAGATTTGGAAGATGTCCTTGAGGCTTCTTCAGATAAACCTCCACCATAGTAAGGCAGCATCTGCCGCTCTTCTACTGCACCTGGAGAGGGGTGCAGTAGATATAGTCCTTATTCAGGAACCCTGGGTGTGTGGTGGCAGGGTTTCTGGACTGAGGACGCAAGAATATAAGCTACTAGTAGCTGGTACTGAAGGTAGATATAGAACCTGCATACTCGCAAAGAAACATCTAAACATATTTTTGCTCCCAAAATACAGTGACACAGACAATACTGCAACATGCCTAGAGCTGGAGAAGGATACAATCCGGCTAGCATCTAGTTACTTCGCCCACGACCATCAGGGTGACCCTCCGCATCCATTGCTACGCCAGCTGATTGCCGACTGCGAGCTGGGAGGCCTCCGGCTAATAGTGGGCTGCGATGCAAATGCCCATCATCATCAGTGGGGAAGCACTGATACTAATGCAAGGGGTGAGTTGATTTTTGACTACCTTCTAAACACAAATATGCTTTTATGTAATAGTGGTCGGGACCCGACCTTTATTATCAAAAACCGCAGGGAAGTTCTAGATCTCACTCTAGTCTCTGCCTCTTTATGGGACCATATTCTCTCTTGGAGGGTGCTAGATGAGCACTCCTTCTCAGACCATAGGTATATTGAAACCATACTACAGATCCGAAGTCCTAAACCAACCCAGTTCAGAAATTTAAGAAGAACTGATTGGAAGACCTACACAGTTTCACTGCAAAGATTGCTCCCTGAAACTCCGCCTGAAGGGCCAGATACCGCCGAGTATGCAACTCGTCTCATAGAAAAATTCAATAAAGCGTGTGAAAACGCCCTAAATGAATCTTGCCCCGTTAGCAGACCAAAAAGGAAAAAGAAACCCCCTTGGTGGACTGCTCAAATTGGAGAGTCAAGGGCAGCAGCCAGAAAACTCTTTAATAAAGCTAAGGCTCTAAATGATGAACAATCATGGGCTGACTATAAGATAGGGCTCTCCGTTTTCAAAAAGGGGCTTCGCAAAGCAAAGCGGACCTCTTGGAAAACCTTCTGTTCGGAGATAGAAAGCACTTCCGAAGCAGCCAGACTAAGGAAGTTGCTAAGCAAAACTCCTCAGACTCTAGGGTTCATTAAGAACGCAAACGGTGCGTGGACATCATCCAGTGAAGAATCACTGACCTTACTCCTGGACACACATTTTCCGGGGGGAAGCGGATCACCAAGACCTGGTGATCGGCATTTCAGCGGGGGAGACACGGAAGCTCTTGCAACTGCTCAGCGATAGGAATATCCACTGGGCAATCAAGAGCTTCAAACCCTACAAATCGCCAGGGACGGATAATATCATTCCTGCTCAATTGCAATCCGCGGGGAAAACGGCCATCAGCTGGCTAAAAGACATTTTCTCCAAGATTTTCAAAAGTGGTACAATCCCAGGGCTATGGCTGGAATCGAAAGTTGTATTCATTCCAAAAGCCGGAAAACCCTCACACACAACAGCCAAAGATTTTCGACCTATCAGTCTCTCGTCTTTTCTCTTGAAAACGATGGAGAGGCTGCTCTGTCTCCATCTGAGAAGTACTATCCCCATATCGCTTCTCACACCAGTTCAGCATGCCTACTCTAAAGGCAAGTCGACCGAGACTGCATTGCATGCGCTTACTGCATACATCGAAAAGTCTCTACATAGGAAGAACTACACGCTAGTAGCCTTCCTAGATATAGAAGGAGCTTTCAACAACGTCACTCCTAAGACTAGCACTGACTCGCTGACGGATTTGGGGGTCGACTCCCTGACAGTGCACCTGATCGATCAGATGCTACAATGCAGGATCGTAAAGGCGACACTGGGGGCAGCGACTGTCACCAAGTCCGTCCATCGTGGAACCCCACAAGGCGGAGTCCTCTCGCCTCTCCTATGGAACGTAGCAGTCAACCAACTGCTGCGATCCATGGATGGGGGAGGGTGCAAAGTGGTAGCTTATGCAGATGATGTTGCTATCGCCTTTTCAGGCAAATTCCCGCAGACGCTATGTGACCGTATGACGGAATCTCTTGCTAGGCTTTCCAGCTGGGCGGAAAGATCTGGGTTAGGAATCAATCCTGCTAAGACGGAACTGGTCTTGTTTACAAGGAAATACAAAATTCCGTCTCTTCAACCTCCGACCCTCAATGGGGTTGAATTGTCCTTTAGTGACTCAGCTAAATACTTAGGTCTAATTCTAGACAAGAAATTGGACTGGAACCTCAATACTGAGGAGCGTATAAAAAATGCAAATGTTGCCCTATACGCCTGTAGGAAGTCAATCGGACTTAAATGGGGCATGAATCCACAAATCGTCCACTGGCTTTACACTGCGGTAGTCAGACCGATACTGTTGTATGGAGTGTCCGTCTGGTGGCCTGCACTCGACAAAGTAACAGTCACCAAAAAACTAGGAAGGGTGCAGCGTACTGCTGCACTCTGCATTACAGGAGCTTTACGTACAACCCCGGGTAATGCTCTCGACGCCATACTGCATCTCCTACCTGTCGAAATGATGGGGCGGAAAATAGCAAATATGTCAGCGCTTCGGATGAGGGAAGCCAAACAGTGGATAGGCCAGGGTTTTGGACATTCAAGAATCTTGGAAGATAATCCACTCATACCAGACAATACAGACTATCAGATCTCACAGGTGTATTTAGACACTCCCTTTAATACCTTAATCCCAACGAGAGAGAACTGGGAAGAAGGCTTGCCCGCAAGACCTGCGGAAGCCATAGAAATCTTCACAGACGGCTCTAAGTTGGATAGCAAAGTAGGAGGCGGCATCTTCTGCGCCAGATTTGACCTACGCAAGGCTTTCAGACTCCCTGATCACTGCAGCGTCTTCCAGGCTGAAGTGATAGCAATTCAGGAGTCGCTAAATTACATTCCACATATGTGCAATGCTAGTGAAATCTACATCTTCACAGACAGCCAGGCAGCAATTAGATCGCTGGAGTCGAACACATCGAACTCTAAGGCTGTTCATAACTGCCGCAAATCTCTATGCGAGATGGCAGAGCAGTTTAATATAAGCCTAATATGGGTCCCAGGACATAGGGATATAGAAGGCAACTGCATCGCGGATCAACTGGCCAGATTAGGGACTACCATGGAACTCCTTCCAGATAAAGAGAGCATTGGTATACCTATGGCATCCTGTAAACTCAAATTAAGAGATTTCTTCGAGACAGAAGCCAATAGAGTATGGCAGGTCTCCAACCACAACACACGTACTGCTCACAAACCTGGCCTACTAGATGCCGGAAAAGATCAAGTGAGCTCTGCCTTCTAAGCCGAAAAAAATGCTCAATTGTCACCAGAGTGATGACTGGACATTGGCTTGTGGGGGCACACGCGGCCAGACTACTGGTCCCACATAATGACTTCTGCAGAAGTTGTCGGGATGAGGAGGAAGAAGAAACAGTTCTTCACCTTCTTGGCACATGCCCAGCCCTATGTAAAACTAGGCGAAGAATCCTTGGTGACTTTTTCTTCGAAAACCTATCTGAGCTCGCGAGTAAAAGACCCAAAGATGTAGCAAAGTTCATCCAAGTCGCAGGATGGACTCTCGAGGCGGATTCATACCAGGAGTAATAGAGGGGTCTCAGTGCCTTTCGCGGTATCACAATGGGCCGAATGCGGTAACCGCTCCTTGGTAACCGCTCTAACCTAACCTAACCTAACGGTGTCTCTAAATCATCTGTTTATTTTAATGGAATGAGGCTGGTAACGAAAATTGAGTCGTCTTTGAGATGGGATTCGTCTTCTAGGAATCTCTGCTTGTACATACTCTGCCCGGTAGTACCGTCAAATCCATAACTTGCGATCAGTTTGACATCTGTTATGTTTTCATGCCTCTTAAATACCTCCTCTTGCATAAGAATAATTCGACTGGCCGTATGATTCAGCAAATTTTGGAGAGATACTTGGGCTCTGGTTTCTGTCACATGAACTCCCGCTGGTCTACACGCTAATTTAGCTTCGCTGACTTTATTATATGATGGATAAATATTGCTAAATTGTGTTTTATTCAAAGCTCTCATGTCGTTGTATTGGGCTTTGGTTAGAGAGCTGTCAATCAAAAATGCAAGAGCCTGAATTGGTGTGAGCGGTACTGGCTCTGAGAATATCAATTTGTTTCTAATTTCAGTGGATGCAGATGAAGTAGAAATGGTATGCTTCAATACAAAAGCAGTATCGCTCATTTTTTCCTTTTTGGCTGAAATTGATGCTGCATGGACAAGAAGACTTGTATTATTTTCTTCAATATTAGCCAGATCCGTTGCCATTTTTCTTTTGAGCCGTGATCCTGCATCACTGTAAGGGAGTCGTGGTCGTCCCATTTGACAGTCTAAAGCGATTTGGTTGTTATTTTGCTCCACGACAACTATCATGGTGGATGAAAGCCAACTAAAATGTTTTTTTTTAAATGCTTCAATTGTACGGTCACATTTAGCCAGATTTTTCGTCATATACAGGTGAAAGCTTCTGATTTGCTTAGCGATTTTAGCTTTCTCGTCAATATTAATATCATTAAATTTAAATTCGCCAACAACCCAGTCAACTAAGGCTTTGTCATTTCGACCTCCTTTGATCCACTCATCCAGCAGAACCGATCGGCTAATCTCAAACTTGCCTTTAACAACAAAATATAAAGAGCATAGGCTAATTTAGGCAAAAGGCACTACTAGGATCAATTTAATTACAGTTTTTAGTAAACACATCAGTTATTAGTTTTTGGCACAAGTTGGCACAAATTATTTCTCACTCCACAATAGACGAATACTTTGGTTAGATTTTGGCTAAACTAAGACATAAACAAAGCCAACAACAATTACAACATGGAACACATTAATCGAAATCAGTAATTTATATCTGTATTAAGCATACCTTGATCTTTATGTTCCATTTTATTTGAAAATATTTGGACACGTGGTGTTTTTTTAACAGAAGCACAAAGTTGAGTAAAAGCTTCCCGACAATTTTGCTTGAACAAACAGCTGATCAAACATATGCATTTGTTATCGAATACAAAACGCAGTGTTGCTACTAAAATGTTTTTAAATATCGTTTTGGTGTCCCTAATGTATGCTCTTTCATAATATATAGTTAAATTTAAAATAGAATTTACAAAATTTTTTGACTTTATGCCAAAAAATAGGGAATCTGGCCCAGGGTGGATTGGTTTGTTCGTCCATTTATTGATATGTACTTTTGTCTGGCTTCTTTGAATGAGCATTTGGTTTGGCATTGGATTTTAAGAATTTCCTTTTGTTGGATATTTTATTTTATTTACAGAATTAACAATTATACATAATAATATTAATGCTAATTATGGCAGCAAGCACTAGCAACAAGGCCTTCAGCTCTGTTTTGATTTTTTATTATTTACATTTTAAATTATGTGGGAGTAATTACATTCTTTAATGAAATTGTAGATTTTATTTATATTGAGAATGGATATTTCAAGATGGGATGATGGAAGGGAATTTGGGAAATGGCGTTTCCTAATACTCGCTAATTTATGGCAGGTGTCTAATAAATGGGTGGTGGACAAGATTTTTCCACAAAGCGGGCAGTTGGGCGGGTCTTCACCCGAGAGAAGGTGGCTGTGTGTGCCTTTGCAGTGTCCTATACGTAGACGGACGAGGAGGGTAGATTTGGCTTGGCTGCAGTTTGCGGGGTACCGAACCATCTCCAAGTTGGGATTAACCTTCTTGTACCCATGATGAAAGGATGCCCACCCATCGGTCCTGATGTTTTTTAGGTGGGGCGAAAGCGCTCTCCATATGTCTTTTTGGTTCGATGGGATGACTGTCATGGTTGGAGATATGGCTGTTAGTTTAGCTGCAGCGTCCGCGAGCTCGTTGCCTTTTATACCCTTGTGGCTGGGCACCCAGAACAGCATCAGCTTCGTGGGTCTCTGTATAATCGCATCTCTGATGTTGCAGATTGTTGGGTTTCTGTTGGCGATGTTTCGAACTGCTTCCAGAGATGATAGGCTATCGCTGCATATCACGAATCTGCCGCGTCTCTCTTGTGCGTAGACTATCGCTTTATATATGGCTACTGCCTCTGCTGAAAATATTGAGTAGCAGTCTGGTAGTCGGCCAGCAGCAATGATGTTGCCGTCCTGATCTACACATGCGAATGAGGTGTTATATTGGGTTTTGGAGCCATCGGTGAATAGCCACGTACGGTTTTTAAATATCAGCTTGCTCGATTCTTCAGCAAAGACTTTCCGGTAGGACTCACCGGGGGTGATATCCTTAGGAAGTTTTTGGAGTGTCGTCTGAATTGCGTAGTCACGTAGTAGCCAAGGTGGTGCAGGAAGTTTATTGTTGATTGGCGGCAGGTTAATGTTTAACTGCTTCGCAAGTGAAACGCAACGCCGGAGGGTAGAGATGCATTTAAATTCTCTGCGTTGCTTACCAATTCTTCGAAGTATGCTTTGCAGGAGTTTGTTTGGGGAGCAAACAAGTTTCGGGATCAGTTTTGCTGTAGATTCAGACACCAGGTTTTCGATGGACGGAAGCCCGGCCTCGGCTAAGATGCATTTTATGGGTGATGTTGGAAATGCATTGATGCTACGTCTAACAGCAGTGTGATAGCCAGGTCTAAGTAGCCTTATATGCTGGCTTTCACACCACCCAAATATAGGAAGGCCGTATTCAATTTTAGCGAGTATTAGGGCTCTTGTGACCTGAATTAAGGAGTTTATGTTAATAAGAGAGTGTTTGGATGTTAGGTATTTAATGATATTCAGCCTTTTCTCAAGCCTGTCTCTTAAAACTGTAAGTTGCTTTTTATAAGTAAGTTTCTTATCGAAATATACACCTAGTATTTTTAAATTATCGACACATTCTATTGAAAATGTATTAAAGGTTAGGCTAGGGTATGCACATTTGTGCTTTTTACATATGGGCAATATTTTACATTTATTTGGGGAAAGTGTTGCACCAGAACCCAGCCCCCAATTATAAATTTCATCTAGTATAGTTATTAGAATATTATTTAATTGTACTAGGTCTTTGATTTTGCTTGCAATAATAGCGTCATCTGCATACATTATTAATTTGACGTGTTTATGCTTTGTTATAATGTTATTTATTTGTTCAAAGGCTATTATAAACAGAACAACAGATAGCGGAGACCCTTGGGGAATTCCATTGTGAAGTTTAAAGTGGGAAGAGAGGACATTATTTATCTTAGCTCGAAATGAGCGCTGAGTCATGAAGGCCTTTACTAAACTGAAGACTCTTCTACCCACCCCCCATGTTGCAAGCTGTTGGAGAACTGTATGAACACCCACGCGATCAAAAGCTTTTTTAAAATCAGTCGCCAACAGTGTGACGTGATTTTTTGTTGAAAGAGCATCCGACGCGCAGGGAATCCATCGTGCTATGCTGTGGCTTAAAACCGACTTGGCTCGGACTTAGACGTTTTGTTTTGGTGATGTACCACATAAGTCTACGGGCTAGCATTTTTTCGAGGGTTTTGCTGAGACATGAAAGCAGTGAGATGGGGCGGAAATTTGTCACTTCTGATGGCGGCTTGTTGGGTTTACATATAGGAATAACTATTGCAGACTTCCAAACATGGGGATACCGACCTTGGTTAAATATAGAATTAAAGATTTCTAGAAGCTTGGCTTTAGCCGCTGGTCCTAAGTGCTTAAACATTTGATATGAGATACGGTCGTATCCTGGGGTTTTACCATTCGCTGTTAGTAGAGTTGATTCAAGTTCAATAATAGTAAAGTCCTGTTCAAGTTATCGAGCTGCCAATGTCAGATTATTTGGAGAGTATATATTCCCTAGTAACAATTTTTTTTGTCGGGTATATTCGCTGTTGAAATTTTCATCCCTAGAATATAGCAATTTCAAATGGTTCTGTGAGCACATTGTTTTGGGCTTGAATATATTTAATTTGTTGAAATGGGGCTCCTACAAGTTTTTTAATGTCGGCCCAAACCTTCTTTGTTGTAGCCAGTGGGGTTATGTTGGAAGTAAAAGCTTCGAACGATTCCCTTTTGCTGATTTAACGGCTCTTTTAAAAGTTGCGTTGGCTTTTTTATAAGAAATAAGGTTTGTATCGTTCATTTGATGTTTGTATACATGCCAAAGATTTTGTTTTATTTTCTGTAACTTTTGGAGATCTTTGTTCCACCAACAAATCTTTTTTGAATAAGTGTGGGGCTTGGTCTCGGGTATTGTAACATTTGCAGCAGTTCTTATGCATTTTGTAAACTTTGCTACTTGTAATGGGATGTTGTCAGTAGAAGGCAATTGTGTGAGATTCTCACAAACTGAACTAAATTTATCCCAATTTGCTAAATCTATTTTGTATTTGGGGGAAAATTTATTTTTTACAGAATTATGATGTTGGGTTAAATTTGTGAGAATCGGGAAGTGATCGCTTCCGTAAAGGTCAGGAAGGGCCGACCAATTACAGAAGGGGTAGATAACTGGCGAGGTTAAAGTGAGATCAACATTTGTGAAAGTCTTGTGTGTGTTAAAATGGGTAACTGAGCCGTCATTTACCAGTACTAAGTTGCTCTGAGCGACTGCCTCAATTACTTTACGCCCTCTGGTGTTTGTTGAACATGACCCCCAAGCATAGCTCCAGGCGTTAAAATCGCCCAAAAATATTAAGGGATGATTTATATGATTAATAATTAAAGACAGCTCGTTGGCAGAAAAGTTTTGGGCAGGTGGAATGTAGGCATTTAGGATTTTTATTTTTTGGCCAAAATCTAGCTGAATAGCGATGTGTGAGATATTCGAATTATGGGCAGATTGCATTAAAGTGTGGGGTAGGTGCCTTCTAACAAGAATACCCACTCCTTGCTTCGAATTTAGGTTTAGTGGCAAATTAGTAAAATAACCAATATATTGTTTGGACAGATTATGTTTATTGAATTGTATGGTAAGTGAGTTTCCTGAAGACATATAATATCAGGGCTTTTGTTGGCGATTAAGATTTTTAATTCATCGTAATTGTTTATATAGCCATTTTAGGTTTATTGTATAATTTTAATTGTCATTGATAAGTATTAAATAATTTAAGTTATACTATATGTCAACAGGGGCTTAGTTTTTTTTTTTTTTTTTGGTTGTGATTTAATTATTTAGTTAATAATCTGACATTGACTCGACTGAGCCAAGGTCATTAATGTGTTTTGTTTGGTTTGTCATTGATTCCGGGGCGTTGTTGTTTAGTGTAAAAGTTGAAAAAGAAGAGTGCGAATGATTGTTAGTTGTGTGTTTTGTTGTTGTCGTGCGTTCAACTGGAGCAGCTGATTTGTTTGTAGAAGTATTGTAATTTGATTTAGAGTTTTGGGAGGAGGAAGGGATAGGGAAAGAAGAGTCGCCAGAAACGTGGCGATCGTCAGCGCTAGAAGTTACGGTGTCTGCCAAGTGTTGTTATACTTTGATACCAAAGGTATCATAGTATATTGGGTTTGTGCAATGTCCGTCATGGTGCCCGTCCGTCTGTCCGTCTGTCCGTCTGTCCGTCCGTCCGTCCGTCTGTATGAACGCAACTTTTTTCGACACCCTTAAAGCTAGAGCCTTGAAACTTTGCAAATATCTTGGTACATGCCTTCGTCAGACAAAGTGTTAAATGTAGGGCGCTACGACCTCAGGGAGCCTGGGAAATCGATAACAAGTCGATACACCTCGATGTGCGAATCGATAAAACACTTATATATCCCACATTTAAGCAGCTAGAGTTACCAAATTTGGGAGAAAGATAGCTGGTAACATTCCTCAAAAAACTGCATTAAAAGTTTGGATGCCACGCCCACCTATTTCGCCCCCAGCCCCTCCAATTATAAACAAAAATGCCTATATCTTCTACAGTTTTGAAGGTTTAGCCACCAAAATTGACATGAAGGTAGATACTGACATCTGACAAAGTTATGCATCAAAACATTGGATGCCACGCCCCCAAACAACGGGATATGCCCCACCGCCCTAAAAAAACCGGAAGGCATGTATCTTCGCCAGTTTTTAAGCTAGAGTCACCAAATTTGGTATGAACATTGGTAGTGACATCCGTAGCAGGTGTACATCAATGTTTTGGATGCCACGCCCACTTATTCCGCCCACCGCTATATCTCTCTCAGTTTTTGAGCTAGGCTCTTCAAATTTGGTATGAACATTGTTAGTGGCATCCGTAACAGATCTGCATCAATGTTTTGGATGCCACGCCCACTTATACCGCCCACCTCTATATCTTTGTCAGTTTTTGAGCTAGAGTCTCCAATTTTATACCCAAAACCCTCATATATTACTATTTGCACTCAGAATCCTTAACACAGCTATGTGAACTGGTATCAAAGTATATCGCAGTCGGTTGTGTCCGACTGCAACGTTTTTTCTTGTTTTTGTTTTGTCTCTGTTATCGTTTTATTTTCGTTCTGCTTTACCGCAGTAACACCTGCATAGCTGCTTGGGCTGGAAGTTTTAGGCTGTGAAGCTCTGAAGAAGTTTTTCGCTTCGGGCATTGTACATTTTTTTGTTGTTTTTATTTTTAGAATTTCTTTTTGCTGTTTGAATGCGTTGCATTGCTTATCAGAGGCGGCATGGGCTTGGGAACAATTTACGCATTTGGGGAACAGTTACCGGTGTGGGGGGCTCCACCGCATGTATTGCATGCTGGCTCATTTTTGCAATTTTTTTTTGTGTGACCAAGTTTTTGGCAAGACTTGCATCTCATTGGATTAGGGATATATTCCGAGACTTTAGCATTGTGCCATGAAATAGTAATTTTGGGAGGGAGATTATATAAATCAAATGTAAGCAGCATAACACCGCTGGGCTGTGGGCCTTTTTCAGTTTGTTTCAGGAATTTGTACACTGAGGTGACTTTTTGTGAGCTAAGATTCTCAACGATTTCGTCTTCGGGAATACCGTTTGAATAAGGCGCGTAGATTGTACCTTTTATGGAATTCAACGATTCATGAAGTTTGCACTCAATTTCGCATAAACCAGGCAGTTGTGTTGTTTTAATAAACACATTTGCATCTGCTATAGTGTTCACTAGCATTAATAAATTGCCGTCTTTTAAGTTGGAAATTGAGGCGAAATTTTTATACTTTGATACCAAAGGTATCATAGTATATTGGGTTTGTGCAATGTCCGTCATGGTGTCTGTCCGTCCGTCTGTCCGTCTGTCCGTCCGTCTGTATGAACGCAACTTTTTTCGACACCCTTAAAGCTAGAGCCTTGAAACTTTGCAAATATCTTAGTACATGTCTTCGTCAGACAAAGTGTTAAATGTAGGGCTCTACGACCTCAGGGGGCCCGAGAAATCGATAACAAGTCAATACACCTCGATGTGCAAATCGATAAAACACGAATATATCCCACATTTTAGCAGCTAGAGTCACCCATTTTGATGGCAAGATAGCTGGTAACATTCCTCAAAAAACTGCATTAAAAGTTTGGATGCCACGCCCACCCATTTCGCCCCCAGCCCCCCTCCAATTATAAACAAAAATGCCTGTATCTTCTACAGTTTTGAAGCTATAGCCACCAAAATTGACATGAAGGTAGATACTGACATCTGAAAAAGTTATGCATCAAAACATTGGATGCCACGCCCCCAAACAACAGGATATGCCCCACCGCCCTAAAAAAAACCGGAAGGCATGTATCTTCGCCAGTTTTTAAGCTAGAGTCACCAAATTTGGTATGAACATTGGTAGTGACATCCGTAGCAGGTGTACATCAATGTTTTGGATGCCACGCCCACTTATTTCGCCCACCGCTATATCTGTCTCAGTTTTTGAGCTAGGCTCTTCAAATTTGGTATGAACATTGTTAGTGGCATCCGTAACAGATCTGCATCAATGTTTTGGATGCCACGCCCACTTATACCGCCCACCTCTATATCTTTGTCAGTTTTTGAGCTAGAGTCTCCAATTTTATACCCAAAACCCTCATATATTACTATTTGCACTCAGAATCCTTAACACAGCTATGTGAACTGGTATCAAAGTATATCGCAGTCGGTTGTGTCCGACTGCAACGTTTTTACTTGTTATTTATAAGTTTAAGTGCTTTATGGACCGAAAAGCAATTATATTCCGAAATAGGTTTATCACTGTTTTTGGCGGAGATGGTAATATATTTGGGATTCGTTGTATTTTTTATTGGGAGTTCCGGGAAGTTTGAGTAGAGTATTTGCGGCTGTCTCCGTTTCTTAGGTGGGCAGTCGTTCGAAGCTAGCGTTGCGAACTGATTGCTCCCCAAATTGGGTGGCTCAGGGCCCCCCATGATTATCTAACTTAGACTAGATTAGTCTTACGATAGACACACTTCGCGATGGAGGAATATAGAGAAGAGAGCTTTTGTTTTTGTTTTTGGGAACGAAAGAAAGAGGAAAAAGAGATCGAAAAACACTGATAGCGACACTATTTATTAGCAACTGACGTCTGCTCACGATGAGTGTTAGTCGGCGACTGTGTTGGATATATTTCGGGCATTTGTTGTAGGAGGCGGTATGTTCCTCGGCACAATTGGCACATTGGGTACGGGTACATTGATTTTCGTGTGGTGGAAGATTACATGAGCCACAGATGGGCTCATTAGTGCAGCGGGTAGTTGTGTGCCCAAATAACTGGCATTTTTTGGGTTTGGAGTGTACGGTCTGACTTTGATCTTGTACCAGGAGACTTCCATGGAGTCGGGTAGATGAAACAGGTTGAAGGTGAGGAGCATTACACCGGAAGGTTTGGTTTTACCGTCAACGGTTTTGTTAAGTTTGTAGACTGCTGTGACACCTTGTGATGCAAGTTCTTTAACAATTTCATCCTCAGGAATGTTGATTAGACAGGGGGCGTAAATAGTTCCTTTGGTGGAGTTCAGCGTATCGTGTAGGCTAGCTTTGATTTTGCATAAGCCTACCAGTTCCGTTGCCGATAGAAATTTGCTGGCGGAGATTGCGTCCCTAGTTAGCAACAGGAGATTGCCATCTCTGAGTTCGCTTATGGAGACTATGTCATTGCTAATTAGCTTGAGAGCTCGGTGTGTTGCAAAGCAGGAGTATTCATTTAGTGGTTTATTTTTATCTTCACTCGTGATAGTGATGAATTTGGGGTTAGGCAGCTGGATCACTGGTAAACCAGGAAAGGAGACAATTGATTTGTGAAATGTTTTATGTCTTTTGGTTTCGGGGGGATCGGCCAGCATGGCGAACCGATTGTCCCCCAGGTTGGCTTGCCCGTTGGGCATATTAGGCGCTTTATTGGACACGTGCAAGAGCTTGCCTTTTTTTTCACAAAAGAAAAGAAAAACAATAGGTGCGCGAAAAGCAAGAGAGATAACAAATTGTTCGTTTCACAAGATAAGAAAGGCGAAGAGAACGTCTGCACTGTTCAAGTGATAGCCGAAGACTATGGATCAAACTTAAAGAGTAATCAAGTGTGTTTCCTTTTTGAATAATATGATAACTTTTACAACAAAATGCGCGTCGTCAATTAACTTTTGTTCATAGTGAATCAATTATTTATCAGTTGTTAAGAAGTTTGCATTTCATTAATAAGTATAAATAATATTTGCGTTTATCGAATTATTATGAAGTTAAATGAAAATTGTTTTAAGTCATCTTGAAGATATTATCAAAATGTTAAGATTAAATGTATTAAGACTCACGATGAATTAACGTGTTATTTAATGGGCACCTGAACACTTATCACACTCTAACATTTATAGGGTAGAATCATGCATATTTCTTAGATTCTACAGGTAGGGAGGGTAAAGACAGAAGAATAGCTCCACCTTAGTTCTTCTAACTCACATATCTCTTGAGTGAATTTTAATTGACTTTGGTTCTCCTCAATATACCTTATCTGTCTACGACTTTTATTCTAGTGACGCGTATGTCAAGGCATTTCCAAAGATCCCACCCCAATAGCCCTGAGCACGGCCGGAACCGTATAGTAGACAGGGAATTGCCGAAACATTACTGTTGTGCACGTTACACCCTTCCTCCAGGGTTAGAAGGAGCTCCGCCGACGCCAGCTTGCTTTTATGTAGATTGAGCTGGAGTGCCCTCAGCATTTTGGCTGTTAAGCTCGTTGTTGTCAGAGGAGTGGCGCTTTTTGAGGCGTAGGTAGACACTACCCATGCCCCACGCCATCTTCCCGAATCGCGGATAGAGCAAATCCTCGGCCACCTTGCTGATTTGCAAGATCATGTGCTGGCCCTTGCTATCAGGCTTCGCCACATGAAGCACCTGCCAGACAGCGGTTGGCACGTCCGGATTTTGCCACTATAGAAGTCGCAGCGCCTGCTCCTTAGGCACGACTCGTGGAAGGAGCACCTTCGCCTTTGGTACGGAGGGAATCTTCGTTCTCTCCACTACCTCCAGCTGGGCGCCCTCCCACGGAGCCGCCATGGCTGCCACTGCCTGCGTGACCCATTTGAGAGTGCTCTCATCCTTGTAGCTAAGAATCTTCACTCCGGTATACCACCCCGCGCTATCAAACGCGTTTAGTAGAGCGGACTCCACCTTCTGCCACTGATCTGCTGACATCTTGCCATTAGGATCGCTCCTGTCGATGAGCGCAACGACTAAGTGCCGCTTCGCCACATCGCTGGCGGTTTCCTTTTGGCTCTTGGGGGATTTGACCGCTTGCTGGCCGGCACCTCCGATTTGGCCGTCTTCATGGAACGCTGTCGTTTAGCTGACAGCTGCTCCTCGACCCTGTTTGCGTAGGCGCTGGTGGTGGCCTGCATCTGCGGTTTCTGCGCAAAATGCCGCCTGCCCTCCTCAATCTTTTGTTCGGCCCATTGCAGCTTGCTCCTCTCCTCGGGAGCTCTGATCTTTAGAGCCGCCTTGTAGTGTGCCTTCGCTCTAATACCCTCTTTTCACCGCTTGGACCCTGCCATACTAGTGGCCTTGGCATCCTCCTGGTTCAGACTGGGTAGAAGCTTTCCATCGGCTTCGTTATCTGAAAGTTTGCTTGGCTCGCAATCGGATTCTGAGCCGAATTCCGCATTGCTTCACCAAAGCGTGGGTTTTTTGGCAGTAGCGATGCAACTGCTGTGGCCTGCTCCAACCACCGCAGAGGTGTGACTGCTGGCGACACGTTGAGGAGTAGCCCCCCCGTGCCCGCCGGTGGAAGCGGTCGCGCCTTCCACCGACGTTTGGGCTGATATCCCAGCCCGAGTTGCTCCATTTTTGCTGTTCTCCATTTTGATTGGTTATTAATCGGGAATCACTCCTTAGCGTTTTTAGCCTACCGCCAGGCACCTCCAACCATGGCTTTTAGTCTCAGTACCTCCAATGTGCCGAGGCCATCGAAGTGTACTGTACCAAAGCCTTAGCTAGGCACTGTACCACCATGGGTGCAGTCGCGCGGAGTCGTAGGACAATGCCCGTCTGCTCAGTGGCAGTAAAGTGCCCGTTGCCCAGCCGGCACCCTCGGGGTGGGTTCAGTTGGAGGATTTTCGCCAGCTTCAGAGTGTATAAGAGCTAGAGACTTCAAACTTAAAACTTAAACTCTCCTATACCATAAGCAGATCAAGTTTGCTTTAAATTTTCGATAGCACTTCTGGTTTCTGATACACACATGTGCTCGATAACAAAAAATTCTTTAATTTCAAAAAAAAAAAACTATTGATAAAATAATGAACATTTCAAAAATTTGAAAAAATAAATTTTGTCATTTTTGCCATATTGGTCACTGGGTAAATACACTCAAAAGACTGTACAATACGTAAGGGGTTAAGAGTATGTCCTAGTCGGGATTTCTCGACTAGAGACTTCTTTCTTGTTTTGAATTGTGTTATTTACATTTATACTATGATGAAGTTATTATTGTCTTTCATCACTTGCGTTTTTTTTTTTTTTTTTTGAATTGCCATGAAAACAAATTTTATAAAATCTGCATTGGATGTACTTTCTTGCTATTGATTGATTCGTTGGCTTGAGTATAAATTTTACATAAGCAAAAGTATATTGTACCAAATATATGAAACTAGAGTCCACATTTCTTTACATGTTGCCTAATAATTCACAAGTGGTTCTGGCTTTCCTAACATGGCATGTGCTTTGGAAAGCCGAACTAATTTATCAGCTCACAACGTCACGCCGTTCAAATATTACATTGTTCTTTTTAAAACACCTCTTTTGTATACCCTTAACCCATAAATTGGGTAAAAAAAAAGGGTATAATTTTTGTGCAAATGTATGTAACAGTGGGTAATGTGTAAGCGCAGTAGAGTTAAAGAGATAGAGAGATAGAGAGAACAAAAGAATAATTACTATATACTATACTAGTAAGGGCCCCGCTTGCTTCGCTGCAACAATAGTTTTTACAAAATTTTAACAATAAATATAAAATAAATAAATTAGTCAATGTTTAACAACATTTTAGCAAAGTATTTAATATTCTCTTTTTCACGCCACCATTGAGGTTGAGAATCAGACGCGTCATTTTACTTTGATACCAAAGGTATCATATTATATTGGGTTTATGCAATGTCCTTCAAGGTGTTTGTCCGTCCGTCCGCCCGCCCGTCCGTTTGAGCGCAACAGTTTTAAAGCTATACTCACAAAATTTGATGGGAAGGTAGATGCTGAAGTCTAACAAAACTATGCATCAAAACGCCACGGCCCCACTGATACCGTCCACCTTCTAAAATCCGAAAACTCTATATCTTTTTCAGTTTTTGGGCTAGAGTAACCAAATTTGGTAGAAACATTGTTAGTGACATCCGTAACCGATCTACATCAAAGTTTTATATGCCACGCCCACCTTTTCCACCCACCTCGTAAAATCTTAAATTTCTATATCTTTCCCAGATTTTGCGCTAGAGTCACCAAACTTGGAAACATTGTTAGTGACATCCGTTACAAATGTGCAATATTAGGTGCCACGCCCACTTATACCGCCCTCCTCTATATCTTTCTCAGTTTTTGCGCTAGAGTCTCCAAACTTGATAGGGAGATAGAAGGTGCACCAACCAAAGTTACAAATGTCAGCTCGAAAATTATATCAAAACAACAATAGCAATAGTTAGAATAACAGAGAATAACGGAGACACATTCACAGGGCATGTGTTTTGTTTTTGTAAACTCGCTGGCGATCGCTTGTACAGACGGCAGAAGTGGAATGGGTCATGTGTTTTGTTTTTGTAAGCTCGGTCGGCGTTCAAACTCACAGCTTGTGCTACAATGAGGCGCCAGATTGGTGGAGTGAGGTAAAATGATAAACGCAGGACCTTGATTTGTATGGGAGGTACTCGAAGGAGTGCTCTCTTTCAACCTGAATGGAATATTTTGTGAAAATTTCAGCCTTCTAGCTGTTTTCGTTTAGGTTGTGGGTCTCTCAACAATCAGTCAGTCAGTCAGGACAAACTATTTTATATATATAGATATATGATATATATATATATATATATATATATATATATATATACTAGTAAGGGACCCGCTTGCTTCGCTGCGCCGATAGTGTATATAAATTTAAGTTTTAGTAGTTTTTATTAATTTTAGAAATAGTATAGATAGATATAAAATAAATAAATAAGAAAATATATAACAACATATATTATAGCAAAATATTTAATATTCTCTTTTCCACGCCACCATTGAGGTAGAGAATCAGACGCGTCATTTTTTATATTGTGGTTTCCCCAGTAGGCCTTATCCACATGTTTAATTTATTTAGAGCTTATTAACATTTGTTAAGAGCTTCTTGATAAACGATATTTGCTGTCTTTCCGTCAGGTGCTAATACAACTAAACTCTTTGGTGAACTGACTCTTGAGCAAGCTACATAAAATTGGCCATGAGAGAAACAATCGTTTCTTAAGTCTAGTCCGGCTAATTTAAGAGTTTGTCCCTGTGATTTATTTATTGTTAGGGCAAAGCAAACTTTTAAGGGAAATTGCAATCTTTTAAATTGAAATGGCAATTCAGCATCAGAAGGTATTAATGGAATTCTAGGTATTAGAACCGTTTCCCCTATACCATTGCCAGTAAAGATCCTTGCTTCGACAACATTTTTATGAAGATTCATAACTTGCAATCTTGTACCATTGCACAGTTTTGGCGGCTTCAAGTTGCGAATCAACATTACAGGTGAACCAATCTTTAAAGTTAACTTATGTTGAGGCAAGCCAGACGGATTTAATGAATTAAGAAATTCGACGGGGTAATGAACTGCATCTTCGACTTCAATCACAGAATCAATAGAGTTATATGTCATTTCTGTACTTTGAAATGATTTTAATAAAAACTCGTTTATTTCTAATGCATTGTCATTTCTTGCGGTCAAAATAGCACGTTCTGATAACCATTCAAGTGGTTTAACCTTGATATTTTTAATATCTGGAAATATTTTTAAAGTAAGTTCTTCAATACTTTTAACAACATGACATAAAGTTGATGGTAAAATTATTTTGCCATCATAGGTTGGAAGTAATCCATTTCCAATTTTAAGAAGCATTTCTGCAAATTCACCAGCTATAGTATCACCATTTAAGTGCACTCGCATATTTTTCGATAATGCCATTTTATGTATTTTGGGCCACAAAATTGAAGACTTTAAGCACGCATTTATTTCATCAGCTCTTGTTCCTTTGGGGATAACAGGAAGAGTTTGTCGAGAATCACCAGCTAAGAGAACAGTTATGCCACCCATTAGGTATTCACTATCTCGAATGTCTTTCAAAGATCGATCCACAGCTTCAAAAGCACCTTTATGGGCCATAGTACACTCATCCCAAACAATTAACTTGCATTCTTTGAGCACAGCAGCAATATTACTTTGCTTTGAAATAGAGCAATGTGGTGTTTCTAAATTAATCAAATTAAATGGAATCTTAAATGTAGAATGCGCTGTGCGACCACCATTTAGTAAAGTGGCAGCGATACCGGAAGAAGCAACGGCCAATGCAATTTTATTACCTTGCCGTACCTTTGCCAATAATAAATTTAAAAGAAACGTTTTACCTGTTCCACCAGGTGCATCTAAGAAATATATTTCTCCTTTTTGTGCTTCAACGCTATGTAGTATTTTTTCGTATACTTGTTTTTGCTCGGCAGTAAGAAGTAGCTCATTTTGAACAACAAAATTATCTCTATTTTCATAATTTGTTTCTCTGTAATAATCAATATTTTGTAAAATTACACCGGATCTAATTGGTTGTGGAAGTCCATAATTTGTCAAGTTTTGGCCACCAATAGACAGTACAATATCTTCAATGAAAATAAGACATTTATTAAAAACATCATTTTCTTCATTCTGATCAATACTTCTGTCATGTATAAAATTAAAGGCTCTTAAAAAATCTTCTGAGAAACTTTCTTTATGAGTGTTCCAAAGTCTTAGGGCATCCGATATTTGACAAAATACTAACATTATTGCAAAAAGTTCTCGCAACTTTGTTGGATTTTGACATGTTACGGCGTCGGCTATTGTTGAATCCCAGTGCCTATCATCTTCTAGTAATCCTAGAGCTTTACACGCCAATTGAAATGATGCGTATGTTATACCATTAACTGTTTTTAAACTTACAAATGAAGTTGGGCCTCTTACAAAATGTAGTAAAAGTCTTAAGTAAAAACATTCTGTATTATTTGGATGAATAGTGTAAACTCTGCCCAAAGCAGAATCTCTTTTAACTCCAGGAAAACTTGGGACATCGTGCCCACGTTTTCGTCTTTGAAATTCTTTATTGTTCCATGTAAAATACGATGGAACTTCACAATACAGAAGTGTTCTTGCAAACTCATCACGTGTGCATAGCTCAAAAAAGGCTAGCAAAGTGGTTTTAACTGGAGTGCTTAATCTGTCAGTTAATTGTTGCGGATTATTGGGGTTAAAATATATCCGTTGACCATTTTCTAAATGAACAGCTAAGTGTATAATAGCCGGAAAACGTTCATGTATGGAAAATGCAAGAATTCTCCATACCGCTTCTGAGCTACTTATATACCGGCCACTTTCATACATATGAATTTCATTACGTTTGTCTTCAAGAGTAAATGATGCTTGATCACTACCTTTGTTAACATATTTACAAATGTATTTAATAGACTTTACGGAACTACAATACTCAACATTTATGTGAGCTTCAAATGTTCTCAAAAGTACACAATTGTAAGGAACAACCCAACGATTATCTATGCAATTACCATTTATATTAATTGCATTACCACCATCTTCTAACGCTCTTCTACGATATAGAGGGTAACTATCTTTTCCAGTCATAGTTTCTTTGAGAAACTGTCGAGGAAAATTTTTGGTACATTTTCCATTTGTCATGCATGGCGATTTAGAATTAAATGCACCGCAAGGGCCATGAATCATATTTGACTTTACAATGTTAAATAACAAAGGATCCTCATCTGCGTTTGGTATTTCGGCACAGATAATATTATCGATTTTATCTGGTCTTATTTTATTTTCTAACCAAAGTAGAATATGTATATGAGGTAAACCCCGCTTTTGCCATTCCACAGAGTACATAAAACATTGCACGCTTCCAAACAAAGAACCTTTTGTCAAAAGTGACATTAAAACTTTAACTTTCAAATGAAAAACTCGAGCTATAATATCGTGACGATCATGAGGTTTTTGACCCGGGAATAGAGCACTTTTTATGTCATTCCATTGTGGATTGCATGTAAATGTTATGAAAAGATCTGGTCGCCCATAATGGCGAACATATGTCATAGCATCTTGAGTTTTTTCATGCATATATCGTGCAGAGCTTGTAAAAGAGGATGGTAAAATAACCATCTGACCAAGTTGAGCTGCGTCAACATCTTGTTGGCCTATTGCATCTTTTAGATGTATATAGCTATCTGCTCTGAGTTTCGCTTGATTGTGGCGAATATAATTTAATCTTTCTGTTTCAATTTTAGCATACATATCAACCAAAAATTGACTAAAAAGGGAACGACAATAAATTAAATGATTTATCTCTGATTGACGAATCATTATTTTGTAACTATAAAAGCTTGACGCAGATATCGTTTTTTTTGAATCCTCCTTATTTAATAATGGATTCCATTGTGGTATATCTACTGAATAGCCATCTTCGCCATACGGAAATAGCAAAGGGTACTGTAAGGCATCGTATGATCGATGCACCTCACTTATACGATGCAATTTATTATTATGGCTTTCAATAACAATATCGCGCTTTTCAAATTGCTGACCAACAATAACTAAAGCTACTTCGCTTGATCGAGGTGCATTATAAAGCCCTTTGTGAGCACCAGCGGGTGTTCGATCAGCGTGTATAACTAATTTATAGTCTTTCCTACTTGTTGGTATTTTATTGAGAGCCATTTTTAGATCTTTTACATAACGATTATGTTGATGAAACATAAATTGAAGATCCTTTACTATGCTTATATCAACATTTGAAATATTTTTGCAACGTAATTGAACTTCCTTTTCATCTTCACCGACAAAATAAATTTGAAGAAACTGCATTTCTTCATTTGGCATAGGTCGGACACTACCAATTAAGTGATACACTTGTCCTTGGACTTTGAAGGTTGACCAACCTTCATTTATTATTTTTGAACTTCCAAAAGAAGTCATTTGAAAGCAGCTGTTATACTTTCTTATACGGTCAATAAAATGATTATGCTTGGGATGTCCACCAATTATTAAGCTTTTAAGTGGATCAGGCAAACTTCCATTTTGTGAAAGTTTAACTTTTCCTGCCTTGCAACAGATACCCATGGGCTCATTTTTCCATTTTAAAGCATTACAGTCTTTGCATATCAAATTCATACTACCAAGATTAGTAATTTTATCAGACTTGTAGGCTATCTCAAAATCATAGTTAAAACCAGACATGGCCTTAACACTCCATGCACGCAAACGCCTTTCTTGACGTGCATCAGGATTATCAGCCTGATGTCTTCTCACTGCATCTCTATGAGCTTCAGGATTATCAGCCTGATGTCTTCTCACTGCATCTCTATGAGCTTCAGGATTATCAGCCTGATATCTTTTTGATGCTTCTATGTGCTTATCCCTATTTTGATCAAAATATTTTTTATCTGAATGTTTTCGTGCATTTTTTTCTGTTTTGTCGGTGAACCGACGCCGTCTTTTAACAGGATTTTTAACATTATCGGTTGAACATTCACTTGATGTGTCAAAATCTTGGGTTAATACTTCCTCTAAAGGAATATAAACATCGAAATGTCCATTCATTATTGGACCAGTAAAACGCAATCTTTTTACAGGATGCATATTATTGCCAAATGCTTGTAATAAATTTCCATCTTGAAAAACTTGAAAACATGCACCATAAATTTCTGCTGCTGCTTGAAGCTCACATGCAGTACCATATGTACATGAGTTTGACATAGCGCACTCATATTGTTCAGAAGAGCTATAACACTGTCCATTTGAATTCATGCTAAAGCTTGCAAAAGATTCCCAGTTGGTAACGACATGGGTTACAATATGTTGTCGTATGGTGGCATGGAAGCCTTCCCTACCAAATAAAAGGTGGGAAATAGATCTAAAAAGACAGGCTCCATCACCAATTATGCTAACAACTGAATGCAGCACCAAAACACCCTTTATATCTAAAGTTTCAACAGGCATATTTAATTTAGCTCAAAGTCAATTGACTACACTGAAAAACGATTGTTGCAACGTAACAGTGTTTATACGCAGGTATAGAATTCAATAAAATTGAGTATACCAACTTATATTATTTCAATAGAATATTTAGATCGCTTAGTTGTATTTGAATTTTAAATGCACTAAAGCAGCGTCTATATGACTATTAAATGAAATAATAAGCCAAATAGAAGACAACTATATATAATGTTGCTTCAATTGTTAATTCTAAAATTAACTTATTATTTTTGTGTTTTAAAAACAACAAAAGAAATAAACAACTTAATATGAAGCTGAGTATTCAATTAATTACTTCTTAAAAATAAGTTAAAAATTGGCTTCACTGTACAACGATTGTAACAACGTTACAGTGTTTATACGCAGGTATAGAATTCAATAAAATTGAGTATACCAACTTATATTATTTCAATAGAATATTTAGATCGCTTAGTTGTATTTGAATTTTAAATGCACTAAAGCAGCGTCTATATGACTATTAAATGAAATAATAAGCCAAATAGAAGACAACTATATATAATGTTGCTTCAATTGTTAATTCTAAAATTAACTTATTATTTTTGTGTTTTAAAAACAACAAAAGAAATAAACAACTTAATATGAAGCTGAGTATTCAATTAATTAATTCTTAAAAATAAGTTAAAAATTGGCTTCACTGTACAACGATTGTAACAACGTTACAGTGTCTATACGCAAGTATAGAATTCAATAAAATTGAGTATACCAACTTATATTATTTCAATAGAATATTTAGACCGCTTAGTTGTATTTGAATTTTAAATGCACTAAAGCAGCGTCTATATGACTATTAAATGAAATAATAAGCCAAGTAGAAGACAACTATATATAATGTTGCTTCAATTGTTAATTCTATAATTAACTTATTATTTTTGTGTTTTAAAAACAACAAAAGAAATAAACAACTTAATATGAAGCTGAGTATTTAATTAATAAATTCTTAAAAATAAGTTAAAAATTGGCTTCACTGTACAACGATTGTAACAACGATACAGTGTCTATACGCAAGTATAGAATTCAATAAAATTGAGTATACCAACTTATATTATTTCAATAGAATATTTAGACCGCTTAGTTGTATTTGAATTTTAAATGCACTAAAGCAGCGTCTATATGACTATTAAATGAAATAATAAGCCAAATAGAAGACAACTATATACAATGTTGCTTCAAATATTAATTCTAAAATAACTTATTCTTTTTGTGTTTTAAAAACAACAAAAGAAATTTAAATACGTTGTTCGTTATTTAAATATTTAAATAATAGTTATTAAATATTTTTTATAACTTATCATAAAAATACGTATTTTAAATGAATTGTATATTAATACGAAAATCAGAATAATAAATAACTCACTGATCCAAAAAGTAACTTTTAATGCTATCCTTTAATACAATTATATTAAAAAATTAGCTTAAACGAAACGTTACTTTCTTTTTTCACAATAAATGTATACTAAAATGCATAACCAATTCCCTTACAATTGAATGTAAAAACATAAATTGGAAAAGAGCATTACAGTTATTCCTCTAATCAACACACAGCGAGCTCTTACATACAACGCTTGTACTTAAGAGCTTGGTGTGGGTGGTACAAATTAGGCAATGCCATTCCCTTAAATTCAGCCTCTTAGTTATGCTTAACTAAGCCTATAAGTTCGAAGGAGGTAGGGATATTAAGATTCATGTTTGACATGCAGAGCGTGCGAATAAATTATCAACAACAAAAGCGCATGATTGCATTCAAATTTTTTTATATCTAAGTCTTAAGAGCGACGCGCGCGTCTAGTTTTAAGCCGCTCTCAGGTTGTGGGAGCGCGACTCACACGTTCATTGCACACATGCATAAATTCGCTCAACTGTGTATGCTGCTTGCGGTGATTTCTAGTGCTTCTCTCTATGAACTTACTGTGACGACGAAATATACTGACAACTTTGTTTTGCAAGCAATCGATGAGTAAAATATTACATTATATTTATACCCTAATCCCATAAACTGGGCAAAAAGGGTATATTTGTTTTGTGCAAAAGTATAAAACATGCAGAAGGAAGCATCTACGAACCCGTTTTTAAGGACTATAAGAGCTAAAGACTTCAAATTTGGAACATAACTTCTACAAAGCCATAGACAGATCAAGTCAATATAGATCGTTAGGTATATATATTAGTTATATAGATCGACTAGTAAGTGACCCGCTTGCTTCGCTGCGCCAATATTTTTTCAAAATTTTAATATATATAAAATAAATTAGTTAATGTTTAACAACATATTAGCAAAGTATTTAATATTCTCTTTTTCACGCTACCATTGAGGTTAAGAATCAGACTCGTCATTTTACTTTGATACCAAAGGTATCATATTATATTGGGCTTATGCAATGTCCGTCAAGGTGTCTGTCCGTCCGTCCGTCCGCCCGTCCGCTTGAGCGCAACTTTTTTCAACACCCTTAAAGCTAGAGCTTTGCAACTTTGCGAACATCTTGGTCAATACCTTCGTCAGAAAAAGTGTTAAATTTGGCTCTACGACCTCAGGGGCCTGAGAAATCGATAACAAATCGATACCCTTCGATGTGCAAATCGATCAAACATATATATGTCCCACATTTTAGAAGCTATAGTCACCAAATGAAGGGGCAAGAAATCCGATGGCATTCCTCAAAAAACTACATAAAAAGTTTGGATGCCACGCCCACCTCTTCCGCCCCCAGCCCCCCTTCAGTTATAATCGAAAATGACTGTATTTCCCACAGTTTTAAAGCTATACTCACGAAATTTGATGGGAAGGTAGATGCTGAAGTCTAACAAAACTATTCATCAAAACGCCACGCCCCCACTGATACCGTCCACCTTCTAAAATCCGAAAACTCTATATCTTTTTCACCTTTTCCACCCAACTCGTAAAATCTGAAATTTCTATATCTTTCTCAGTTTTTGCGCTCGAGCCTCCAAACTTGATAGGGAGATAGAAGGTGCCATCCGCCAGACATATGCATCACAAATTTGAATGTCACGCCTACCCCTTCTGCCCGCCTTTTTATACCCAAAACCCCCATCCGTTACAAATACATACAAACTTACATATGTGCTTTGCTTGATTGTTCGAAATTGTATATCAACAATGTTTGTGTGGTACGACGTTACGTCTGAGTTAGATAAGCAGCAAGTAAGCAAATCTACCACTATACAAAGATGTTCAAGATTAAATATTTTCGCACAAAGGGCTCGCTATAAAAAAAAACTACAAATTGAATGTATGTACATATGTATGTCCATATCTATACAACTTTTTTGCATTAAATAAACATACGTATGTATGCAGATTACATTTTCTTAAGTTTCTATTTGTTAGTGCGTTTGTTTTTGAACTGTATATACATATATATTTGCACTTGCATTTTTTTTATATAAATGTATGTACAAAAGAATGTTAAATGTACGTACATACATGTGAATGTATGTACATATGTGCATTTGCAACACCAACCAAAGTTACAAATGTCAGCTCGAAAATTATATCAGAACAACAATGGCAATAGGTATTTGTGTGTTAAGTTTTGTTTGATAATTAGCAAGTACGTAGATAAAACCACTCGCGTAACATATTCTGGTGTACAAAACCAAGTTATGTTTTAATTGATTTGTTTTAAATCAATGATACCAACAAAAAGAAGCAACAACAACACTTACAACAACAACAAACGCTGCTGGGGTCGTAAATCAATTGTCATAGGCACAAAGAAGAAAAGAAAAAAACTCATTTGTTTTGATTTTGTCAACTCGTATATATGTATATTAGCTTGCTACAGATACAACAATGTGTGCGTGCATTAACCAATATATGCACTTGCATTTTTGTTAATACATATGTATGTAGGTACTAAACAATGAAAATGCACGTACATACATGTGTATGTATGTACATATGTGCATTTGCAACACCAACTAAAGTTACAAATGTCAGTTTGAAAATAATATCAAAACAACAATGGCAATAGGTATTTGTGTGTTAAGTTTTGTTTGATAATTAGCAAGTATGTAGGTAAAACCAATCGCGTAACATATTCTGGTGTACAAAACCAAGTTATGTTTTAATTGATTTGTTTTAAATCAATGATACCAACAAAAAGAAGCAACAACAACACTTACAACAACAACAAACGCTGCTGGGGTCGTAAATCAATTGTCATAGGCACAAAGAAGAAAAGAAAAAAACTCATTTGTTTTGATTTTGTCAACTCGTATATATGTATATTAGCTTGCTACAGATACAACAATGTGTGCGTGCATTAACCAATATATGCACTTGCATTTTTGTTAATACATATGTATGTAGGTACTAAACAATGAAAATGCACGTACATACATGTGTATGTATGTACATATGTGCATTTGCAACACCAACTAAAGTTACAAATGTCAGTTTGAAAATAATATCAAAACAACAATGGCAATAGGTATTTGTGTGTTAAGTTTTGTTTGATAATTAGCAAGTATGTAGGTAAAACCAATCGCGTAACATATTCTAATGTACAAAAACAAATTATGTTTTAATTGATTTGTTTTAAATCAATGATACCAACAAAAAGAAGCAACAACAACACTTACTAACAACAACAACAACAAATGCTACTTAATTCGAAAAACAATTGTCAAAGGCACAAAGAAGAAAAGAGAATAACGGAGAGAGACAAAAAGTGGAATGGGTCATTTTTTTTTTTTTTTGTTTGAAACCTCGGCGGCGTTGAAACTCACAGCTTGTGCGACAATGAGGCGCCAGAGTAGTAGAATGAGGTAAAGTGATTAATGCAATTAATTGAGTTGTTCAAAATTTAATCCAAATTAAAAATCCTTTCTTAGTGCTCACTTTCAACCTGAATGGAATATAATGTCAAAATTTCAGCCTTCTAGCTCTTATCGTTTAGGCTGTGGGCCTCTCAACAATCAGTCAGTCAGTCAGTCAGGACAAACTATTTTATATATATAGATATACACATTGATCGATAACGAAAAAAATGAATTTTAAAACTTTAAGAGTTAAAACTATGTATAACTTAATAAAATCTGTGAAATTATTAGTTCAAATGAATTAATTATTTCTAAATCTATATCCAGATATATTTTATATTGAGGTGTAGTCAGAAAAATTCCACTACTGCAAGTCATTTAAGCACAGAGTATCGATAAGTCGGGATTTCTCGACTTAAGCCTATTTGCTTGCTTTTGTAATGCAACTTGCTACAGATACAACAATGTATGCGTGCATTAACCAATATTTTCACTTGCATTCTTGTTAATACATATGTATGTAGGTACTAAACAATGAAAATGCACGTACATACATATGTATGTATGTACATGCGTGCGTTAGCAACACCAACTAAAGTTACAAATGTCAGTTTGAAAATAATATCAAAACAACAATGGCAATAGGTATTTGTGTGTTAAGTTTTGTTTGATAATTAGCAAGTATGTAGGTAAAACCAATCGCGTAACATATTCTAATGTACAAAAACAAATTATGTTTTAATTGATTTGTTTTAAATCAATGATACCAACAAAAAGAAGCAACAACAACACTTACAACAACAACAAACGCTGCTGGGGTCGTAAATCAATTGTCATGGGCACAAAGAAGAAAAGAAAAAAACTCATTTGTTTTGATTTTATCAACTCGTATATATGAATATTAGCTTGATACAGATGCAACAATGTGTGCGTGCATTAACCAATATATGCACTTGCATTTTTGTTAATACATATGTATGTAGGTACTAAACAATGAAAATGCACGTACATACATATGTATGTATGTACATGCGTGCGTTAGCAACACCAACTAAAGTTACAAATGTCAGTTTGAAAATAATATCAAAACAACAATGGCAATAGGTATTTGTGTGTTAAGTTTTGTTTGATAATTAGCAAGTATGTAGATAAGACCACTCGCGTAACATATTCTGGTGTACAAAAACAAATTATGTTTTAATTGATTTGTTTTAAATCAATGATACCAACAAAAAGAAGCAACAACAACACTTACTAACAACAACAACAACAAATGCTACTTAATTCGAAAAACAATTGTCAAAGGCACAAAGAAGAAAAGAGAATAACGGAGAGAGACACATCTACAGACGGCAAAAAGTGGAAGGGGTCATTTTTTTTATTTTTTTGTTTGAAACCTCGGCGGCGTTGAAACTCACAGCTTGTGCGACAATGAGGCGCCAGAGTGGTAGAATGAGGTAAAGTGATTAATGCAATTAATTGAGTTGTTCAAAATTTAATCCAAATTAAAAATCCTTTCTTAGTGCTCACTTTCAAGCTGAATTGAATATTATGTGAAAATTTCAGCCTTCTAGCTCTTATCGTTTAGGCTGTGGGCCTCTCAACAATCAGTCAGTCAGTTAGGACAAACTATTTTATATATATAGATATATGTATGTGTGACACATAGATTGGGGACCAACAAATTTAGACATTTGGCCTTATTTATTGTGTGTGATTTTTCTAATAATTCTAAATTTGTAAAGCTTAAGCAATATTTTTTAAGATAGCTTTATTTGTTGTTAGTTTTAAGTAGTTATAAGGTTTAGCCAGTTCGGAGAACTTTTTGTTGCTCTTTGGCGTTAATAAATAAATAAATAAATAAGTGCTGCACAATTAGAAAAAAAAAAAAAAAGAAAAAAAGGATCATTTTTAATCTTGGAGCTTTTGGAGCAATTTTTCGTTACTTATGATACATTTTATAAAGAACGCACATGTCAGGGACATTTGACAAAAAGTATATTTAGGGGACCGTGTCCTTGAAATACGTGTTAAATCTAATGCAAAATATACGTAAAACAATCGTTTTATATTCAACGCATATTTTGGGGTACAAAATTTCGGCGTTGCCACTTTTTTGTAATATTTTATATTATTTATTTCCCTATCGTTTATTTTGGGGACTCTGCACGCTTGTGTCTCTAAAATAGAGGTTTAATATAATGCAGTTGTGTTATCAAATGTGGAATTAAAATAACCATGGTTATGTATACTAATGTATACTAATGTATTTCCCCTTACCCTTGCCACAAATTAACCTGCTCTTGCTACATTAACAAGAATACCCACCCACATTGTAAATTGAATATAAAGAGTATTTATAAGTGTACTTCTGCCGAGATCAGTAAAACCTTGTGAGCGTTTATGAAGGTAGAAATTTGAAGCGAGCCTGAGTTTTTCTAACATACATCGACACATGAACTTTTGCATACCCTTTTAAATTTGTTTTTATCGTTTATTTTGGGGACACTGCATGCTTGTGTCCCTAAAATAGTGGTTTAATATAATGGATTTGTGTGATCAAATGTGCAATTAAAATAACAATTCAAAAATATAAATACCAGCGAGGACAAGCGTTTATTTATATGGTCAACACTCATCATTTAATTAATTCCAAATGCAAATCAATACTTAAAACTCAACAAAAATTTCATTTATTTTTCTTAAAATATACAAAATTAAATTATACATAAAAATTCATTTTTTAATGCGTTTAATGCAAATAAATAGAAGTTAAAAACAACACTTTTTAAAAACAAATTATATATAAAAGTTCATTTTTTTAATGCGTTTAATGCAAAAAAAAAGAAGTTAAAAACAACATTTTCTGAAACTAACCATGGAAAGTATGTTACTAAATGAGTTAAGGAAAATTTGTCGTCATAAAAACGGATTTTCACTGACCTATCCATTGATACCAAACTTTCTATAAAGAAAGTTTAACTTATGAGTAGATTCAACATTAAAAGTTGTCAAAATAAGTATGCCGACTAGTGTAATTCAAATTTTATACGAACAATTTTTAAATCTAAGGAACTGTTTTATATTTTGGATATTTTTTGAGCAACTGCCTTCCTCTGGTTGTCTAACCATGTTTTGAGTTGAGCTGGTGTTTTGTTTTTTAAATATTTTGAGCGCTTTATAATGTTGTTGCACTCTTGCAGCGACGGTTATTTTGCTAAAGACTTGACATCACCCAAAGCCAAAGTGATGTCATATCTCTCCTCATTTGTCCAGCGTACACGTCTAGTCCTACCAAACGGTGACCCTGCAGAAAAAAGTACAATATAAAGTGTATGACTATTTAACAAGATTAATAAACACTTACTACTGCGACGCTTTGGAGATGTTATATCATTGTCTGATTCCGACTCTGTCTTATTTGCTTGGTATTCGGAGCCAGAGTCCTCAAAAGGTTTGTCTGCAAAATCGATAAAACATGTATAAATAAAATATGTATGTAATGCTATTTTGCTGTACTGGTGATTCCAAAAATACTTATATAAAAATATTTAAACTAGCCAAGTAGTTATTAATAATATTTTAAGCGTTACACAACATTTTACCTTGTATTTGAGATGAATCACTTTCGGTATCATTTTCTTTTTCAAGATCATTACTTTGATTATCAGCTGTGAGAAAAAAAAATAGTTTAGAGAAGACTTGGCACAAGTAGCAGTACACGTATAGGTTAAACTAAAATCAACTTTTAAACAACCATGGACTCATTTGAAAAGCTAAATCTAAGACATAACAAGGGATAATACGATTTTGGTGAAACAAACTCGATCAGTTCGGGAAGGGGTAGACACCTCACTCTCAATATCATTTTCAATAGCAGCCATGAGCAGTTGAGAGACTTCAGTAATTTCAGCAACTGTAACAGGAACTCGGTATATTTCCTTATGTATATCTTTATGATGGCCCATAAAGTTCGCTAAACGGTCTATTTGAACGTCTTCAACGTTAAGCATTGAGGTATACGTTGCTAGATGCTTTCGAAGCATTGTGCCTCTCAAAGCTTGTGGACAAACTGCGCCGCATTCCTTAGAATACTTTTTTAAAATTGCACAATTGGCACACTGAAAATGTAGTTATTTTTCGCTTTTTTATTTATGTCGATGTGAAACTCCATTTCCCAAAGGGCTATAAAATCCAAAACAATTTTTTTTTTCCAAATCCAGGTTCTTAATACAAAATGAATGAAATATTTTAGCGCACTTTTTTACTAAAGACGTTAAATTAGTGGCCACCGACGGGATGCCAAAGAACATTAGGTCATTGTCCCAATTAGCAACAGTACGGATGCACTTAATAATTATGTCGTGATATTTGGGGTTCATTACTTCCTTAAGTTCATTCACTTCATTTTTTGATTGGCTTTTTATTTCAAGTAAAAGCCGACCAAGTAAACGTACATATATTTGCGCGTATCATATCATGCTGTAGCTTTGAACGTTCATGCATTCGGAATTAGCAAACAAAACAATTAAATGGTCGTACTTTATCGTTCTTGTCACTTCATCGTTTCTTAACACTGGCATAACTTTCTTTCGCAGAATGTCGTTTGCTGCTTCGTGCATAAATCCGGTCATAACGCGGCCATCCCGTAATATATTCCTGGCGGTTTTCAAATTACAGTTTTTTGCGTGACAGCGAATAGTCGACTTTGGAAAAATCCGCGACACGATCTGCAACATACCATATCTTGGGCAGTGTTTCCCGAATTTGCCCGTTTTTGTCGTGTTAATATTAAAGTGCCGTTATTGAATGTTTGATCTATGTTATGCAGATAATCACCAGCTTTACGGATTTTTTTAATAAGTTTCTTTGCGGCGGGCTCAAACTCCACCCTAAACCGAGCCTCAACCTCGAAAAGGCCTAGCACGGCTGGACCAACCAAGCCATCATACAGCGATAAGAGACGCGCTGCGGGTATACTCACCCGGAACTTGTCTGGCGCAGAAACATCGCCAGAAGGTTCGCAGCTGGTGGAGTGGGCTCCTGTCCCAGACAATAGTTTCATATACGATAAGTTTGAGTAAAAATAGTTCTAATAACAGAAGGTCACTGATGAGAATGCTTGGCAGCATTCGAAATAGCGCTATCTGGCCAGCCAAAAATTCAGTCACAATTTTCTAAAAAATCAGGCTCCCTAATAAAGGCGGCATAGACGCCAAAAAAAAGTAGGAGAACAATCAAATATTAAAAATAACCCCTTTAATATTACGATGAATAACAACGGTCGGAACAACCCACAAACAGCACACAACGCAAACATTGGACACTGACCTACAATAAAATCAAATACACATTACCGGAGGGTGTACCGGATCTAGAAATAGAAGTGGATTGAAACTTAGATAAAAGTGATAAATATGAAAGCTTTTGAGCTAGGGTTAGAATTACAAATGCAATCGTTGATGCAAAACTTGAATTAGCCGGTGACGGATCTCGTCAGGGAATAGCTCAGTGGTAAGGCTTCCGCCTCGTTATCGAGACATCCCAGGTTCGACTCCTGTCCCAGACAATAGTTTCATATACGATAAGTTTGAGTAAAAATAGTTCTAATAACAGAAGGTCACTGATGAGAATGCTTGGCAGCATTCGAAATAGCGCTATCTGGCCAGCCAAAAATTCAGTCACAATTTTCTAAAAAATCAGGCTCCCTAATAAAGGCGGCATAGACGCCAAAAAAAAAAAGTAGGAGAACAATCAAATATTAAAAATAACCCCTTTAATATTACGATGAATAACAACGGTCGGAACAACCCACAAACAGCACACAACGCAAACATTGGACACTGACCTACAATAAAATCAAATACACATTACCGGAGGGTGTACCGGATCTAGAAATAGAAGTGGATTGAAACTTAGATAAAAGTGATAAATATGAAAGCTTTTGAGCTAGGGTTAGAATTACAAATGCAATCGTTGATGCAAAACTTGAATTAGCCGGTGACGGATCTCGTCAGGGAATAGCTCAGTGGTAAGGCTTCCGCCTCGTTATCGAGACATCCCAGGTTCGACTCCTGTCCCAGACAATAGTTTCATATACGATAAGTTTGAGTAAAAATAGTTCTAATAACAGAAGGTCACTGATGAGAATGCTTGGCAGCATTCGAAATAGCGCTATCTGGCCAGCCAAAAATTCAGTCACAATTTTCTAAAAAATCAGGCTCCCTAATAAAGGCGGCATAGACGCCAAAAAAAAAGTAGGAGAACAATCAAATATTAAAAATAACCCCTTTAATATTACGATGAATAACAACGGTCGGAACAACCCACAAACAGCACACAACGCAAACATTGGACACTGACCTACAATAAAATCAAAATCAATTTTGCCCGATTTTAAGCCAGCTCCAGCGAAGGAGTCAGCTGCCGCTAAGCCCAAGCGACAGCCAGCTGAAATTAGCGCACCGCAAGCCAAGCGGCCGCGCCAGCAGCCAGGAGTCAGATCCTACGCCGAGGTGACGAGGGATAAGGTCCTTCTTGGTGTCCTGGACAAGGGCAGAGAGGGGGGTCAAATCCCAAGAAACCAATGGCCGTGGGTGGAAAATGAGCTGCAGGGTGCCTTCATGCGCACTATTATTGAGAAGGGAGGACCACCGCCCGTTTGCCAAGATGCCGGCAGGCATCAGGGCTGCGTAAAGGTAATCGTTTGTGCCGACATACAATCCACCAATTTGTATAAGGAGGCCATTTCCGCCCTGGGTGAGGTCTACCCTGGGGCCAAATTGGAAGCCGTAGACTGGAGGGATGTGCCCAACAGGCCTAGGGCTCGAGTGTGGGTGGCGGCTAAACCCGACGACCCAGCCGAGATCCTTAAGGTCTTCCAGTTTTGCAACCCTCAGTTGCCGTCAGGCGACTGGCGGGTGGCAAAACTGGAAAAGGCGGATGGCCCCCGACGGCAAATTATTATGGTGCTAAATGACAAGACGGTCGAGCACCTTGCCAAGTCCGGTACGCTACAGCACGGCTTTAAAACCGTGGCCGTTAATGTATACCGGTCGGATAGAAAAAATGGGTCAGCTCAGGAGCCGGATCTGGAGCTTGAGAGTGAGCATGAAGAGGATAAGCCAAATCCTTCAGCAGAATCGCTCCCAGACGGGGAGGATCTGCCTGACTACATCTCCGAAACATCGGAATTGGTTCGCGACCTTTCTCGGCTAAGCCACGGCGGGGAAGATCCAGAGGTCGAAGACGACGAGGACGCTGACGCTACTGTGGTGGAGAGAGATTTGGAAGATGTCCTTGAGGCTTCTTCAGATAAACCTCCACCATAGTAAGGCAGCATCTGCCGCTCTTCTACTGCACCTGGAGAGGGGTGCAGTAGATATAGTCCTTATTCAGGAACCCTGGGTGTGTGGTGGCAGGGTTTCGGGACTGGGGACGCAAGAATATAAGCTACTAGTAGCTGGTACTGAAGGTAGATATAGAACCTGCATACTCGCAAAGAAACATCTAAACATATTTTTGCTCCCAAAATACAGTGACACAGACAATACTGCAACATGCCTAGAGCTGGAGAAGGATACAATCCGGCTAGCATCTAGTTACTTCGCCCACGACCATCAGGGTGACCCTCCGCATCCATTGCTACGCCAGCTGATTGCCGACTGCGAGCTGGGAGGCCTCCGGCTAATAGTGGGCTGCGATGCAAATGCCCATCATCATCAGTGGGGAAGCACTGATACTAATGCAAGGGGTGAGTTGATTTTTGACTACCTTCTAAACACAAATATGCTTTTATGTAATAGTGGTCGGGACCCGACCTTTATTATCAAAAACCGCAGGGAAGTTCTAGATCTCACTCTAGTCTCTGCCTCTTTATGGGACCATATTCTCTCTTGGAGGGTGCTAGATGAGCACTCCTTCTCAGACCATAGGTATATTGAAACCATACTACAGATCCGAAGTCCTAAACCAACCCAGTTCAGAAATTTAAGAAGAACTGATTGGAAGACCTACACAGTTTCACTGCAAAGATTGCTCCCTGAAACTCCGCCTGAAGGGCCAGATACCGCCGAGTATGCAACTCGTCTCATAGAAAAATTCAATAAAGCGTGTGAAAACGCCCTAAATGAATCTTGCCCCGTTAGCAGACCAAAAGGGAAAAAGAAACCCCCTTGGTGGACTGCTCAAATAGGAGAGTCAAGGGCAGCAGCCAGAAAACTCTTTAATAAAGCTAAGGCTTTAAATGATGAACAATCATGGGCTGACTATAAGATAGGGCTCTCCGTTTTCAAAAAGGGGCTTCGCAAAGCAAAGCGGACCTCTTGGAAAACCTTCTGTTCGGAGATAGAAAGCACTTCCGAAGCAGCCAGACTAAGGAAGTTGCTAAGCAAAACTCCTCAGACTCTAGGGTTCATTAAGAACGCAAACGGTGCGTGGACATCATCCAGTGAAGAATCACTGACCTTACTCCTGGACACACATTTTCCGGGGGGAAGCGGATCACCAAGACCTGGTGATCGGCATTTCAGCGGGGAGACACGGAAGCTCTTGCAACTGCTCAGCGATAGGAATATCCACTGGGCAATCAAGAGCTTCAAACCCTACAAATCGCCAGGGACGGATAATATCATTCCTGCTCAATTGCAATCCGCGGGGAAAACGGCCATCAGCTGGCTAAAAGACATTTTCTCCAAGATTTTCAAAAGTGGTACAATCCCAGGGCTATGGCTGGAATCGAAAGTTGTATTCATTCCAAAAGCCGGAAAACCCTCACACACAACAGCCAAAGATTTTCGACCTATCAGTCTCTCGTCTTTTCTCTTGAAAACGATGGAGAGGCTGCTCTGTCTCCATCTGAGAAGTACTATCCCCATATCGCTTCTCACACCAGTTCAGCATGCCTACTCTAATGCATGCATTGCATGCGATTACTGCATACATCGAAAAGTCTCTACATAGGAAGAACTACACGCTAGTAGCCTTCCTAGATATAGAAGGAGCTTTCAACAACGTCACTCCTAAGACTAGCACTGACTCGCTGACGGATTTGGGGGTCGACTCCCTGACAGTGCACCTGATCGATCAGATGCTACAATGCAGGATCGTAAAGGCGACACTGGGGGCAGCGACTGTCACCAAGTGCGTCCATCGTGGAACCCCACAAGGCGGAGTCCTCTCGCCTCTCCTATGGAACGTAGCAGTCAACCAACTGCTGCGATCCATGGATGGGGGAGGGTGCAAAGTGGTAGCTTATGCAGATGATGTTGCTATCGCCTTTTCAGGCAAATTCCCGCAGACGCTATGTGACCGTATGACGGAATCTCTTGCTAGGCTTTCCAGCTGGGCGGAAAGATCTGGGTTAGGAATCAATCCTGCTAAGACGGAACTGGTCTTGTTTACAAGGAAATACAAAATTCCGTCTCTTCAACCTCCGACCCTCAATGGGGTTGAATTGTCCTTTAGTGACTCAGCTAAATACTTAGGTCTAATTCTAGACAAGAAATTGGACTGGAACCTCAATACTGAGGAGCGTATAAAAAAGGCAAATGTTGCCCTATACGCCTGTAGGAAGTCAATCGGACTTAAATTGGGCATGAATCCACAAATCGTCCACTGGCTTTACACTGCGGTAGTCAGACCGATACTGTTGTATGGAGTGTCCGTCTGGTGGCCTGCACTCGACAAAGTAACAGTCACCAAAAAACTAGGAAGGGTGCAGCGTACTGCTGCACTCTGCATTACAGGAGCTTTACGTACAACCCCGGGTAATGCTCTCGACGCCATACTGCATCTCCTACCTGTCGAAATGATGGGGCGGAAAATAGCAAATATGTCAGCGCTTCGGATGAGGGAAGCCAAACAGTGGATAGGCCAGGGTTTTGGACATTCAAGAATCTTGGAAGATAATCCACTCATACCAGACAATACAGACTATCAGATCTCACAGGTGTATTTAGACACTCCCTTTAATACCTTAATCCCAACGAGAGAGAACTGGGAAGAAGGCTTGCCCGCAAGACCTGCGGAAGCCATAGAAATCTTCACAGACGGCTCTAAGTTGGATAGCAAAGTAGGAGGCGGCATCTTCTGCGCCAGATTTGACCTACGCAAGGCTTTCAGACTCCCTGATCACTGCAGCGTCTTCCAGGCTGAAGTGATAGCAATTCAGGAGTCGCTAAATTACATTCCACATATGTGCAATGCTAGTGAAATCTACATCTTCACAGACAGCCAGGCAGCAATTAGATCGCTGGAGTCGAACACATCGAACTCTAAGGCTGTTCATAACTGCCGCAAATCTCTATGCGAGATGGCAGAGCAGTTTAATATAAGCCTAATATGGGTCCCAGGACATAGGGATATAGAAGGCAACTGCATCGCGGATCAACTGGCCAGATTAGGGACTACCATGGAACTCCTTCCAGATAAAGAGAGCATTGGTATACCTATGGCATCCTGTAAACTCAAATTAAGAGATTTCTTCGAGACAGAAGCCAATAGAGTATGGCAGGTCTCCAACCACAACACACGTACTGCTCACAAACCTGGCCTACTAGATGCCGGAAAAGATCAAGTGAGCTCTGCCTTCTAAGCCGAAAAAAATGCTCAATTGTCACCAGAGTGATGACTGGACATTGGCTTGTGGGGGCACACGCGGCCAGACTACTGGTCCCACATAATGACTTCTGCAGAAGTTGTCGGGATGAGGAGGAAGCAGAAACAGTTCTTCACCTTCTTGGCACATGCCCAGCCCTATGTAAAACTAGGCGAAGAATCCTTGGTGACTTTTTCTTCGAAAACCTATCTGAGCTCGCGAGTAAAAGACCCAAAGATGTAGCAAAGTTCATCCAAGTCGCAGGATGGACTCTCGAGGCGGATTCATACCAGGAGTAATAGAGGGGTCTCAGTGCCTTTCGCGGTATCACAATGGGCCGAATGCGGTAACCGCTCCTTGGTAACCGCTCTAACCTAACCTAACCTAACGGTGTCTCTAAATCATCTGTTTATTTTAATGGAATGAGGCTGGTAACGAAAATTGAGTCGTCTTTGAGATGGGATTCGTCTTCTAGGAATCTCTGCTTGTACATACTCTGCCCGGTAGTACCGTCAAATCCATAACTTGCGATCAGTTTGACATCTGTTATGTTTTCATGCCTCTTAAATACCTCCTCTTGCATAAGAATAATTCGACTGGCCGTATGATTCAGCAAATTTTGGAGAGATACTTGGGCTCTGGTTTCTGTCACATGAACTCCCGCTGGTCTACACGCTAATTTAGCTTCGCTGACTTTATTATACGATGGATAAATATTGCTAAATTGTGTTTTATTCAAAGCTCTCATGTCGTTGTATTGGGCTTTGGTTAGAGAGCTGTCAATCAAAAATGCAAGAGCCTGAATTGGTGTGAGCGGTACTGGCTCTGAGAATATCAATTTGTTTCTAATTTCAGTGGATGCAGATGAAGTAGAAATGGTATGCTTCAATACAAAAGCAGTATCGCTAATTTTTTCCTTTTTGGCTGAAATTGATGCTGCATGGACAAGAAGACTTGTATTATTTTCTTCAATATTAGCCAGATCCGTTGCCATTTTTCTTTTGAGCCGTGATCCTGCATCACTGTAAGGGAGTCGTGGTCGTCCCATTTGACAGTCTAAAGCGATTTGGTTGTTATTTTGCTCCACGACAACTATCATGGTGGATGAAAGCCAACTAAAATGTTTTTTTTTAAATGCTTCAATTGTACGGTCACATTTAGCCAGATTTTTCGTCATATACAGGTGAAAGCTTCTGATTTGCTTAGCGATTTTAGCTTTCTCGTCAATATTAATATCATTAAATTTAAATTCGCCAACAACCCAGTCAACTAAGGCTTTGTCATTTCGACCTCCTTTGATCCACTCATCCAGCAGAACCGATCGGCTAATCTCAAACTTGCCTTTAACAACAAAATATAAAGAGCATAGGATAATTTAGGCAAAAGGCACTACTAGGATCAATTTAATTACAGTTTTTAGTAAACACATCAGTTATTAGTTTTTGGCACAAGTTGGCACAAATTATTTCTCACTCCACAATAGACGAATACTTTGGTTAGATTTTGGCTAAACTAAGACATAAACAAAGCCAACAACAATTACAACATGGAACACATTAATCGAAATCAGTAATTTATATCTGTATTAAGCATACCTTGATCTTTATGTTCCATTTTATTTGAAAATATTTGGACACGTGGTGTTTTTTTAACAGAAGCACAAAGTTGAGTAAAAGCTTCCCGACAATTTTGCTTGAACAAACAGCTGATCAAACATATGCATTTGTTATCGAATACAAAACGCAGTGTTGCTACTAAAATGTTTTTAAATATCGTTTTGGTGTCCCTAATGTATGCTCTTTCATAATATATAGTTAAATTTAAAATAGAATTTACAAAATTTTTTGACTTTATGCCAAAAAATAGGGAATCTGGCCCAGGGTGGATTGGTTTGTTCGTCCATTTATTGATATGTACTTTTGTCTGGCTTCTTTGAATGAGCATTTGGTTTGGCATTGGATTTTAAGAATTTCCTTTTGTTGGATATTTTATTTTATTTACAGAATTAACAATTATACATAATAATATTAATGCTAATTATGGCAGCAAGCACTAGCAACAAGGCCTTCAGCTCTGTTTTGATTTTTTATTATTTACATTTTAAATTATGTGGGAGTAATTACATTCTTTAATGAAATTGTAGATTTTATTTATATTGAGAATGGATATTTCAAGATGGGATGATGGAAGGGAATTTGGGAAATGGCGTTTCCTAATACTCGCTAATTTATGGCAGGTGTCTAATAAATGGGTGGTGGACAAGATTTTTCCACAAAGCGGGCAGTTGGGCGGGTCTTCACCCGAGAGAAGGTGGCTGTGTGTGCCTTTGCAGTGTCCTATACGTAGACGGACGAGGAGGGTAGATTTGGCTTGGCTGCAGTTTGCGGGGTACCGAACCATCTCCAAGTTGGGATTAACCTTCTTGTACCCATGATGAAAGGATGCCCACCCATCGGTCCTGATGTTTTTTAGGTGGGGCGAAAGCGCTCTCCATATGTCTTTTTGGTTCGATGGGATGACTGTCATGGTTGGAGATATGGCTGTTAGTTTAGCTGCAGCGTCCGCGAGCTCGTTGCCTTTTATACCCTTGTGGCTGGGCACCCAGAACAGCATCAGCTTCGTGGGTCTCTGTATAATCGCATCTCTGATGTTGCAGATTGTTGGGTTTCTGTTGGCGATGTTTCGAACTGCTTCCAGAGATGATAGGCTATCGCTGCATATCACGAATCTGCCGCGTCTCTCTTGTGCGTAGACTATCGCTTTATATATGGCTACTGCCTCTGCTGAAAATATTGAGTAGCAGTCTGGTAGTCGGCCAGCAGCAATGATGTTGCCGTCCTGATCTACACATGCGAATGAGGTGTTATATTGGGTTTTGGAGCCATCGGTGAATAGCCACGTACGGTTTTTAAATATCAGCTTGCTCGATTCTTCAGCAAAGACTTTCCGGTAGGACTCACCGGGGGTTATATCCTTAGGAAGTTTTTGGAGTGTCGTCTGAATTGCGTAGTCACGTAGTAGCCAAGGTGGTGCAGGAAGTTTATTGTTGATTGGCGGCAGGTTAATGTTTAACTGCTTCGCAAGTGAAATGCAACGCCGGAGGGTAGAGATGCATTTAAATTCTCTGCGTTGCTTACCAATTCTTCGAAGTATGCTTTGCAGGAGTTTGTTTGGGGAGCAAACAAGTTTCGGGATCAGTTTTGCTGTAGATTCAGACACCAGGTTTTCGATGGACGGAAGCCCGGCTTCGGCTAAGATGCATTTTATGGGTGATGTTGGAAATGCATTGATGCTACGTCTAACAGCAGTGTGATAGCCAGGTCTAAGTAGCCTTATATGCTGGCTTTCACACCACCCAAATATAGGAAGGCCGTATTCAATTTTAGCGAGTATTAGGGCTCTTGTGACCTGAATTAAGGAGTTTATGTTAATAAGAGAGTGTTTGGATGTTAGGTATTTAATGATATTCAGCCTTTTCTCAAGCCTGTCTCTTAAAACTGTAAGTTGCTTTTTATAAGTAAGTTTCTTATCGAAATATACACCTAGTATTTTTAAATTATCGACACATTCTATTGAAAATGTATTAAAGGTTAGGCTAGGGTATGCACATTTGTGCTTTTTACATATGGGCAATATTTTACATTTATTTGGGGAAAGTGTTGCACCAGAACCCAGCCCCCAATTATAAATTTCATCTAGTATAGTTATTAGAATATTATTTAATTGTACTAGGTCTTTGATTTTGCTTGCAATAATAGCGTCATCTGCATACATTATTAATTTGACGTGTTTATGCTTTGTTATAATGTTATTTATTTGTTCAAAGGCTATTATAAACAGAACAACAGATAGCGGAGACCCTTGGGGAATTCCATTGTGAAGTTTAAAGTGGGAAGAGAGGACATTATTTATCTTAGCTCGAAATGAGCGCTGAGTCATGAAGGCCTTTACTAAACTGAAGACTCTTCTACCCACCCCCCATGTTGCAAGCTGTTGGAGAACTGTATGAACACCCACGCGATCAAAAGCTTTTTTAAAATCAGTCGCCAACAGTGTGACGTGATTTTTTGTTGAAAGAGCATCCGACGCGAAGTGCTGCAGGAGCAGCAGGGAATCCATCGTGCTATGCTGTGGCTTAAAACCGACTTGGCTCGGACTTAGACGTTTTGTTTTGGTGATGTACCACATAAGTCTACGGGCTAGCATTTTTTCGAGGGTTTTGCTGAGACATGAAAGCAGTGAGATGGGGCGGAAATTTGTCACTTCTGATGGCGGCTTGTTGGGTTTACATATAGGAATAACTATTGCAGACTTCCAAACATGGGGATACCGACCTTGGTTAAATATAGAATTAAAGATTTCTAGAAGCTTGGCTTTAGCCGCTGGTCCTAAGTGCTTAAACATTTGATATGAGATACGGTCGTATCCTGGGGTTTTACCCTTCGCTGTTAGTAGAGTTGATTCAAGTTCAATAATAGTAAAGTCCTGTTCAAGTTATCGAGCTGCCAATGTCAGATTATTTGGAGAGTATATATTCCCTAGTAACAATTTTTTTTGTCGGGTATATTCGCTGTTGAAATTTTCATCCCTAGAATATAGCAATTTCAAATGGTTCTGTGAGCACATTGTTTTGGGCTTGAATATATTTAATTTGTTGAAATGGGGCTCCTACAAGTTTTTTAATGTCGGCCCAAACCTTCTTTGTTGTAGCCAGTGGGGTTATGTTGGAAGTAAAAGCTTCGAACGATTCCCTTTTTGCTGATTTAACGGCTCTTTTAAAAGTTGCGTTGGCTTTTTTATAAGAAATAAGGTTTGTATCGTTCATTTGATGTTTGTATACATGCCAAAGATTTTGTTTTATTTTCTGTAACTTTTGGAGATCTTTGTTCCACCAACAAATCTTTTTTGAATAAGTGTGGGGCTTGGTCTCGGGTATTGTAACATTTGCAGCAGTTCTTATGCATTTTGTAAACTTTGCTACTTGTAATGGGATGTTGTCAGTAGAAGGCAATTGTGTGAGATTCTCACAAACTGAACTAAATTTATCCCAATTTGCTAAATCTATTTTGTATTTGGGGGAAAATTTATTTTTTACAGAATTATGATGTTGGGTTAAATTTGTGAGAATCGGGAAGTGATCGCTTCCGTAAAGGTCAGGAAGGGCCGACCAATTACAGAAGGGGTAGATAACTGGCGAGGTTAAAGTGAGATCAACATTTGTGAAAGTCTTGTGTGTGTTAAAATGGGTAACTGAGCCGTCATTTACCAGTACTAAGTTGCTCTGAGCGACTGCCTCAATTACTTTACGCCCTCTGGTGTTTGTTGAACATGACCCCCAAGCATAGCTCCAGGCGTTAAAATCGCCCAAAAATATTAAGGGATGATTTATATGATTAATAATTAAAGACAGCTCGTTGGCAGAAAAGTTTTGGGCAGGTGGAATGTAGGCATTTAGGATTTTTATTTTTTGGCCAAAATCTAGCTGAATAGCGATGTGTGAGATATTCGAATTATGGGCAGATTGCATTAAAGTGTGGGGTAGGTGCCTTCTAACAAGAATACCCACTCCTTGCTTCGAATTTAGGTTTAGTGGCAAATTAGTAAAATAACCAATATATTGTTTTGGACAGATTATGTTTATTGAATTGTATGGTAAGTGAGTTTCCTGAAGACATATAATATCAGGGCTTTTGTTGGCGATTAAGATTTTTAATTCATCGTAATTGTTTATATAGCCATTTAAGTTTCATTGTATAATTTTAATTGTCATTGATAAGTATTAAATAATTTAAGTTATACTATATGTCAACAGGGGCTTAGTTTTTTTTTTTTTTTTGGTTGTGATTTAATTATTTAGTTAATAATCTGACATTGACTCGACTGAGCCAAGGTCATTAATGTGTTTTGTTTGGTTTGTCATTGATTCCGGGGCGTTGTTGTTTAGTGTAAAAGTTGAAAAAGAAGAGTGCGAATGATTGTTAGTTGTGTGTTTTGTTGTTGTCGTGCGTTCAACTGGAGCAGCTGATTTGTTTGTAGAAGTATTGTAATTTGATTTAGAGTTTTGGGAGGAGGAAGGGATAGGGAAAGAAGAGTCGCCAGAAACGTGGCGATCGTCAGCGCTAGAAGTTACGGTGTCTGCCAAGTGTTGTTATACTTTGATACCAAAGGTATCATAGTATATTGGGTTTGTGCAATGTCCGTCATGGTGTCCGTCCGTCTGTCCGTCTGTCCGTCTGTCCGTCCGTCCGTCCGTCTGTATGAACGCAACTTTTTTCGACACCCTTAAAGCTAGAGCCTTGAAACTTTGCAAATATCTTGGTACATGCCTTCGTCAGACAAAGTGTTAAATGTAGGGCGCTACGACCTCAGGGAGCCTGGGAAATCGATAACAAGTCGATACACCTCGATGTGCGAATCGATAAAACACTTATATATCCCACATTTAAGCAGCTAGAGTTACCAAATTTGGGAGAAAGATAGCTGGTAACATTCCTCAAAAAACTGCATTAAAAGTTTGGATGCCACGCCCACCTATTTCGCCCCCAGCCCCCTCCAATTATAAACAAAAATGCCTGTATCTTCTACAGTTTTGAAGGTTTAGCCACCAAAATTGACATGAAGGTAGATACTGACATCTGACAAAGTTATGCATCAAAACATTGGATGCCACGCCCCCAAACAACGGGATATGCCCCACCGCCCTAAAAAAAACCAGAAGGCATGTATCTTCGCCAGTTTTTAAGCTAGAGTCACCAAATTTGGTATGAACATTGGTAGTGACATCCGTAGCAGGTGTACATCAATGTTTTGGATGCCACGCCCACTTATTCCGCCCACCGCTATATCTCTCTCAGTTTTTGAGCTAGGCTCTTCAAATTTGGTATGAACATTGTTAGTGGCATCCGTAACAGATCTGCATCAATGTTTTGGATGCCACGCCCACTTATACCGCCCACCTCTATATCTTTGTCAGTTTTTGAGCTAGAGTCTCCAATTTTATACCCAAAACCCTCATATATTACTATTTGCACTCAGAATCCTTAACACAGCTATGTGAACTGGTATCAAAGTATATCGCAGTCGGTTGTGTCCGACTGCAACGTTTTTACTTGTTTTTGTTTTGTCTCTGTTATCGTTTTATTTTCGTTCTGCTTTACCGCAGTAACACCTGCATAGCTGCTTGGGCTGGAAGTTTTAGGCTGTGAAGCTCTGAAGAAGTTTTTCGCTTCGGGCATTGTACATTTTTTTGTTGTTTTTATTTTTAGAATTTCTTTTTGCTGTTTGAATGCGTTGCATTGCTTATCAGAGGCGGCATGGGCTTGGGAACAATTTACGCATTTGGGGAACAGTTACCGGTGTGGGGGGCTCCACCGCATGTATTGCATGCTGGCTCATTTTTGCAATTTTTTTTTGTGTGACCAAGTTTTTGGCAAGACTTGCATCTCATTGGATTAGGGATATATTCCGAGACTTTAGCATTGTGCCATGAAATAGTAATTTTGGGAGGGAGATTATATAAATCAAATGTAAGCAGCATAACACCGCTGGGCTGTGGGCCTTTTTCAGTTTGTTTCAGGAATTTGTACACTGAGGTGACTTTTTGTGAGCTAAGATTCTCAACGATTTCGTCTTCGGGAATACCGTTTGAATAAGGCGCGTAGATTGTACCTTTTATGGAATTCAACGATTCATGAAGTTTGCACTCAATTTCGCATAAACCAGGCAGTTGTGTTGTTTTAATAAACACATTTGCATCTGCTATAGTGTTCACTAGCATTAATAAATTGCCGTCTTTTAAGTTGGAAATTGAGGCGAAATTTTTATACTTTGATACCAAAGGTATCATAGTATATTGGGTTTGTGCAATGTCCGTCATGGTGTCTGTCCGTCCGTCTGTCCGTCTGTCCGTCCGTCTGTATGAACGCAACTTTTTTCGACACCCTTAAAGCTAGAGCCTTGAAACTTTGCAAATATCTTGGTACATGTCTTCGTCAGACAAAGTGTTAAATGTAGGGCTCTACGACCTCAGGGGGCCCGAGAAATCGATAACAAGTCGATACACCTCGATGTGCAAATCGATAAAACACAAATGTATCCCACATTTTAGCAGCTGGAGTCACCCATTTTGATGGCAAGATAGCTGGTAACATTCCTCAAAAAACTGCATTAAAAGTTTGGATGCCACGCCCACCTATTCCGCCCCCAGCCCCCCTCCAATTATAAACAAAAATGCCTATATCTTCTACATTTTTGAAGCTATAGCTACCAAAATTGACATGAAGGTAGATACTGACATCTGAAAAAGTTATGCATCAAAACATTGGATGCCACGCCCCCAAACAACAGGATATGCCCCACCGCCCTAAAAAAAACCGGAAGGCATGTATCTTTGCCAGTTTTTAAGCTAGAGTCACCAAATTTGGTATGAACATTGGTAGTGACATCCGTAGCAGGTGTACATCAATGTTTTGGATGCCACGCCCACTTATTTCGCCCACCGCTATATCTCTCTCAGTTTTTGAGCTAGGCTCTTCAAATTTGGTATGAACATTGTTAGTGGCATCCGTAACAGATCTGCATCAATGTTTTGGATGCCACGCCCACTTATACCGCCCACCTCTATATCTTTGTCAGTTTTTGAGCTAGAGTCTCCAATTTTATACCCAAAACCCTCATATATTACTATTTGCACTCAGAATCCTTAACACAGCTATGTGAACTGGTATCAAAGTATATCGCAGTCGGTTGCGTCCGACTGCAACGTTTTTACTTGTTATTTATAAGTTTAAGTGCTTTATGGACCGAAAAGCAATTATATTCCGAAATAGGTTTATCACTGTTTTTGGCGGAGATGGTAATATATTTGGGATTCGTTGTATTTTTTATTGGGAGTTCCGGGAAGTTTGAGTAGAGTATTTGCGGCTGTCTCCGTTTCTTAGGTGGGCAGTCGTTCGAAGCTAGCGTTGCGAACTGATTGCTCCCCAAATTGGGTGGCTCAGGGCCCCCCATGATTATCTAACTTAGACTAGATTAGTCTTACGATAGACACACTTCGCGATGGAGGAATATAGAGAAGAGAGCTTTTGTTTTTGTTTTTGGGAACGAAAGAAAGAGGAAAAAGAGATCGAAAAACACTGATAGCGACACTATTTATTAGCAACTGACGTCTGCTTACGATGAGTGTTAGTCGGCGACTGTGTTGGATATATTTCGGGCATTTGTTGTAGGAGGCGGTATGTTCCTCGGCACAATTGGCACATTGGGTACGGGTACATTGATTTTCGTGTGGTGGAAGATTACATGAGCCACAGATGGGCTCATTAGTGCAGCGGGTAGTTGTGTGCCCAAATAACTAGGAGACTTCCATGGAGTCGGGTAGATGAAACAGGTTGAAGGTGAGGAGCATTACACCGGAAGGTTTGGTTTTACCGTCAACGGTTTTGTTAAATTTGTAGACTGCTGTGACACCTTGTGATGCAAGTTCTTTAACAATTTCATCCTCAGGAATGTTGATTAGACAGGGGGCGTAAATAGTTCCTTTGGTGGAGTTCAGCGTATCGTGTAGGCTAGCTTTGATTTTGCATAAGCCTACCAGTTCCGTTGCCGATAGAAATTTGCTGGCGGAGATTGCGTCCCTAGTTAGCAACAGGAGATTGCCATCTCTGAGTTCGCTTATGGAGACTATGTCATTGCTAATTAGCTTGAGAGCTCGGTGTGTTGCAAAGCAGGAGTATTCATTTAGTGGTTTATTTTTATCTTCACTCGTGATAGTGATGAATTTGGGGTTAGGCAGCTGGATCACTGGTAAACCAGGAAAGGAGACAATTGATTTGTGAAATGTTTTATGTCTTTTGGTTTCGGGGGGATCGGCCAGCATGGCGAACCGATTGTCCCCCAGGTTGGCTTGCCCGTTGGGCATATTAGGCGCTTTATTGGACACGTGCAAGAGCTTGCTTTTTTTTCACAAAAGAAAAGAAAAACAATAGGTGCGCGAAAAGCAAGAGAGATAACAAATTGTTCGTTTCACAAGATAAGAAAGGCGAAGAGAACGTCTGCACTGTTCAAGTGATAGCCGAAGACTATGGATCAAACTTAAAGAGTAATCAAGTGTGTTTCCTTTTTGAATAATATGATAACTTTTACAACAAAATGCGCGTCGTCAATTAACTTTTGTTCATAGTGAATCAATTATTTATCAGTTGTTAAGAAGTTTGCATTTCATTAATAAGTATAAATAATATTTGCGTTTATCGAATTATTATGAAGTTAAATGAAAATTGTTTTAAGTCATCTTGAAGATATTATCAAAATGTTAAGATTAAATGTATTAAGACTCACGATGAATTAACGTGTTATTTAATGGGCACCTGAACACTTATCACACTCTAACATTTATAGGGTAGAATCATGCATATTTCTTAGATTCTACAGGTAGGGAGGGTAAAGACAGAAGAATAGCTCCACCTTAGTTCTTCTAACTCACATATCTCTTGAGTGAATTTTAATTGACTTTGGTTCTCCTCAATATACCTTATCTGTCTACGACTTTTATTCTAGTGACGCGTATGTCAAGGCATTTCCAAAGATCCCACCCCAATAGCCCTGAGCACGGCCGGAACCGTATAGTAGACAGGGAATTGCCGAAACATTACTGTTGTGCACGTTACACCCTTCCTCCAGGGTTAGAAGGAGCTCCGCCGACGCCAGCTTGCTTTTATGTAGATTGAGCTGGAGTGCCCTCAGCATTTTGGCTGTTAAGCTTGTTGTTGTCAGAGGAGTGGCGCTTTTTGAGGCGTAGGTAGACACTACCCATGCCCCACGCCATCTTCCCGAATCGCGGATAGAGCAAATCCTCGGCCACCTTGATGATTTGCAAGATCATGTGCTGGCCCTTGCTATCAGGCTTCGCCACATGAAGCACCTGCCAGACAGCGGTTGGCACGTCCGGATTTTGCCACTGTAGAAGTCGCAGCGCCTGCTCCTTAGGCACGACTCGTGGAAGGAGCACCTTCCCCTTTGGTACGGAGGGAATCTTCGTTCTCTCCACTACCTCCAGCTGGGCGCCCTCCCACGGAGCCGCCATGGCTGCCACTGCCTGCGTGACCCATTTGAGAGTGCTCTCATCCTTGTAGCTAAGAATCTTCACTCCGGTATACCACCCCGCGCTATCAAACGAAATGGGTGTGGCATCGGGCTCCAGCATTCTTACCATCAGCGCGTTTAGTAGAGCGGACTCCACCTTCTGCCACTGATCTGCTGACATCTTGCCATTAGGATCGCTCCTGTCGATGAGCGCAACGACTAAGTGCCGCTTCGCCACATCGCTGGCGGTTTCCTTTTTGGCTCTTGGGGGATTTGACCGCTTGCTGGCCGGCACCTCCGATTTGGCCGTCTTCATGGAACGCTGTCGTTTAGCTGACAGCTGCTCCTCGACCCTGTTTCCGTAGGCGCTGGTGGTGGCCTGCATCTGCGGTTTCTGCGCAAAATGCCGCCTGCCCTCCTCAATCTTTTGTTCGGCCCATTGCAGCTTGCTCCTCTCCTCGGGAGCTCTGATCTTTAGAGCCGCCTTGTAGTGTGCCTTCGCTCTAATACCCTCTTTTCACCGCTTGGACCCTGCCATACTAGTGGCCTTGGCATCCTCCTGGTTCAGGCTGGGTAGAAGCTTTCCATCGGCTTCGTTATCTGAAAGTTTGCTTGGCTCGCAATCGGATTCTGAGCCGAATTCCGCATTGCTTCACCAAAGCGTGGGTTTTTTGGCAGTAGCGATGCAACTGCTGTGGCCTGCTCCAACCACCGCAGAGGTGTGACTGCTGGCGACACGTTGAGGAGTAGCCCCCCCGTGCCCGCCGGTGGAAGCGGTCGCGCCTTCCACCGACGTTTGGGCTGATATCCCAGCCCGAGTTGCTCCATTTTTGCTGTTCTCCATTTTGATTGGTTATTAATCGGGAATCACTCCTTAGCGTTTTTAGCCTACCGCCAGGCACCTCCAACCATGGCTTTTAGTCTCAGTACCTCCAATGTGCCGAGGCCATCGAAGTGTACTGTACCAAAGCCTTAGCTAGGCACTGTACCACCATGGGTGCAGTCGCGCGGAGTCGTAGGACAATGCCCGTCTGCTCAGTGGCAGTAAAGTGCCCGTTGCCCAGCCGGCACCCTCGGGGTGGGTTCAGTTGGAGGATTTTCGCCAGCTTCAGAGTGTATAAGAGCTAGAGACTTCAAACTTAAAACTTAAACTCTCCTATACCATAAGCAGATCAAGTTTGCTTTAAATTTTCGATAGCACTTCTGGTTTCTGATACACACATGTGCTCGATAACAAAAAATTCTTTAATTTCAAAAAAAAAAAAAACTATTGATAAAATAATGAACATTTCAAAAAAATTGAAAAAATAAATTTTGTCATTTTTGCCATATTGGTCACTGGGTAAATACACTCAAAAGACTGTACAATACGTAAGGGGTTAAGGGTATGTCCTAGTCGGGATTTCTCGACTAGAGACTTCTTTCTTGTTTTGAATTGTGTTATTTACATTTATACTATGATGAAGTTATTATTGTCTTTCATCACTTGCGTTTTTTTTTTTTTTTTTGAATTGCCATGAAAACAAATTTTATAAAATCTGCATTGGATGTACTTTCTTGCTATTGATTGATTCGTTGGCTTGAGTATAAATTTTACATAAGCAAAAGTATATTGTACCAAATATATGAAACTAGAGTCCACATTTCTTTACATGTTGCCTAATAATCAGACGCGTCATTTTACTTTGATACCAAAGGTATCATATTATATTGGGTTTATGCAATGTCCTTCAAGGTGTTTGTCCGTCCGTCCGCCCGCCCGTCCGTTTGAGCGCAACAGTTTTAAAGCTATACTCACAAAATTTGATGGGAAGGTAGATGCTGAAGTCTTACAAAGATATGCATAAAAACTTTGTATGCCACGCCCCCACTGATACCGCCCACCTTCTAAAATCTGAAAACTCTATATCTTTTTCAGTTTTTGGGCTAGAGTCACCAAATTTGGTAGAAACATTGTTAGTGACATCCGTAACCGATCTACATCAAAGTTTTATATGCCACGCCCACCTTTTCCACCCACCTCGTAAAATCTTAAATTTCTATATCTTTCCCAGATTTTGCGCTAGAGTCACCAAACTTGGAAACATTGTTAGTGACATCCGTTACAAATGTGCAATATTAGGTGCCACGCCCACTTATACCGCCCTCCTCTATATCTTTCTCAGTTTTTGCGCTAGAGTCTCCAAACTTGATAGGGAGATAGAAGGTGCACCAACCAAAGTTACAAATGTCAGCTCGAAAATTATATCAAAACAACAATAGCAATAGTTAGAATAACAGAGAATAACGGAGACACATTCACAGGGCATGTGTTTTGTTTTTGTAAACTCGCTGGCGATCGCTTGTACAGACGGCAGAAGTGGAATGGGTCATGTGTTTTGTTTTTGTAAGCTCGGTCGGCGTTCAAACTCACAGCTTGTGCTACAATGAGGCGCCAGATTGGTGGAGTGAGGTAAAATGATAAACGCAGGACCTTGATTTGTATGGGAGGTACTCGAAGGAGTGCTCTCTTTCAACCTGAATGGAATATTTTGTGAAAATTTCAGCCTTCTAGCTCTTTTCGTTTAGGTTGTGGGTCTCTCAACAATCAGTCAGTCAGTCAGGACAAACTATTTTATATATATAGATATATATATATATATATATATATATATATATATATATATATATATATATATATATGTATGTGTGACACATAGATTGGGGACCAACAAATTTAGACATTTGGCCTTATTTATTGTGTGTGATTTTTCTAATAATTCTAAATTTGTAAAGCTTAAGCAATATTTTTTAAGATAGCTTTATTTGTTGTTAGTTTTAAGTAGTTATAAGGTTTAGCCAGTTCGGAGAACTTTTTGTTGCTCTTTGGCGTTAATAAATAAATAAATAAATAAGTGCTGCACAATTAGAAAAAAAAAAGAAAAAAAGGATCATTTTTAATCTTGGAGCTTTTGGAGCAATTTTTCGTTACTTATGATACATTTTATAAAGAACGCACATGTCAGGGACATTTGACAAAAAGTATATTTAGGGGACCGTGTCCTTGAAATACGTGTTAAATCTAATGCAAAATATACGTAAAACAATCGTTTTATATTCAACGCATATTTTGGGGTACAAAATTTCGGCGTTGCCACTTTTTTGTAATATTTTATATTATTTATTTCCCTATCGTTTATTTTGGGGACTCTGCACGCTTGTGTCTCTAAAATAGAGGTTTAATATAATGTAGTTGTGTTATCAAATGTGGAATTAAAATAACCATGGTTATGTATACTAATGTATACTAATGTATTTCCCCTTACCCGTGCCACAAATTAACCTGCTCTTGCTACATTAACAAGAATACCCACCCACATTGTAAATTGAATATAAAGAGTATTTATAAGTGTACTTCTGCCGAGATCAGTAAAACCTTGTGAGCGTTTATGAAGGTAGAAATTTGAAGCGAGCCTGAGTTTTTCTAACATACATCGACACATGAACTTTTGCATACCCTTTTAAATTTGTTTTTATCGTTTATTTTGGGGACACTGCATGCTTGTGTCCCTAAAATAGTGGTTTAATATAATGGATTTGTGTGATCAAATGTGCAATTAAAATAACAATTCAAAAAATATAAATACCAGCGAGGACAAGCGTTTATTTATATGGTCAACACTCATCATTTAATTAATTCCAAATGCAAATCAATACTTAAAACTCAACAAAAATTTCATTTATTTTTCTTAAAATATACAAAATTAAATTATACATAAAAATTCATTTTTTTAATGCGTTTAATGCAAATAAATAGAAGTTAAAAACAACACTTTCTAAAAACAAATTATATATAAATATTCATTTTTTTTAATGCGTTTAATGCAAAAAAAAAGAAGTTAAAAACAACATTTTCTGAAACTAACCATGGAAAGTATGTTACTAAATGAGTTAAGGAAAATTTGTCGTCATAAAAACGGATTTTCACTGACCTATCCATTGATACCAAACTTTCTATGAAGAAAGTTTAACTTATGAGTAGATTCAACATTAAAAGTTGTCAAAATAAGTATGCCGACTAGTGTAATTCAAATTTTATACGAACAATTTTTAAATCTAAGGAACTGTTTTATATTTTGGATATTTTTTGAGCAACTGCCTTCCTCTGGTTGTCTAACCATGTTTTGAGTTGAGCTGGTGTTTTGTTTTTTAAATATTTTGAGCGCTTTATAATGTTGTTGCACTCTTGCAGCGACGGTTATTTTGCTAAAGACTTGACATCACCCAAAGCCAAAGTGATGTCATATCTCTCCTCATTTGTCCAGCGTACACGTCTAGTCCTACCAAACGGTGACCCTGCAGAAAAAAGTACAATATAAAGTGTATGACTATTTAACAAGATTAATAAACACTTACTACTGCGACGCTTTGGAGATGTTATATCATTGTCTGATTCCGACTCTGTCTTATTTGCTTGGTATTCGGAGCCAGAGTCCTCAAAAGGTTCGTCTGCAAAATCGATAAAACATGTATAAATAAAATATGTATGTAATGCTATTTTGCTGTACTGGTGATTCCAAAAATACTTATATAAAAATATTTAAACTAGCCAAGTAGTTATTAATAATATTTTAAGCGTTACACAACATTTTACCTTGTATTTGAGATGAATCACTTTCGGTATCATTTTCTTTTTCAAGATCATTACTTTGATTATCAGCTGTGAAGAAAAAAAATAGTTTAGAGAAGACTTGGCACAAGTAGCAGTACACGTATAGGTTAAACTAAAATCAACTTTTAAACAACCATGGACTCATTTGAAAAGCTAAATCTAAGACATAACAAGGGATAATAGGATTTTGGTGAAACAAACTCGATCAGTTCGGGAAGGGGTAGACACCTCACTCTCAATATCATTTTCAATAGCAGCCATGAGCAGTTGAGAGACTTCAGTAATTTCAGCAACTGTAACAGGAACTCGGTATATTTCCTTATGTATATCTTTATGATGGCCCATAAAGTTCGCTAAACGGTCTATTTGAACGTCTTCAACGTTAAGCATTGAGGTATACGTTGCTAGATTCTTTCGAAGCATTGTGCCTCTCAAAGCTTGTGGACAAACTGCGCCGCATTCCTTAGAATACTTTTTTAAAATTGCACAATTGGCACACTGAAAATGTAGTTATTTTTCGCTTTTTTATTTATGTCGATGTGAAACTCCATTTCCCAAAGGGCTATAAAATCCAAAACAATTTTTTTTTTCCAAATCCAGGTTCTTAATACAAAATGAATGAAATATTTTAGCGCACTTTTTTACTAAAGACGTTAAATTAGTGACCACCGACGGGATGCCAAAGAACATTAGGTCATTGTCCCAATTAGCAACAGTACGGATGCACTTAATAATTATGTCGTGATATTTGGGGTTCATTACTTCCTTAAGTTCATTCACTTCATTTTTTGATTGGCTTTTTATTTCAAGTAAAAGCCGACCAAGTAAACGTATGTACATATATTTGCGCGTATCATATCATGCTGTAGCTTTGAACGTTCATGCATTCGGAATTAGCAAACAAAACAATTAAATGGTCGTACTTTATCGTTCTTGTCACTTCATCGTTTCTTAACACTGGCATAACTTTCTTTCGCAGAATGTCGTTTGCTGCTTCGTGCATAAATCCGGTCATAACGCGGCCATCCCGTAATATATTCCTGGCGGTTTTCAAATTACAGTTTTTTGCGTGACAGCGAATAGTCGACTTTGGAAAAAATCCGCGACACGATCTGCAACATACCATATCTTGGGCAGTGTTTCCCGAATTTGCCCGTTTTTGTCGTGTTAATATTAAAGTGCCGTTATTGAATGTTTGATCTATGTTATGCAGATAATCACCAGCTTTACGGATTTTTTTAATAAGTTTCTTTCGGGCTGCAATAAGCTTTGGAAAAAGCAAAAATTGTTGAACATCTGTTTCATTTTTATGCATAACTTGCAGATGTCGTGCAAATTTTGTTTGAAACTTTTTGCAATATATACAGAAATGTTGTTTGCTTTTTTTTTGTTTAGAAATTGGAATTGATAATTTTTTAACATCATACACGGGGGTCTCCGTAGATACCGATATAGACAAATCATTTGTACTATTCAGTGTTAAATGACTGGGCTCAAATAGGGACACAAGTGTTTCGGAATGCGCATTTGATTCTAGTAAATCAATTGAACGTTCCGTCGAATCTATATTTATAAAAAATTATCAAACTGTTAATTTCACCAAATTTAAAAACCAAAAATTTGTTCAAATTTATATTGAATGTTTATTATATTCAACAATTACCTGATAGATTCATACTTTGCGAAAAAAACACTTACTTTGAACATCAGTATTTTTTTCAACATCCGATTGGCTGTCATTGACAATCGAAATACATGTTTCCTCGTCGACTGCTCTACGGTCTTCAAATAATTCATCTTTAATGAATTTATTTATTTATTTTTAATACTAGGTTAAGAATTACAGTTGTCAAGTTAAATGGTATACTTACTCGAGGCATCGATGGCAAATAAAACACCTGTTTCCGCTTCAGACAAATCTATTGTTCTGGTTTTAGTGTGTTCTCCATTACACATACCTAAAATAAATAAAATATAAAGTATATTTAAGTAAACTTTTAATACAAATACTAAAAAAATGAGTCAAGAACAGAAAATTTTAATGAAAACGACTATGATGAATGTGCGTTTAGCATTTAAAATAATATATGCTGTAAATGGAATATGAAGCAAATTTCATGGAAGCAAAGCCTTTAACAGCGTTTTTAAGAGATGTGATATATTAACTTGCCGTTTTAACGTTTCATATATCAAGTTTAAAACGTAAGGCAACAACAATTCGTACAGAAAAATTTGTTGAAACACTGAACTTTCGGACTTATTTTTACGAAAGCTATGATACCTTTCGTATTTGAGTATAAGAACATGTTAGAGCAAACATAAAAAAGTTTTAAAAAATTGTACTAAATAACTTAAAAATCAATAATTAAATATCGCGAATTTCTTATCGAAAGCTTAATATTGATTGACTATGAATTTTAACATAACTTTCAAAATCGATTTTCTGAAACAAAGTTGTGTGTACAAGCATATACAAAATTTGATAAATTGTTTTTTTAATTTCTGATCATTATTAAGATGTTGTTTACAGATTCTAACATTTTATTGCTGCTTTTAAGAAGAAGTACACTAAAGGTCAACATAATTTAAAATTACATGATTTGAATTGTTACTTACCTTGCAGAGCTTCAATTTTGGTGCTGCCGGCGCGTGTCACTGCAGGACATTGTTCGGTCAGTTCGACAGCATCTTAAATTCATAAATGTGTATCACATTATTTCATAACAATTTGTATTTTTTAAATGGCATGATTTGTTACATACCTATCAGAGCTTTAACATTGTTAGTGTGGGAGCGTGTCACTTCCGGAAACAAAATAATGTTTTAATTGATTTGTTTTAAATCAATGATTCCAACAAAAAGAAGCATTGCGAGCCCAACAACAACACTTATGTAACGAACCTTCGGTTGTCCCGAATAAAAGCTGGGCTAGCTCTCGCGGTTTTGAGGGTACGTGCCAACAAATTTGTATTTGTGGCGCTGCGACAATAATTAATAACGCCGGGTGTTTCGAGTTGTAATCTATTTAATTTGCACTGTTCTTGAGTTGTTTGTACAGAGGTATCTTATATCTAGTTCAGCCCGCGCTGCTCTAGGATCCACACTATGTATCCTTGTCTTAGGACTGCTGGTGATCTGTCAGCCTGCCAACCACGATCGACACTAGACCCACCTACTCGACTAGGTTTATTGCTCACTACACCAGTTGTTCGCCAGGACACACTATTGGCTTTCTTGACTCCGCAAGAAGCTACCAATAGTTCTCCTACTCGCTGGTGTAAGTGTGCTTCACCTGTCTCACGCCAGGTTCTCTAGTTCGGCACAGTGGTAGCCAGGATCTGCCTCACTCAGGTTGTCCGCCGAACAAGTATCGATAGCGCTTACTTCGAACAGTTTGTAACCGCACTTAAGATATTTTCACAATATGTTGACTTGAACTTATTTTATTCTTAATGATGCACAGGATCTTGATTTATCGCCTTCTCGAATGTCCTGATGCGTTATTGACCGACCGTAACGTATACTCGCGTGTTTCACTCTTGATTATTTCCCCCTACCGGTCTGCTGCTGTCTCCTTTTATACACGCTGCCATCTCGCTGGAGCGGGGCCTGTCGTCGCCAAAGTCATTTCAAGGGCAAAGGTGGCGTGATGCTAAATTGCCCCTAGCAACAGCGGTTACTACTCGCTGTTATTCACGCCTGCCGTTAGTGTGACAGTGATCACTATACCAAGCGATCGTACCGCTCACACACTAACGGTTCTTTGCCCTGATGTTAGACACGTCTCTATACGCTGACATCCTTTGTTAGAGTGAGACGGCATCTGAATTCGCCGTGTTGTCAGGACCGGTCTCGGGTTTGTTCTGTAACGTCATCTCCTCTCTCGATTGTACATCTATATATATAGTTTGTTTGTTCTATAATTATATATCTATGTGTATATACATTCTGCCATATTAATCTGTATGATAATATACTATATACTATAAACATATAATATATTCGGCAACATTATTTGTGAGGTGCAGCCATAGCTCCTCACACTCCCTCCTTCCTTCGGAAGTGGAAAGCTTCCACTTGTTTTTTTCCCTTTGAATTATAATTCAAATTTGGCGCCACCGGTGTGGCCGTTTCGCCAATTTGAATTTCGCGCTGTGGTGTGGCGCTGTGCACTGGTGTTGCGTGTCGGCCAGCTTTTGACACGCAACATACTGACGCAGAGCTGCCAGATCGGTAGCTTTGCCCTTCTGATCAGCTGTGTGGAGCTGTGGAGCAGTAGTGTGACATTCAGCTTTTGTCACGCAGCGCCATACGTTCGGTGTTACCAGATCATTGCTCGATCGGCATTCTCCACCCCTGGTGTTAGCCGACTTGCCGCATGCTGCGAAAAAAATAATAAATAAACGTAAGTGTGTCATTTTTTCCTGGCTTTTCGCCATTTTCATGCTCTTCTTCTGTTGCAGGCTTCCGCCCCAACTTGGAGGTTATGGCGTTTCCCCCCCCCCTTTGTTGCTGTGACTGCAGGTGAGCTTGGTTCTAAGTTTTTCTATTGCACATGCACTTGTTACATGTGCTGCTGCGTTTTTTCCTCTTTGCAGGTTATGCCTACCCCCCCTACTGCTAGAAAGCACAACGCGTTTGTTTTTTTTTTTTTTTTTTTAATTGTTATTTGTGTATATTTTTTTTCCCTTTTTTTTCCTGTGGGTGTCCGCGGCTCGTGTTATTTCTCTTGAACGAATACGCGCGCTCCTTGCCCCGTCGCGCGCACGCGGTATCTCACGCCGTATACCCACACCATTCTACTGGTGCGCCGCGCCATCCCTCCTCCGATTGCGGCCGCAACCTCCGGGGGCCACTGGTCTGGTTCCAGCTCTCGCCATGTAGGTTGGCCGGTGGGTGCCGAGTGCTGGCGATGTAAAGTGGGGCGTGCCTTCCTCGGCTCAGGGCACGATGCTTGACGCCCGAATGTCGGTCTCACCCTGATGGGTGACCAGCGTGGGGGCGCGGGCGGTGTTTCTGCCCGAGGTGGCGATTCCCGCGTCGTCTCCGTCTCTTCGGCCACTACCACCTTTGGCTGGGGCCACTCCCATGGCCCTCTCTCCGGATTCGTCGGGGTTTCCTCACGCGGTGCCGGCGGTTTTTCTTGTCGAGGAGCTGTCTCTCGTGGTGGCGGTGGCGTTTCTTGCCGCGGTCGTGGAGGCGGCGTTGCCTCGCGCAGGCTGAACCCCTCGTTCGGCGGCTTCACTTCCTCTGTCCATTCACACACCATGGTGACGGTGTGCACCCACTTTCCCTCCACAAATCGTTCGCTCCGCGTCGTTGTGATGTGTGGCTCCGGGTCCGCCTCTTCGGGTTTTTGCCTCTCGTCCGGCGTCTCCTCGTCGTCCGGTTCGTCCATACTTGCCGTCGGGTCATACACCTCCTCCTCGTCCGACGAGATGACGATCACGTCGTCGTCACTGATCTCGCCCCTGGGCCAGGGTGAGGGTGGCCGGGCTGGCTGCCATTCGGGCGGTGGTGTCGGTGGTGCGTAATGTGGTGACACCGGTCGCCCGAACCTCTCTTCCTCGTCTTCCGAGTAATGCGCCATCTCCTCCTGCGCCTCCCTCCTTAGCCGTAGGTACTCCTCTAGTCTCTCATCGTATGCCTCTTGTGGCCTTGCCTCGTCGCTGATGTCACCGGAAGTGGCGCTTTCGTCTCCATCCGCGTCGCTACTCCTGGGGCAGGCTTCAGTGGACTCTCCGCCGCTCGTCCCTGTGCCTGACTCCCCTCCAGCCCCACGCAGTGGCGATGCCATCAGCTCGAGCACATCCGGAGGAGGCTCGCGCTGGCGACGCACCGTGCGTCTGCGCGGGTGGAACGGGAGCCGGACGGCTCGCAGCGGAATCCGTCGACGCCGAAGTACCCTCCTGGGCGCCTGGACCACCTGTCGGAGTGCCAACCGTGCGTGGATGCGTGGGTCCCGGCTGTTGGCGAAGGCAACCTCTGCGGCGATACTACGTGCTTCCATCTCGATGATATTTTTTTAAAGAGGCTGGTCGCATGGCCGCCGTCCTCTTTTATACCCTCCGGTGAGTGTGCGTTTTACATCATTTGTGTTTGTGTTAGTGTCCGATCAACGGTGTCCTTACCGTTATAGCCGCCATGTTTGTCAGCACTCGCTCTCTGGGTGCTGCTATCTCTTTCTGTTTGCTTTGGCTTATGGCAGCGTTCTCGTTTGCACGTAAATTCGCCGCGAACAGGGCCGTTCAGACCTGTTGACCGTTGGGCGCTATTTAGTTATTTTACTTTATTTTATTTTTTTCTTTTATTTATTTATTATAATTTATTTATTTATTATTTATTATTTTATTTATTTTTTTAATTATGATTTTATTTTTTATTTATTTTTTATTTTATTTATTTATTTATTTTTTATTTATTTATTATTTATTTATTTTATTTATTTTTAATTATGATTTTATTTATTTTTATTTTATTTATTTCTTTATTTTTTATTTATTTATTATTTATTATTTTATTTTATTTTTTTTAATTATGATTTTATTTATTTTTATTTTATTTATTTATTATTATATATGTACTTGTACATGTATCACCCCCTTCTTTTTTTTTAAAAAAAACAATTTGACTCTGTTTCTAACTTTTCCCTTTTGTTTTTGTTTTCCAGGTGTAAACTCAGGTGAGTATTTATGGGATACCTTGTTTGTTTATATAATTAACGTTTTCTTTTTTTCTTTCAGAGTTCCAGTTTTTTTTTTTTTTTTATTTTCTACCGGTTTTTACGCGTGTTTTTTTTCCCCCTCTCCTACGCGTTTTTTTTTTTTTTTTTGCCTTTTTTCCTTTTCTTTTTGTTACTTTGTTGTCGTTGCTTCCGCAACTCCCTCATCTCCATGCGGCTTCAAATCGCATATGTGAGCTCTTCGCTCCTTTTTCTCTTTCCCGCCTCGCAGTCTCACTATGACTGGCGAGATGAAGTCTACTATAGTGTAGGGGCCTGCATATTTCGGAGCCAGTTTCGCAGCAAATCCCTCCGCTGCATTCGATAGGTGGTGCTCTTTTGCCCACACCCTGTCGCCTATCTTCGGCTTCCATGCCCGTCTCCTTAAGTTGTAGTGTCGGGCTTGGTCTTGGGACGCTTTCTCTAAGCTACGTCTGACCAACTCGAACACTTCTTTGAGCCTTGAGGCTTTTTCAGTGGGTGTTTGAGTACCCCTGCCGGTACCAATCGTGGCTTCGTCGAACAATGCGTTTGGCAACCTTGGTTCGCGTCCTTGCGTGATAAACGCCGCACTATATCCTGTAGAGGCTGACACACTGGTGTTAATGGCTAGTGTTAGTTCGGGCAGTAGTTCGTCCCAGTTCCGATGGTTGTTCCTGGCATATTGTGCCACCATAGTTTTCACTGTCCGATTTGTCCGTTCTGTAGGGTTTTCTTGCGGGGTATACGGTGCCGTGAATTGGTGCCGTACCCCCAATTCCTTCAGAAAATTTTTGAACGCTTTACTTGTAAACTGCGTTCCATTGTCCGTGATCAACACTTTCGGTACTCCGAACCTTGCCAGAATTCTCTCCCTGAATCCTTTTTGTAGAGAAGCCGTAGTTGCGCTTCTCAAGGGAACCAATTCAGACCACTTTGAGAAGCGGTCTACCAATACCAGGAGCATCGTATTGCCATGTTTGGATCGAGGTAAAGGTCCTACGAAATCTGCGCATACTGTGCTCCATGGTTCTTCTGGTATTTGTGTCAACATTTTCCTTGCTGCTGCTATTTGGCTGGGTTTATATTTTTGGCAGATTTCGCAGCGGTGTACGTATGTGCGTGTGTCTCTATATAATCCCGGCCAGTAATAGCGAGCTGCTATTCTTGCGATAGTTTTTCGGCTGCCAAGATGGCCAGCTGTTGCCGCGTCATGGTTTTCTCGTAATACCTGGGTTCGTTTGCCACTTGGCACACAGAGCTTCCATGAGGATACCTCCTCAATACCTGCTCGGTGTGGGATGTGTCGATATAGGTTACCACCTTCCTCCACATAGTCTGGGTATTTCTTTGGATTCTTCATTATATCTTCTCTCACCTTCTTAATCCACTTACACTGCGCGTTAGCGTCTCCCATATCTTCGTGCGTTGTGACGATCCGTCCACACGTTTCCTTGAGTGGCTGCCGCGAGAGTGCATCGGCCACTACATTCAAGCTACCCTTACGATACTTAATCTCAAAATCGTACTGTTGAAGCTCTAGTGCCCATCTAGCTATCCTTCCGGATGGATTCTCTATCGAGTTGAGCCACTTTAGTGCCATGTGATCAGTGATCACAATGAAGTGGTATCCTTCCAGGTATGGCCTCAGCTTCCTTATTCCCCAAACTATGGCCAAACACTCCTTTTCGGTAGCCGAATAATTTCGTTCGGCCCCATTGAGTGTTCGACTTGCATACGATATTACTCGTTCGCCTTCCTCCGAAGGTTGAGTTAAGATCGCACCCAAGCCGTAGTTGCTAGCGTCTGTCTGTAAACAGAAAGTTTCGGAGAAATCTGGGCACGCCAATACGGGTGATCGCGTGAGCTTGTCCTTGATTGTTTCGAACGCCTTCTGTCGTTCTTCCGACCATTCCCACTTGGCTCCTTTTTTTAGTAAATCGTTGAGTGGGTGGACTGTTGTTGCGAAGTCTGGAACGAAGCGTCGATACCACGATGCCACTCCTAGATACTGCCTCAACTCTTTCACGTTCTCAGGCGGTTTTAGTTCTGCTATCGCAGCCACCTTTTCTGGATCGGTGCATATACCTCTGTCTGTCACCCGGTGACCCAAGTATTTGAGCTCCTTTTTGAAGAAATCGCACTTGTCCACGTTTATCCGTAGGTTTGCTGCTCGTAGCCGCCTGAACACCTCACGCAGATTCTGCATGTGTTCTTCCCTTGTCCGTCCGATGACTATTATATCGTCCAGATACGCAAACGCGTGTGGCATCATATCCGGACCTATGACGCGATCCAGCGCCCTCTGAAATGTTGCCGGAGCCGAATGTAGTCCGAATGGCATTACCTTCCACTGGTATAAACCCTTTCCGGGCACTGTGAATGCCGTGAGAGGCCGGCTCTCTTTTGCCATTGGAATTTGCCAATACCCGTCTTTTAAATCCAAACTAGTGATGAAATGTGCCTCCTTCAACTGATCCAAGATGTGGTTCACTCTTGGTATCGGGTAGGCATCTTTCACAGATCTGCTGTTCAGCTGGCGAAAGTCGACGCACAAACGCCATTTGCCCGTCTTCTTTTTCACCATGACGATCGGTGCGCTGTGTGGGCTGTTTGAAGGCTCGATACAACCCTTTGCCAATAGCTCATCTACCTGTTGGTTGATTTCAGCTTGCATTTTCGGGTTTTTGGGGAAGTATCTCTGCTTTATCGGCCTGTCATCGCTCATCACGATCTTGTGTTCAGTGATTTGGGATGGCCCTTTCAGTTTGGTAAACGCCTCGATTTCCCGTTGCAGAAATTCGGCTATTTCCGCGTCTTCGTGCTGGTTTTTGTCTGAGTTTTCTGTTCTCTCGGTACCTGTCATGGCTTGTGGCTCTGCAGCGGTCTGGGCAACTGCCACCTATCACAATGCCCATACCAGTCAGAAAATCCCAGCCCAGCACTAGGTCATCGATAATGCCTGGCAACACCATTAGATTTAGTTGTAGGTTGCGGCTTCCAAACCAAATGGTGGACTCGATTTCTTCTGCTACCATGCTGTTACGACCGTCTGCTAGTCGGATCCGCCTGTTTGTGGTACTTCTCCGGCATCCTTTACTGAGTCTGCAAGCTAGCTCCTCACTTACAAAGCTGCTTGTAGCCCCTGTATCGATCGTTGCCTTGTACTGACAATCCCCGATCCTCACGGTGGCTGTCAGTTGCGTCTCTTCCCCTTGCATGTTTCCGATTAATGGCGAGGGATCGTCCTTGGCGGCCTCCGTTCGTCCCTCGGTTGCGGACGCCGCTGGTCGTTTCCCGACTTACAACACGCTGCTGTTCTCGACCCTATCCGCCCACAAATCCAACAATAATCCAACATTGGGTTTTGGCACTCTACCTCCCAATGTCCTCCTTGTCCGCACACACGACACGCTCGTCCTGGGTTGTTAACGTGTGTTAGGTTGGTATTTTGTTGCATTCTCGGAGCTGGCCTTGGTCTCTCCATATCCTGGATCCTCTCTTGTGTGTTGTTGTTGCTCCTCCATTGCCATAAAACGGGGTCTGTTTCTGTTTGGCTGTGGTGCGTGATTGTGTTGTCGTTCGTTTTGATTGTGGGTAGGTTGATGTTGATACCGCTCTTGTTGTGGTGGTTGTCGTTCCAGCCGTAAACGCGCCCGGTCATTCTCCAACTCCTCTGAAGCCTCTGCTAACAGCATTAGCTCCCCCAGATTTGTGAACTGGCCCGGTCTTGCGTAAGCACGTAGGTCCGGGAGGCTGTTTGCGTAGATCTTTTGTAACTCCTTCTCTGTTGATAGTCGTAGCGGTCGCATCAGCGTCTGCATCTCCACCATATATACCTTGAAGAGTTCTCCCGGTCTCTGACGCCTTCTACGCACCTCGTCTTCGAGGTTGTCATAGTAGTCTCTCGGTAGGAAGTAGTCCTGGAAACTTGCTACAAATGCTTCCCATGTTGTCCAATGCTGGTTATTTGCGATATACCACTTCAAAGCCATACCTTTGAGTAGCTCAGGCATGGTTCGTGGAATCAGGTTAAGGTTCAGCCCGTATGTGTCTGCTGACCATTCCACTTGCTCCAGGAACTCCAAAGGTTTTGACGATCCGTCAAACCTGAACCCCCATTCTCTTACCTGTTTGGCCACTTTTGGGTAGTCTTGTACCATATTCGTGCTTGCGCGTTCGTATCTTCTCTCGAAGATATCTTCGTTTCTTCGGTTTGGTATGGAATCCCACGGCGATCGACGACTTTCTTGGGCATTCAGGGCTCGTGCCGCTGCGCTAGTTGACGGTATGCTTAGTCGTGCTATATCAATCGCGCCAAGCTCCTTAATCACCTCTTCTTCTTCCTCGATCGTTGGTTCGCACTCTGTGTTTGGCGATGCTCGACCATACCGTCTGGCCAGATCGCTGATGCGGATTCCGTGTGCCACCGAGTTTTCGTTTAAACTCACCCACTCTCCGAGTTGTTTCCGCATCATGTCCATATTGCCTGTCATGTCCAGGCCAAATTCCGTGCCATACTTGATTAATTGTTCTTTTTTTAAATAATACACCCACGAACGCACCATTTTAGTTATTTCGGTTATATCGCGCTATTTATGTATTAAAAGTCGCAGAATCCACAGTTGGGCGCCAGTTGTAACGAACCTTCGGTTGTCCCGAATAAAAGCTGGGCTAGCTCTCGCGGTTTTGAGGGTACGTGCCAACAAATTTGTATTTGTGGCGCTGCGACAATAATTAATAACGCCGGGTGTTTCGAGTTGTAATCTATTTAATTTGCACTGTTCTTGAGTTGTTTGTACAGAGGTATCTTATATCTAGTTCAGCCCGCGCTGCTCTAGGATCCACACTATGTATCCTTGTCTTAGGACTGCTGGTGATCTGTCAGCCTGCCAACCACGATCGACACTAGACCCACCTACTCGACTAGGTTTATTGCTCACTACACCAGTTGTTCGCCAGGACACACTATTGGCTTTCTTGACTCCGCAAGAAGCTACCAATAGTTCTCCTACTCGCTGGTGTAAGTGTGCTTCACCTGTCTCACGCCAGGTTCTCTAGTTCGGCACAGTGGTAGCCAGGATCTGCCTCACTCAGGTTGTCCGCCGAACAAGTATCGATAGCGCTTACTTCGAACAGTTTGTAACCGCACTTAAGATATTTTCACAATATGTTGACTTGAACTTATTTTATTCTTAATGATGCACAGGATCTTGATTTATCGCCTTCTCGAATGTCCTGATGCGTTATTGACCGACCGTAACGTATACTCGCGAGTTTCACTCTTGAATATCTCCCCCCACTGGTCTGCTGCTGTCTCCTTTTATACACGCTGCCATCTCGCTGGAGCGGGGCCTGTCGTCGCCATAGTCATTTCAAGGGCAAAGGTGGCGTGATGCTAAATTGCCCCTAGCAACAGCGGTTACTACTCGCTGTTATTCACGCCTGCCGTTAGTGTGACAGTGATCACTATACCAAGCAATCGTACCGCTCACACACTAACGGTTCTTTGCCCTGATGTTAGACACGTCTCTATACGCTGACATCCTTTGTTAGAGTGAGACGGCATCTGAATTCGCCGTGTTGTCAGGACCGGTCTCGGGTTTGTTCTGTAACGTCATCTCCTCTCTCGATTGTACATCTATATATATATAGTTTGTTTGTTCTATAATTATATATCTATGTGTATATACATTCTGCCATATTAATCTGTATGATAGTATACTATATACTATAAACATATAATATATTCGGCAACATTATTTGTGAGGTGCAGCCATAGCTCCTCACACTTACAACAACAACAAACGCTACTGGGGTCGTAAATCAATTGTCAAAGGCACAAAGAAGAAAAGAGAATAACGGAGACACATTCACAGGGCATGTGTTTTGTTTTTGTAAACTCGCTGGCGATCGCTTGTACAGACGGCAGAAGTGGAATGGGTCATGTGTTTTGTTTTTGTAAGCTCGGTCGGCGTTCAAACTCACAGCTTGTGCTACAATGAGGCGCCAGATTGGTGGAGTGAGGTAAAATGATAAACGCAGGACCTTGATTTGTATGGGAGGTACTCGAAGGAGTGCTCTCTTTCAACCTGAATGGAATATTTTGTGAAAATTTCAGCCTTCTAGCTCTTATCGTTTTGGCTGTGGATCTCTCAACAATCAGGACAAAATATCTATATGTATAAAATAGTTTGTCCTGACTGACTGACTGATTGTTGAGAAGCCCAAAGCCTAAGCGATAAGAGCTAGAAATCTGAAATTTTCACAAAATATTCCATTCAGGTTGAAAGAGAGCACTAAGAAAGGATTTTTAATTTGGACCACTCCTTCAAGTACCTCCCAAATAAATCTATTTATTGCATTAATCACTTAACCTCATTCCACCACTCTGGCGCTCATTGTCGCAAAAGCTGTGAGTTTCAACGCCGCCGAGTGTACAAAAACAAAACACATGACCCATTCCACTTCTGCCGTCTGTACAAGCAATTGCCAGCGAGTTTACAAAAACAAAACACATGCGCTGTGTATGTGTCTCCGTTATTCTCTTTTCTTCTTTGTGCCTTTGACAATTGATTTACGACCCCAGTAGCGTTTGTTGTTGGGTTCGCAATGCTTCTTTTTGTTGGTATCATTGATTTAAAACAAATCAATTAAAACATAACTTGGTTTTGTACACCAGAATATGTTACGCGATTGGTTTTACCTACATACTTGCTAATTATCAACCAAAACTTAACACACAAACACAAATAACTATTGCCATTGTTGTTTTTATATAATTTTCGAGCTGACATTTGTAACTTTAGTTGGTGTTGCAAATGCACATATGTACATACATACACATGTATTTACGTGCATCTTTCATTATTTAGTACATACATATATATTAACAAAAATGCAAGTGCAAATATTGGTTAATGCACGCATACATTGTTGTATCTGTAGCAGAGATCGGCAACGAGTAATAAGTTTTCGGGTAATATCCGATAATTTACTCGGATCGCATATGAGCTGGTCGTTCAGATCAGCTGATTGGAATGATCGTTGGGCACACGCTTGTATAGAGCAAGGCGTATTTAACAAGGTGGCATCGACGTCGACGTCGCGTTGCCTTACGAAAAATGAGAGCAATCGAGAGAAAGAGAGCGAGAGCAAGAGAGTAATAAATTCAAAGAAATTTGTTCTCGCATGCACATGTATACACACATACATATGCATATTACAAAGCAAAACGTCCGTAACCGTGCGTCGCTTACAACGATCGGCTCGAGACTGAAGCCGTAAGGCAACAGCAAAGAGGGCGACGTCGACGTCGATGCCACCTTGTTAAATACGCCTTGGTATAGAGTATGTCTGATCGTAGCGATCGCTCGCTTTATGCGCATGATTCATTACGATCGTTCATAAGCACTGAGTTGATCGTTTGTGATCGTACGAAGGCTTATGCACGATTGCTTTTGATCGTATATTAAGGTTCGTTTCTGTTCGAATCGTGCACGTTGCACCGAACTTTTCGTTTGCGATTTGTATGATCGTATTTCTAGTCAGTTGTCCGGCACGCGTCGTTCGCAATTTATGGCGATGGATCTACATGCAAGCATTTGTGACGAAATAAAAAATGGGAATTACACATTGGCTGGAAAACGCAAAGGCCGAAGCTTTGTGTGGAATATTTTAAGCGAAATTGTGAAGCCTGACAAAAATATATTGGTAGGCTTTGTGTTTTGCAGAACTTGCTCAAAAGTTTTAAAGTACACTGCAAGCCAGACATCAAATTTAATGCGACATAGCTGCTGCAAGCAACTTAATCAAACGCCAACGCTAAAAACTGTGACACCTTTGGACAAAGCAGAAGCCATCGATAAATGCACATCTTGGATTGTTGAAGACTGCCGACCATTTACAGCAGTGCAAGGAGCTGGATTTCTAAAACTAGTAAAGTTTTTCATCAAGATTGCGGCTACTTATGGCGAGCACGTCGACGTAGAAGATTTGCTTCCAGATCCTACAACCATTTCCCGGAAAATTCAAAAGTGCGCGAACGAAAAAAAGGCAGAGCTTCAAGAGGAAATAAGCAGCATTGTGAGCAACGGTGGAGCCTCAGCAACAATCGATATGTGAACTGACAATTATGTCAAGTGCAACTTTCTTGGCGTTACGTTTCATTATCAAAAAGACATGAATTTTTATGATATTGTTTTGGGCATGAAATCAATGGATTTTGATAGGTCAACAGGCGACAATATACGTAAAAAACTTGACAGTCTCTTTCAAGAATTCAATGTTTCAAATATAGATAATCAGCCATGCTCCGGTTATCGCAAAATTTTGCGTTTTACGATTTGGGCAAATTCGTACGAATTCAGTTTTGCGTGCTCCGGTTTTCGCAACTTTTTAGCTATTGATAAAATTCCATATCGAACTAAAAAAAACAGCTGTTTTGCTTTTGTTTACTTTTTACTTACGGAAATATTTTGAGAAAATGCCGTGTGTTTTTGCAATTGCAATCTTTGAAGCGAAAAGACGACGGAAAATTAAAGACCTGAGGTACAGGCAACATCTTCGGAATAATGGCTGTGTATAACCCTTGGCCATTTCCGGGTTATCTTTCATAAATAAGATCAAGATCTCGTCTTGAGACGCTGTTTTATGTTTACCCCTACAAATTTACCAATTCTGCTTGGCTCAATTTGGCAGCAATGCAATTTTATGTGTGCTCAGAAATAATTGTATTAAAATTATAAATGAATCATAAATTTAATTTCTAATTTATAAATATGAGCTTAAATGATAATCAAATAGGGAAAAAATTAGTTTTTGGCCGTATAAATTATTATTTGTTTGATATTTGTAATTTACTTTTGAATTCGCATGCTCGTTCACTGCCGGTTTGAAATCGCAAAATTCTTGCGTTTTGCGAAAACCGGAGCACAAGTTTTTGCGTTTTAGCGTCAAATCGCAAAATTTTGCGTTTTGCGATAACCGGAGCACGGCCCAATATCAAATTTGTTACAGATAGGGGCTCCAATATGGTAAAAGCGTTAGAGACAAATATTCGCCTTAATTGTAGCAGCCATTTATTTTCAAATGTTTTGGAAAAATCCTTTCTTGGCACTACCGAGTTTTCAGGTGTCTTAGAGTCTTGCAAAAAAGTTGTTAAGTATTTTAAGAAAGCCAATTTGCAGCATTTGCTGCCAACTTCATTAAAAAGCCAGTGTCCGACTAGATGGAACTCACATTACAAAATGCTAAAGTCCATTATTGAAAATTGGGGTGAAATCAACACTGTATTAAAAAATAATGAGCATATTCAACTGTTGTTGGGTATAAATATAAAAACCGCTTCAGCTTTACTAGAACTGTGCGAGAACTTCGAAATTATATTTAAAAAACTCCAAATTTCCAGTTCTCCGTCTTTATGTTATGTAATGCCATCCATTTTAAAAATAAAAACATTTTGCAGGCCAAACGCGGAAGATATTGAGTCAATTTCGATTTTAAAAAGCAATATTATTGAAAAAATTGACGAGATATGGGTCGCAAATTTAAATATGTGGCATAAAGCTGCATTCTTTTTATACCCACCGGCTATAAACATGCAGCTTGATGATTTTTTAACTATTAAAGAGTTTTGCTTTTCTCGCATGATAGATAACTCTCACGCTGCATTTCTTGTAGAAGGTGAATCTTCATGTATATCCACACCATCATTTGCTTCGACCTCGAATTTTTCTTTTGATGTAACAGTTTGCGAAGAGAATTCTAACATTATCTCGATCTCCCAAGCTTCGTCGTCGAATAAAAGCAACGATGCGTTTTTTTTCAAATTTGATTAAGCCTTCTATAAAAATTCCAGAAACACACGAAGAAGAATTTGACAAATACTGTAAAGAATTAGTAAACATGGATGAATGATGAATGATTTTAGTTTGATGGAATGGTGGCGAAATAATCAAGTCAAGTACCCTATGTTGTCAAAACTTGCAATCCAAATACATTCCATCCCAGCTAGTAGTGCCGCGGCCGAACGATCGTTTTCATTGGCTGGCAACATTATAACGGAAAAAAGAAATAGGCTACAGCCACTTTCAGTTGATAGCTTGCTGTTTTTAAACTCGTACTATAAAAAATTATAAGCCAAAACTAGAATAAAAACCTCAAACATACATACATATTTACATAGTTTTAGTTAAACCATGAAAAACTGATCATTTTAATTTTGTTAATTAGTAAATAAAAATTCATAAATTTAAATACATTTTTATTATTTCTTATTTATTATTCTATTATTCCTGCGTAACACACACACAAAATCCATACATTCATGCTCATTTCAGACCGATCAACTCGAGTACTGCACGATCAATCTCTGCGCAACACAAACAAAAATCAAAACATTCATGCTCTGTTCGGGACGACTCGCTCTTCGCTACGATCATTCTTTGTACTCGTTCGCGAAGCTTAAAATTATCGTTTTGATCGTTCCGAAGCAATCCGATCAGATGCACGAACATGAAATCAAAATGCTTACTCGTGCCTGATTATTCTATCGGCTTTTGCTTCGGGTATGCATGATGAACGATCATATTTCGGCTGAGCGAAGTGAGTTGAATTGAGCGAAAATTTTTGCATGGTGGTCGAGTTGATTCGCTCATACCCGTTGCAGATCTCTGATCTGTAGCAAGCTAAGTGAAAGCAATAAACATGTTCACCAAATATACACAGTGCAAAAACAAACACACTAGCAAATAGGATCTTAAGAAATGTAATATACATATATACGAGTTGACTAGCGCTAAAAATGAGAAAGATATTGAGGTGGGCGATATAAGTGGGCGTGGCATCCAATATTGCACATTTGTTACGGATGTCACTAACAATGTTTCCAAGTGTGGTGGCTCTAGCGCAAAAACTGGGAAAGATATAGAAATTTCAGATTTTACGAGGTAGGTGGAAAAGGTTGACATGGCATATAAAACTTTAATGTGGATCGGTTACGGATGTCACTAACAATGTTTCTACCAAATTTGGTGACTCTAGCCCAAAAACTGAAAAAAGATATAGAGTTTTCAGATTTTAGAAGGCGGGCGGTATCAGTGTGGGCGTGGCATCTACAGTTTTAATGCATATCTTTGTAAGATCTACCTTTCCATCAAATTTCGTGAGTATTGCTTTAAAACTGTGGGGCGGAAGAGGTGGGCGTGGCATCCCAACTTTCGATGCAGAAATGAGGAGGATGAGGAATGTCACCAGCTATCTTGCTATCAAATTTGGTGACTATATGCTAAGATGTGGGATATATATGTGTTTTATCGATTTGCACATCGAGGTGTATCGATTTTTATTGATTTCCCAGGCCCCTGAGGTCGTAGAGCCAAATTTCACACATTGGCTGACGAAGGTATGTACTAAGATATTTGCAAAGTTGCAAAGCTCTAGCTTTAAGGGTGTTGAAAAAAGTTGCATTCAAACGGACGGGCGGGCGGACGGACGGACAGACACCATGACGGACATTGCATAAACCCAATATAATATGATACCTTTGGTATCAAAGTAAAATGACGCGTCTGATTCTTAACCTCAATGGTGGCGTGAAATAGAGAATATTTAATATTTTGCTAATATGTTGTTAAACATTAACTCATTTTTTTTATATATATTGCTAAAATTTTGTAAAAACTATTGTCGCAGCGAAGCAAGCGAGGGCCTTACTAGTTTTATATATGTATATAGACTAGTAAGTGTCCCGCTTGCTTCGCTGCGCCGATAGTTTTTACAAAATTTTGGCAGTAGATAAAAAATAAATAAGTTAAAAAATTTTTAACAACATATAAAAGCAAAGTATTATATATTTTATTCAGTGTGTCATTTTCATATTGGCTTAATTCATTTCCAAAAGTGACTGACCATGAATGGTTATAATAACTGGGTTCCTTTGCCACCGCAGCAATATTTTTTGCCGCTGCTTTAGCCTCAGCAGTAAAACCACCCCCGTAACATATTCTAGTGTTCAAAATTTTTCAAGACGCACCAAGCTATGTTTAAATTGATTAGTTTTAAATCAACGACACCAACAAAAAGTTGCAGTGCGAGCCCAACAATAACGCTTACAACAACAACAAACGCTACTTGGGTCATAAATAAATTGTCAAAGGCACAAAGAAGAAAAGAAAAAAAACCCAGGCGCACACTATGTGTATTTTGTTCTTACAATTATCTGCAAGTGCGACGCGAGACGTTATAGCGCATGTGTTTTGTTTTTGTAAGCTCGCTCGTTATCAAACCCTCAGTGTGTGCAATAGTCTGGCGTTTTAAAACGTGGAATGAGTCAAACTGAGCACGCTCCAGGACATAAGTGTATAAGAGGTGCCCCAAGAAGTTGTCGGATCGAGTCCAAATTTTGCATCCATAATTTTTTTAGACGCCCTCATGTCCTGACCTAGCTTCGTTCAGATTGATTAATTTTAAAGCATAGCTCTAGTACAAAAGTTGGGAAAATAAGGACTTAGGTGTAAAGGAGGTACTCGAAGGAGTTGTCCACAATAAAATTACTATCTTAGTGCTCACTTTCAACCTGATTGGAATATTTGGTGAAAATTTCAGCATGCTAGCTCTTTTCGTTTAGGCTGTGGGTCTCTCAACAATCAGTCAGGACAAACTCTTTTATATATATAGATGTATATTACATTTCTTAAGATCCTATTTGTTAGTGTGTTTGTTTTTGCACTGTCTATATTTGGCTTTAGCTTGCTACAGATACTACAATGTATGCATGCATTAACCAATATTTGCACTTGCATTTTTGTTAATATATATGTATGTACTAAATAATGAAAGATGCACGTAAATACATGTGTATGTATGTACATATGTGCATTTGCAACACCAACTAAAGTTACAAATGTCAGCTCGAAAATTATATAAAAACAACAATGGCAATAGTTATTTGTGTTTGTGTGTTAAGTTTTGGTTGATAATTAGCAAGTATGTAGGTAAAACCAATCGCGTAACATATTCTGGTGTACAAAACCAAGTTATGTTTTAATTGATTTGTTTTAAATCAATGATACCAACAAAAAGAAGCATTGCGAGCCCAACAACAACACTTACTAACAACAACAACAAATGCTACTTGATTCGAAAAACAATTGTCAAAGGCACATAGAAGAAAAGAGAATACCGGAGACACATGTACAGACGGCAGAAGTGGAATGGGTCATGTGTTTTGATTTTGTAAATTCGGCCGCAATAGCTTGTGCGCAGACGGCAGTAGTGGAATGGGTCATGTGTTTTGTTTTTGTACACTCGGCGGCGTTGAAACTTACAGCTTATGCGACAATGAGGCGCCAGAGTGGTGGAATGAGGTAAAGTGATTAATGCAATAAATTGATTTGTATGGGAGGTACTCGAAGGAGTGGTCCAAATTAAAAATCCTTCTTAGTGCTCACTTTCACCGAGAATGGAATATATTGTGAAAATTTCAGCCTTCTAGCTCTTATCGTTTAGGCTGTGGGCCTCTCAACAATCAGTCAGTCAGTCAGTCAGTCAGGACAAACTATTTTATATATATAGATAAACACGCTCCATAACATTATTGTATGGGAGGTGCCCCAAAGAGTTGTCGGATCGGGTCCAAATTTTGCATCCATAATTTTTTTACACGCTTCCATGTCCTGACCAAGTTTTGTAATAATTGATTAATTTTAAAGCATAGCTCTAGTACAAAAGTTGGGAAAAAACTACTTAAGTGTTCAGGAGGTACTTGAAGAAGTGATCCAAATTAAAAGTCCTTTCTTAGTGCTCACTTTCAATCTGAATGGAATATTTGGTGAAAATTTCAGCCTTCTAGCTCTTATCGTTTAGGCTGTGGGTCTCTCAACAATCAGTCAGTCAGGACAAACTCTTTTATATATATAAATATATGTCTTCTTCTTTATCTTCTTCTTGGCCTTACATACTGGCTTAGGGCGCTGACATGCCGGCTTACGTTTACGCTTACACGCCGTTTTGTGTTTTTGATTTTATGCCCGGAGACAGGAAATATTATATATATATACATATATATATTTTATATAACAAGAATTTTAAGGTTTTCCGAAATAAACTTCAAGATGGAATTTAAATATTTGCCAGCTAGTTTCTTCTACTAACGCAGAGAGTATATGACACTTGTCAGCTTCTCAGACTTCCCTGTACCGACAGATATAACAGTTTATATGCAAGTAATTTTTCTATTTATTTAGTTTCAAGAGCAGAAAATTATCTTTGAAAGAAAATGATCCCAAACATTTTTATACCCTTAACCCATAAAATGTGTAAATAAGGGTATAATGGTTTTGTGCAAATGTATGTAACAGACAGAAGGAAGCATCTCCGACCCCATAAAGTATATATATTCTTGATCAGCATCAACAGCCGAGTCGATCTAGCCATGTCCGTCTGTCTGTCCGTCTGTCTGTCTGTATGAACGCGCCGATCTCAGAGACTATAAGAGCTGGAGACTTCAAACTTAAAACTTGAACTTTCCTAAACCATAAGCAGATCAAGTTTGTTTCGGATCATCGATAACATTTCTGGTTCTTGATATACACATGTGATCGATAACAAAAAAATCTTGAATTTCAAAATTGTGAAAATGAGGTTTAAAACTATTGATAAAATAATAAAAATTTAAAAAATTGGCTCAAAAACATCGGAGTTATCGCAGTTTGAAGTTTGGTCATATTGGTCACTGATTTAATACACATAAGTAACTGTAAGCGTTAAATATCGGGTTAAGTTTATGTCCTAGTCGGGATTTCTCGACTAGAGCCTTCTTACTTGTTTATGCGTGTATTTGGACAATTTTTTTTTTAATTTTTTGATTTTTGTCTAAGTATTTTTAATTTTTTTAACTTCCTCATAAATTGCCAAAGTTGAGGCAGGCCAATAAATGGAAAAAACAATAAAATTGGTGTGCAGTTCACTCAGTTTACTTACTGTATCGTGAGTATTATTAGAGATGAATTTGACGGCAAGAATAAGAAAGAGAACATCGGTTTATTTTCTCCTTTAAAATATATTTATTATAAAAGTAAGAGTTAATAAATTGTAATATTTAAGTTAAATGTAATTATATTAATTATCTTCAGATAAGAAAGATTCGTTATTTAACACATCAATGTTGGAGGGCAAAAACATAATTTTGTTAACCATGTCTTCCGTGGTGGCAATTTTGCAGCGTTTTTCAGTTATTAAGTTTTTAGCAACGGAAAAAGCTCTTTCGGATGCTGCACTGCTGGCCGGAGCCGCCAATATAAAAATAATAAAAAAGCAACGGAAATTGGTCTTTGTTATTTGCCCACCACTGAAGAATATTAAAATCTTCACTGTACGATTTATTAACATTCTTGTAATTTTGAATTTCATTTTTTATAATGGATACTATATTATTGCTCTAAGTGGGTTGGGAATAGTCGGAAAAAATGGAATCTATTTCTGGTGAGGGTGGAATTATTTTATCGCTTTCACTTTGGCTATTTATCTTAATATCAATCATAATTTCTTCAAGGTCTTTGACAGTTTGTTCCTTTTCTAATTCTGTAAATTGTGATAGTTTATTAGTGGGTGGAAAAAAAATTGGGCCACATTATGAAGTTTTTTTAAATTGACCAGAACTATTGAATCTAAATATGTTAGAAGTGCAAGTTTGCATGTTTTTACAATTTCAATATCATTGTCTTTAGGAGTTGATATTTTTTTTAAAATTATTTGTATAAGGGATTGTTAAATGCAATGTTGGATAATTGCTACCCTCTAGCTTTTTTGAACAAGCTTCAAAAGGAGCTAGAATGCTCACCAGTCCGCTTATATTATTTAAATGAATATCCTAAATTCTACAGATTTCATTTTTTTCAATTTAGTTTTAATATTTGGCCAAATTAACATTTACATATACATACGACCCATTACCTTTTTTAGCCGGTGGTTTGGCGGCACTATATATTATATATATATATAGTATATAGTATATAACCATGCAAAAGACAATCACAAAAATATAAAACAACACATTTTTTTTAGTTCTAAAACAGATTTGTAAATGATTTAATAATAATTAACAATATTTTATTTTATTTTAACAAAAACTTACATTTTCTTGTGCGTTTATTGCACGTGCGTCGTTTTCCTTGCAGTCCATGTCAACGTTTGGCAAACAACAGAACCCATCTGTACAGTTGTATAATTGCACACACAAGCTTTTCCCATAATTACGCTTGGTATACAACGTGTTAAAACAGGACAAACTTAGTATTCACTCACGAAGCGTACAACCTCTTTCTGCTCTCATTCTGAGTGAGAATAGTAAAAATGTTGTGCTATCTTCTTCTGGCTTATGGAATATACTGCACAACAAAGAATGAGTGCAGTAGTTTTGAGTACAGTTGTACAGTTCTGTGCAGCTAGAATTGAGTACATTCATGCAGACCTCTAATGTATACATTGTTGTTTTTATACTCTGATACCAAAGGTATCATAGTATATTGGGTTTGTGCAATGTCCGTCATGGTGTCCGTCCGTCTGTCCGTCCGTCAGTATGAACGCAACTTTTTCGACTTTTTTATTCATTTCATTTTTTTTAAATTTTCTTAACTTCCTCATCAAATGTCAAAGTTGACGCAGGCCAATAAATGGTGAAACAATTGCCACTAATACAATTAAATATGATGTGTATGCATACACGCACACACACATGTAAATGCAGGCCACTGAAAAAAAGAAATATTATAAATCTCAACAAAAATAGCAAAGCATTTAAAGATCTTGTCATTAATTTTCTGAATACTCTATCAGAATTTAAATGCATGCGTGAACATTTGTATGGTGATAGCGTTGACAACATTGTTTGCTAGTGTCATCGAAAAAAATAAGAAAGAGTATGCATAAGAAAATGCAAAACTGAAATTTGGACAAAGCTAGGCCAGCAAGAACCAAGCGCGGTATACATACAGTGAACACAACATTTATTCGTACACTTGCAAAAGTGAAGTCTGATTCGCTATAACTTTGCACAGAGAAAATATATCTGAACAAAAATTCAGATTATGAAAATATAATAAATTTATCATATATTTCAAAAAGAAAAACAATAACATTTATTTAATTCATGGTTGATAAACTAAAACTAATCAAAAAAGTCATATTATTACGCCAAAAAATTATTCGTACAGTTAATCCATTTAAGCTTAAATCTAATGAACTAGTATAATGTATTAAATTTTTAATATTTTGTTGGGCCTCCTTTTGCTTTAATAACAGCTTGCAATCGCCGTCACATACTTTTGACCAAATTTGAGGTCTCTCTGCTGCCAATGTTTGCCCATTCCGCAGTTAGTGCAGCCTTCAAAGATTCCTTCGATGTTATTGTATGTTTTCTTATTTTTTTTCTAGCAATCCCCACAAATGCTCAATCGGATTCAAATCCGGGGACTGGGGCGGTGTTTTTAGCTGTTTGCAATGGTAAATTAACCACTCTTGCACTAAAAACGAAGTATGTTTTGGGTCATTATCTTGTTGAAATAAGAATGTTTGGGGATCAAGCCCGAGTTTTACAACACTTGGATATAAATTTGTGGCTAAATTATCCTTGTACAGGTGCTTGTCCATGGTGCTATCGACAAACACCAAATTTCCTACTCTAGCAGCAGACATGCACCCCCAAACCATTACATTTCCTCCACCATGCTTTACTGTTGGTATTAAATTTTTCTCCTTCATGGCTTCATTAACTTTCCGCCAGACTTTTGGAGGTCCATCGTATCCAAAAATGTTAAATTTCGATTTATCACTGAATATAACGTTCTTCCAGAATGATTCGGATGAGTTAACATGAGATTTTGCGAATGATAGCCTTTTTTTTTTATTAGCTTTGGAAATGAGTGGCTTACGACGAGCAATTCTACCGTGATCCCCAGCCCTATGCAGGCAATTGCGTACTGTTTGATTGCACAGCTCCTTGTTGCTTGCTTGTTTAACATTCTGTCGTAAGATCGTACTCGATATCCTTGGATTTTGGATAACCTACATTTCGTTCTTCCCGTGGAGTCAATATCTTTGACCTGCCAGCCAATTGATGATTTGCAGCTAAATTGCCAGTGGTTATGTATTTTTGAATTATGTACTGCACTGTGGAGTGAGATTTTCCAATAATTTTGCCAATTTCACGCAAAGATTTATTTTCCATATATTATTTTAGGATATGTTTGCGCATATCGATGGATATATCGCGACTTCGTCCCATTTTATCTAAATTGCTCTAACTGAATGTCACAACTGTCATGAAATCAACCAAAAATGCGAGCAAATGCAAGAATTGAGTAACATGAATTGGAATGCAGTAAAAGAAATCGCAGATTACAGTTAAAAATTCCGTTAGAAAGTGATGCGAGCACAGTGTACGAATAATTTTTTGGCGTAATAATATGACTTTTTTGATTAGTTTTAGTTTATCAACCATGAATTAAATAAATGTTATTGTTTTTGTTTTTAAAATATATGATAAATTTATTATATTTTCATAATCTAAATTTTTGTTCAGATATATTTTCTCTGTGCAAAGTTATAGCGAATCAAACTTCACTTTTGCAAGTGTACGAATAAATGTTGTGTTCACTGTATGTACATGTGTATCTGTACTTTGTTTTTTTTTTTTTTCTGGAAGTGCAGCGACGATGCACACATTCATAAATACTTAGCTCACGCAGACTGTGTGAGCTGCCTCACATACATATATACGCTTTCTGAGACGGGATGCCTGAGACGAAAAAGCTCTTTTGAAAACTCTTTGCAATTGGAAGCTCTTTAGTTTAGAGAGTATGAATTTGCTACTAATTCCTCAGAATTTTTGGGTCAGCGCAAATTTTTTTATCGAATTAACTATTTCTGTTTTGCGTTGTGATAATTTTAAACATTTGATGATTGCTTTATTTCTTTTTATACCCTTAACCCATAAAATGGGTAAATAAGGGTATAATGGTTTTGTGCAAATGTATGTAACAGACAGAAGGAAGCATCTCCGACCCCATAAAGTATATATATTCTTGATCAGCATCAACAGCCGAGTCGATCTAGCCATGTCTGTCTGTCCGTCTGTCTGTCTGTCTGTATGAACGCGCCGATCTCATAACTAACTTTCGTTGGTGACGGTTGTATTTTTGAGTGCTCCTGCTAAATAATTATTTTTCGAGTGTTTGTGCTGTGCATTAATTGGTTTAATTGTGGTAATCATACTAAATAGTGATCGCAGATATACGTTGTACGGATTTATGTGTTTAAAGTTACTTTGCTTAAACATTAACTTAAACATTTAACTTATTTTATTTTGCAGTCAAGCGGACGCTGCTTTGTCTTGAAAATACATACATACATACATACGTATATTTGCTCTCGCTCGCTTTCGTTTGTTTACTAATTAACATCTAATTTACTAACAAAAATTACCTATTAACGCACTCTTGCTCTCCAGCTTCAGTTCTCTCTCGCTCTATTTCACAGTTCTTGCGGTTTATCTGCCTACGCGCTCACGCCTTTTCACTTAAGCGCTATTATACTCAAGCGCTCTCCCACTATTGTCCGTTATATTGCGCTCGTTGCTACGCTTACATTCTTTCACCTACTTTGCTTTGATCAAGCACATTAATTTGCCCATATTTTATTTTATTAACTTTTAAAAAAATGTTTGTCTGCTGCAGTAAGAACTGTAAAATTGTTACTGCAACCAGCGCTGATTTCATCGTATGTAGGATGTGCGATAACACGATCCACTTAAAATGTGCAGGTTTCACTGCCAAAATCAAAGACTGTTTAGGAACTGACTCTGGCCTTAAATGGTTTTGTGATGCCTGCAATGTGGTTGAGAAGGAGATGTCAAAATACATGAGGCAGACCTATAATTGTTTTAAAGCTGTGCATCTTGCTTTTGACAATCTTCATGCCAATTTTAAAGACCTCGAATTAAAATTTAAAAATGGGAAGATGCTTGACGACTCTCCAAAGCGCAAAAAGACTTCGGGCTCTTGCCCTCCTATTGCCCCTCTTGTCCTGCCTAAGCCACTTCTGGCTGCTAGCATGAATAGCCCAAATCCAATCGCGGGCCCGTTAATGGTATTTAACTCACCGGCAAATAATCCGATACTGCCCGGTGGTAATATAACCCCGTTACACGTTCCTGTTGTTGAACCTTCTTGTTCTAATGTTCGATTAACCATTCCTAGTAGCGTAGCTGCAGCACCTAAGCCGCTTGTAGTTGTCCCTACTAGAAAATATATTTTTGTATGTAGGCTAGCATCTGATACCTCCTCAGAAGATGTTAGTGCGTATATTAAAAGTAATATCGACTCCCCGTTGATTGTTGTTGAAAAGTTTAAATTTAAACACGCCCGTAACATATCTTCGTTCAAGTTGAGTGTGCCGCCTGAACTTTTCTCGACAATTAGTTCTGAAAAGTTTTGGCCGCCGAACATTCTCGTGAAAGAGTATGTTAACAGGCGAAATAGCAATAACACTAACAGTAATACTAGTAGTGCCATCCCTATTAGTAACTCACTTCCTTCTACGTCTGTATCAAAAAACTAACTGAAGTAATTAGTCTGTTTGTGCGCATATATATAACTTAAGAACAAATTGTAACACAGTTAGCATTTTACTTAAATAGGTCAAATCATACACAATTACACAATAAACTGTAAGCAATACCAAATTATTGCTGAACACACAGAATTTCGCTGACTGCACATTGTACAATATGTGTCGCAATAGTAACGGTCAGCCAACCCGGTAGTTGCGAAATATGCTAGTCTGCATTTCATGCAACTGCTGAATACACATTAACCTAATTTTAATTGACAACACACACCTCTAAGCTAAGCAATTTTTACCTATAAATATTGTGACTTTTACCTTAATAAAATCAGTGTATTCTTACAACTTAAAGAAGCATTCATTATTTCTCCGTAGTCCACCTGGTTACAAGTGCCAGTTGCGACAACATTTAAGCAGTCAGTTTGTACTGGATGCTAACATTACACACACACACCTTTTACAGGTACATTTTGGTGACCCCGACGAGTTCATCAAGGACTCTAAGAACTTAGATGAGTCACATGAATACTTTAAGTTCTATGAGCAAGTCGCGGCAATGGTAGAGCACCACAGGACCTACCTACTGGAACAAGCCGACATCGCGGACCAAACAACAAGCAAAACGATGGAGCCAAGGACCGTCACAATTGCGGGTTCAGTGAGCGGCAGACCAACCAGCAATGACAAGATTAATGCATTGTGCCGACGGCAAAAGGCGATGATTGCGTCAATCAATCGCACCCTGCAACACAAGCCCGTTAATGCAGACATTATTAAGTCGTTATGGGCAAAAACTCAAGAGGTCTATTTCCAAATATACGAGGAATTTGAGGACCCAGAAGAAAGTGGCTACAACGCCACCGAGTATCTCCAGGCAGAGTCTGATGTTCGGAATGCACTTACGAGCAACTCAAACAGTGAGTGCACCGATAACATCAACTTGCCACGTATTTCCATTCCCAAATTTGATGGTGATACGCTAAAATGGACACAATTCTTCGATATGTTTTCATGTATGATACATGAAACAAAGATGCCGACCATACGAAAGATGTGGTATTTAAAAACCAGCGTAGTCGGAGAGGCGGAAAGATTAATCCGTCACATCGACCTACGGGAAGAGAACTATCTCTACGCATGGGAAATTTTAGTAGATGCGTACAACAATCCTAGAGATATTGCATCTAGGGTTTTAAATCGCCTTCTGCTGCAACAAACCTGCAGCGACGATGTGAGATCCTTAAAGGAGCTGCACATCACCACCATAGAGTCATTAGCCTCACTGAAGGGACTCGGGATTGACATCTCAACATGGGATCCAATCATCATTGCCATCATCAGAAACAAGCTGGATGGCACAAACAAAACACTCTATGAACAATCATTGGGTAATACGAAGGAAATCCAGCCACTGGACACCATGCTCCAGTTCCTAGAACAGAGAGTTCGGGTTATGGCTACTGGAAAAAAGGCACCTGTAGTTTCTAAAAAGGAGCCAAAAAACGCAACATGTGCAACATCTTCTAGTGCACAAAAAGGGTGTCTTTTCTGTAAAAAGACAAGTCATTACTTATCTAAATGTGACGAATTTCGCGCAAAATCTGTCAGCGAACGATTAAACTGGGTGCAAAAGCAAAAGTTATGCGTCAACTGCTTTAAACATGACCATAAAACCAAGGCATGCACAAGCAACTTTAGCTGTTTTAAGTGCAACAAAAAGCACCACACTCTTGTGCATTTGGAAAATGCTATCACATCAGCAGCAGCAGAGCCACTCTCACAAGTTGTGGCATCCGCAAACAATCAAAACTATAACTTACTTGCAACAGCAAAGGTAGCTGTACAAGCAACCAACGGACAACAAGCATCGTTCAAGGCATTACTGGATTCTGGATCACAAATCAACGTTGTTTCCGAAAGACTTGTGACAATGTTGGGACTTAAACGTCACGACACAACACTTCGGATTGAGGGCATCGGAGGACAGCCAAGAGTCAGCAAGGCTCGAGTAAATGTCCTTGTTAAATCACTACACAGCGATTTTACGATGCGATTGGAAGCATTCGTATTACCTCATATAATTTCGGATCAACCTGCCCAGTCAATCAACACTGCTGATTGGGACATGCCGAGCGATTTACCACTTGCGGATCCAAACTTTAACAGACCAGGCAAAATCGACATGTTAATTGGAGCAGAGCACTGTTTTTCAATACTGCTCCCACAGCAACACAAAATGTTCCAGTCTGGTCCAATGATGCAAAAAACTGAGTTCGGTTGGATCATTGCTGGAAAAGTTAATGCTTCAAGTAAGTCGTCAGCCATCTGCGCATCTGCAACCAACGAGGAAACAAATGAACTAATGGAACGATTCTGGACATTGGATAGCTTGGATACATCAGAAAAACACCGAACACCAATTGAAGCACATTGTGAGAAGCACTTCCTAGAACACCTACAAGTGGCGGTAGACGGCAGATTCGTCGTGAAACTTCCATTTTCTGAACATTGTTCAGCCCAGGGAGAGTCCATGGAGATTGTCACCAAAAGGTTCATATCGTTAGAGCGCAGAACCTCCGCAGACACGTGGAAGCAATACGCAGCGTTCATGGCGGAGTATGAGAAACTGGGACACATGAAACAAGTGTCGCCGAAAACGATCCCTAAAAATCACTAGGTAATCCCCCATCATTGCGTATTGAAGCCGAACAACTGGATCTTCGCAACACATTCTGTGATGGAACTACAAGCCGTATGCAGCGGAATACCGTCAACTATCCAGTTACAAAACAGCGGACTACTAACGCTATCATCTGGCTGTACTGCACGCAACGCAGACATTAGCATCAGTACCTTTGGCACTGTCACGAGTCAAATAAGACAAGGCTACGCCCGCTTTGGTGACATTATCAAGCCAAACATCACAAAGGTACCCGAGACAACTCTCGACATATCGGAGTACAACGCACAAAATGACAAGGATCTGGATGACTTACAGGTAAAGTTGGCAACACTCAATAAAGAAGAGCTACCCAACCAAATTAGCTCGGTCCAACATCATCACATAGCCGCTTACGCTGCTTTAGCGGTATCTGTTTTACTACTATGTGCATATGCAATGCGGACGCAACGACGATGGACTTGTCCACCCACAGCCACCAGGAACGAAGCAGTCAACCCGTCCGAACCTTCAGCATCCCCAAGACGATTTATGCTGGATCTAGATGATGGTTGAACACCGCTTCAACGCCCGGGAGAATGTTTGTGCGCATATATATAACTTAAGAACAAATTGTAACACAGTTAGCATTTTACTTAAATAGGTCAAATCATACACAATTACACAATAAACTGTAAGCAATACCAAATTATTGCTGAACACACAGAATTTCGCTGACTGCACATTGTACAATATGTGTCGCAATAGTAACGGTCAGCCAACCCGGTAGTTGCGAAATATGCTAGTCTGCATTTCATGCAACTGCTGAATACACATTAACCTAATTTTAATTGACAACACACACCTCTAAGCTAAGCAATTTTTACCTATAAATATTGTGACTTTTACCTTAATAAAATCAGTGTATTCTTACAACTTAAAGAAGCATTCATTATTTCTCCGTAGTCCACCTGGTTACAAGTGCCAGTTGCGACAACATTTAAGCAGTCAGTTTGTACTGGATGCTAACATTACACACACACACCTTTTACAGGTACATAGTCTATCCTATCAAAATGTAAGAGGCCTTAATACTAAACTTTCAAAACTTTACGTTAATAGCCTATCCTTTGATTCACAAATAGTCGCTCTTACTGAAACCTGGTTAAAACCTGATATTTCTGATTACTCTGTTTTTCCAAATAAATATAACTTATACCGATGTGATCGCACAACCCGTAAGGGTGGTGGGGTTCTTATCGCTGTTGATTCCTGCATTTCTTCTGAACAAATTCAATCCAATGATCTTCCGGATACAGAGTTTGTATGTGTTAGAATATCTTATGGTAGTCGTTCCCTTTTTATTACATGTTCCTACATTCCTCCTAATTGTGATACTAACATTTATTCGTCCCATTTAAATGCTTTGCAACATGTTTCGTCCTTATTGTTAGACATGGATCATCTAATTGTGGTTGGTGATTTTAATCTGCCAAATGTGGGATGGTCTGCGTGTGACTCATCTTCCACACAATTACCAACCACATCTGATGATTTTATAGATGGTATCCTGGAGTTGGGGCTATCGCAAGTAAGCGATATACTTAATTGTAGTGGTAGAATGTTAGACTTAGTATTTGTTTCTGATGTTGATTGTTGTAACGTAAACAGAGTACCCCCCTTGGTGCAGCCGGAAGACTCTTACCATCCAACTTTAGAACTTTCCCTTGAAATACTAAACCCTATTTCTAATACTTATATTTCTGCAAAATCACGTTGTTTCCGTAAGACTAACTTCACTAAATTAAATCAACTTTTGAATGCAACTAATTGGTCTCAGCTTTATTCCTGTAGTGATTTAGAAACTGCCATTGCCATATTTTATGGGACCTTGAATTCACATTTGGACAGATGTGTTCCCCTCTGTCACTCCTCAAGTGATAACAAACCACCTTGGTTTACAAGGGAATTATCAAAACTAAAAAATGCGAAGACAAGATCTTATAAAAAATTCAGAAAATCGGGAAATACTATTGACTTATCAACTTATATTATAGCAAAGTCTAATTTTCTCTCTGTTAACTCATCCTGCTATAATAACTATCTTAATAAATGTAGAATAAATTTCTCTCGAGATCCTAAACAGTTTTATAAATTTGTTAACTCTAAACGTAAATCCTCCTGCCTGCCATCCTCAGTTTTTCTTGATAATACGAAAGCAAGTACGGATCAGGCTGTGGCCGATCTATTTGCCGAATATTTTCAATCAGTTTATTCTTTGAGTTCTCATAGTTCTAGTAATACTTATACCTTCCAAATTCAAACATCAAATTGCATATTTGCCCCGGTCTTAACTGAGTGTTCGCTGCTGATGGAGTGCCCGGTTGTGTACTTAGATATTGTGCTGATACACTATGCAAACCTTTACTAAAATTATTCAAATTGTCTGTTGAATCTTCAGTATTCCCTGATATGTGGAAGCAATCTTTTATTATTCCACTTCATAAAAATTCTTCCAAGTCCAATGTTAAAAATTATAGGGGGATTTCGAAATTGTCTGCCATTCCGAAAGTCTTCGAAAAACTTATTTGCTCTCAATTGCAACACTCATGTAGTGCAATTATGTCGCCTTATCAACATGGTTTCGTAAAGCGTAGATCTACTACCACCAACCTTCTAGAATTTACATCGCTTGTTATTAAAGGATTTCATAGCAAAATGCAAACTGATGTCATCTATACCGATTTTAGTAAGGCATTTGATTCTGTTAGTCATCAACTTTTGCTTCATAAATTAAACATTATTGGGCTCCCAACTAACCTCCTTTCTTGGCTTTCCGAGTACTTGTGTGGCCGTACACAAAAAGTTGTCTTTAAATCATCTGTCTCTAAACCAATTTATGTATCATCAGGTGTCCCCCAACGTAGTCACCTTGGGCCTTTATTATTTAATCTCTTTATTAATGATCTTCCTGCAGTAATATCTAACTCGCACGACTTATATGATTAAGTTCATATATTTTGGAAATAAATACAGCACTCCGAACGTTGCGGTTTAGAAATGGTTTATTTCGTATCTGAGTAAAAACTAAAGCTATTGCTGTACAATCATGTTCTTATATTCATATTTCTATTGCATGGTTTGGTTGATCTCTGTTTACATTATTGGCTTGTGGCCGATGGCTTGGTTGATCTCTGTTTACATTATTACTTATGAGAGAGTTTGATTCTCTCTGTACTTAGAAGATGAGTGGTCAAGCTATGTTTATGTTTTCTATGCTGCGACTGAATCTTTATATGAATCATGAGTCGTGCAGCTGTATATTGTTTACATTAAAGTAGATTGAAGGCCAGATGGTAATTTGGGTAAGGGTAAGTATGTTGGTAGTTGAGGGGGAGAGGTAAGTGGTGACAATTGTATAACTCCTCCACCGCCAGAGTTTGAATTCTCCTGAATTCTTCTTACTTTAATGTTAATATTTGTCTTCTTAAGTTTAATATACATATAAAGTGCTAGTGCTAGTATGATTAAAGCGAGGGCTATTTCCATTCCATAACCAACTTTTTTGTGATATTTTAATTCGGTTATTTCTTTTAAATTTTCAAAGTTTTGTATCGTAAAATGTTCAAAGTTTATATTATTTTTGTATGTTTGATTTAATACGTCGGTTGGATAGAAAAATCTATCATAGAATTCTATTTGTTCGTTTGAAAAAGTTTCAGAAAATACATTAATTTCGCAATTTACAAACTGTAAAAGGTAGTTTCCATTTAAAATTATGTTTCTATTGTCACAATTTTGATTTAGTTTTGAGTTTTTTGCGTTTCTTATGATAAGTGTTTCATCATCTATTTGTTCAATGCTTGATTTGTTGTTGAATATGAATTTGCAATTATTATTTTGTGTACAACTTTTGCTTAATTTTAGTTCTCTTAAAATAATATTTTCTTTATAATCATATGTTTTATTTTTAATTTGTGTGATCATATAATTTTCTTGGTCGATTTGAATATAATTTTTATTTGGAATTGGAGTGATTAGCTTAATATCTATTTTGCAAAATGTTTTTGGTAGCTTGATTGCCATGACAATCGCATTATTTTTGTACTGAAGTATGCCCATTCTAATCAGTTTAATTTTGTAAAAATCTATTTCAAATTTATTAATTTCTTCTTTTGTTAGTATTTCTGGTAAAAATATATTGTTTTTGGCTGAGGCTATGTTCTCTTGAATGTAATTTATTTTTTCTTCAAAATTTTTTAGTTTTTGCATTTGATTATTAAATAATACTTTCATTATTGTGTCTTTATTTTGTTTATTAATTTTTGCTGAATATATTGATATTAAATTTCTGTCTTGTAAAATTGTGTCTGCAATTTTATTTATACTGTCATTAAAATGAGTGTTTATGTAAATTTGTTGGTTCATATTTTGAATTAAATTGTGGTTGTTCTGATCGATTATGTCCAAGTGTTCTATAATGTTATCTCTGTCCTCATTGTCCATTAAACCAAAAAGCCAATTATACATTGTGCCTACGCCGTTTATTAATCCTCTTTTCTGTTTTCTGCTAGATGGGGTTATTGATTTGATTTTAGCTTTAATTAAGTCTATTTCATTAATGATTAATTCTTTCTCTGCTATTTCAACTTGTTTTATATTATTTTCAATCTTGTTGATAATGTTTGTAAGTTTGTTTAAATCGATTATATGTAGAATTATTATAGTTTCGTTAACAACTTCAGTTGAATGAATGTGTATTGGAACGTATCCTGCTTCCTCCTGAATTGGTTCGATATGAAGTCTAGCTTGCACCGTTGTTAGTATCATTAATATGATAAAAAAAATATACTGTAAATGGGATTACAGGTTACTAAAAAATTGTGGATATATATAAAAAAAAATGTGCTTATATGTATTGATATATACATATATAAATTATATGTGAACAGAACAGCTATTGCTGAATTCTGTCAAAGATAAAAAAATCTTATATTTAAAAAAATTTTTTTTTTATATTTGTTTTTTGTTGTTTGTTTCTTTTTTTTTTTTTTATTTTATTTTTTTTTTTTTCTATTTTAATTTAATATATATATATATTTATTTTTTTTTCAACTTCCTTCCTCTTTTAATGGTCTTTTGATATTACAAGGATGAATATCTTTTAATTTTGCAAGTCTGAAATATGGTTCGTCTTTGTGTCTAAGTCGTTTATAGTTTTTTATATGACCTTCTTCTCTGTTTTCTACATAATCTTCCCTTTTTTCGTTTAAATTGTTTATAATTTTTATACTTTGATACCAAAGGTATCATAGTATATTGGGTTTGTGCAATGTCCGTCATGGCGTCTGTCCGTCCGTCTGTCCGTCCGTCCGTCTGTCCGTCCGTCCGTATGAACGCAACTTTTTTCGACACCCTTAAAGCTAGAGCCTTGCAACTTTGCAAATATCTTGGTACATGTCTTCGTCAGACAAAGTGTTAAATCTGGGGCTCTACGACCTCAGGGGGGCTGGGAAATCGATAACAAGTCGATACACCTCGAAGTGCAAATCGATAAAACACATATATATCCCACATTTTAGCAGCTAGAGTCACAAAATTTGATGGCAAGATAGCTGGTGACATTCCTCAAAAAATTACATCAAAAGTTTGGATGCCACGCCCACCTATTCCGCCCCCAGCCCCTCTCCGATTATAAACAAAAATGCCTGTATCTTCTACAGTTTTGAAGCTATAGCCACCAAAATTGACATGAAGGTAGATGCTGACATCTGACAAAGTTATGCATCAAAACATTGGATGCCACGCCCCAAAACAACGGGACATGCCCCACCGTCCTAAAAAAAAAACCGAAATGCACGTATCTTTGCCAGTTTTTAAGCTAGAGTCACCAAATTTGGTATGAACATTGGTAGTGACATCCGTAGCAGGTGTACATCATTTTCATTTGTTCTGCTCTGAATTCATTGTCCATATTAATTTTCTTTGGTTTACCAAAATTTGTGAATTGATCTATTATAATTTGTAATTTTGCTCTAAAATTTCTGTCTTTGATATTATATGCCGTTGCAAATTTTGTTAGTTTGTCTATTACTGTTGCAAATGTTCTGTGTTTTATATGGAAAATGTCTACATGAATTATTTGATTCTTTTCTTGTGGGGTTTCAGTTATGTTAAACTTTGGTTTAATTGGTTTAATTGGTTTTCTGTCGTATTTTACTGCTCTGCATTTTTTACAATTTGATAATACTAAATTAATGTGGTCTCTTAGTTTTGGAAAATAAATTTTGTCTTTTAGGGTATAAAATGTCTCGTTCATTCCACTGTGTAGGGACTCTTTTGTATGATAAAATGCAATTTGTTTATGAAGTTCTTCTTCGTTGTCTATATCTATTGCTCTTTTTGTGCATTTAATAAATTGTATATTTTTTGTGTCTTTAAATAGGTCTGTTAAAATACATTGTATTTTGTAGTATACTGAGTCCGTTACTTCTGAATATATGCCGATTGTGCCTTTCTATTTCGAGTGTTTCATCTGCTGGATTAATTTCTATGATCTTTTTTCCTTGTTGCTTTATAATACTGTCTCTTGCTGAGTATGTTACAATGATTTGTGTATTAAATTTGTTTACTATTTCATCTTTTATATTAAAAGTGATTGGTTCGTTTTCATCTGCTGAATGTATTGTGTCTGATAGTTCTAGGTTAGATTCATCTTTATTGTTCTTATTTATAAGCGGTGCTGTTTCTTGCCTACTCAAAAAATCTGCCACTTTATTGTCTTTTCCTTTTATATACTGAATGTCATAATCAAATTCTTGAAGCTTTAAAAGCCACCTTTTATGGTTGTCTTTTAAATCCTTTCCTTTGTATTTTTTACTTAAATATTTTATTGGTTGATGGTCTGTTATGATCTGAAACTGTGATCCATGTAAATAATGTCTGAAATGATCCACTGCATAAACAATGGCCAAAAATTCTTTGTCAGTTGCGCTGTATTGTTTCTCGTGTTTATTTAAAGTTCTTGTTAAGTACGCTACTGGTTGCCCTTGTTGTGACAAAACTGCGCCGATTGCGAAATCGCTGGCATCTGTTGTTACTGTAAATTGTTTATCAAATTCTGGGAACTTTAACGTTGGGTGTGAGCTGATGAGTGCTTTTAAGTTTTCAAACGAATCAATATACTCTGGGTCATTCATATTAATTGTGTTGCCTTTTTGTAAATATTTAATCATTGGGTAAGCAATTTTTGAGTAATCTTTAATGAATTTCTTATAAAATCCTGACATACCTAAGAAACCTCTAAGTTGTCTCTCTGTTTTTGGAAGCGGAATAGCTAAAATATCTTTTATCTCTTTTGGATTTGGCTGTATGCCTTCTTTTGTGAGTACATTTCCTAAAAATTCTGTTTTTTTTTTCATAAAAGAGCATTTATCTGCCTGTATTTTAAAGTTATGTTCTTGAAGCTTTCGAAAAATCTTTTCTAATGAATTTTTATGTTCTGCTAAGGTTGTTGAAATATTAATATATCATCCAAATATACCACACATATTTTGTTTATATAGTCTCTTAAAATGTCATTCATTAATCTTTGGAAAGTTGCTGGTGCGTTTTTTAGGCCGAATGGCATTCTAACGTATTCATATAGTCCTATTGGTGATACAAATGCTGTCTTTTCTATGTCTTCTTCTGCCATTAAGATCTGATGGTAACCTTTTGCCAAGTCTAATGTGCTAAAGTATTGAGCACTTCCAAGTTTGTCTAATATTGAATCCATAATTGGTAAAGGGTATTTATCTGAGACTGTTACATGATTTAAACGACGATAGTCTACACACAATCTATATTTTTGTACTCCTGAGTTATCTATTTTCTTTGCCACTATACATATTGGTGAACTATATTTGCTTCTGCTTTTTCTTATTATACCATTTTTTTCCATTTCATTTATTTGTCTTCTTATTTCTTCTTCATATTTTGGGGAACACCTATAAATTTTAGAATTTATCGGTTGGTCTGTAATAGTTCTTATATTATGTACTACTGTGTTTGTGTTGGTTAATTAATCACCTTCTTTATAATATAACCCTTTAAATTTTCTGATTAATGTTCTTATTATTTCACTTTCTTCAACATTGCAATTTGTCAGATTAATGTCTTCAATTTCACTTACTTCAAGTACACAAGTCTCATCAGGAATCTTGGACAAGAATGGAATCGACATCATTAATGAGTTGAATGGTTTTCGTTATAAAATTTATATTTTTCACGTTTCTTTGGATGAAATCCATGCCCAATAGAAAATCATATGATTTGTCTAGGGGTAAAGCCACCCATCTTGAACGGATTTTTGGTGAATATTGAAATTCACTTGGTGCTTTGGTCATTACCAAAAAATTGTCAGTTTCAAATTTTGTGTTAATAGTGTGAATAGTTTTTGTATACTTTTCTATTATTTCATATACATTTTCCTGTACTCTATTAGTATTAAGTATGCTAATTGTGGATCCAGTGTCCACCAAAAATAGAAATCTGCGTCCCTCTATAGTTCCTTCTATCAACATTTTTTTGTTATCCGAGGCTACTGGGTAAAAAAATCTTCGGGAATTTCAACAGTACTTTTATTGTCTTCCTCTGCTAAATGATCTACCTCCATTGCTTCTTGAGAATTCTGTTGTTGAGCATTATTGTTTTGTCGTGTATTTTGGCTTTGGTTTTTATTTTGTTGGTTATAATTTGGTCTATGATTCTGTTGCTGATTGTAATTATTATTTTTGTTCTGTTGCTGATTGTAAGTATTGTTTTGATTCGGTTGTTGATTGTTAGTATACTGACGTCTTGTGTTTTGGCTTTTTTGAACGTTGTTGTTTTTGTTATTATTGTTTGCATTTACTTGGTTGTTGTCAACATTTTGGTCATTGCTGTTATTTTGTCCGTTATTATCAAAGTATTTTCGGATTAATAGTTTTGTATTTAAATTTCCAATGTTAAGGCCGATATACGAGTAGTTAAAGGCATTAATGAGACTGCCATGGGACCTGAAGCTAATTCTTTAACTCTTTGAATCAATAATCCACTTAAAATATTAACAAGGTTTTCATTATTTTCAAAAACAGCAAAATCTGTAATTTCTTCGACTATATACCTTACTTTTATATCTAAATCTCGAATAGAGCTTACTTTTAGGTTGTTTATTTTTCTCGTAAGGCCCATCTGGTCTGTCCTTGGTCGATAATGGTGCTTCAACTTCTCCTTGCATTGTTCCCACGTCGTTGGTGTATTGATGTTGAGTACCGTCCTTGCCTGTCCTTGGATTTTGGTGTTAAAGATCACGCTAAAAACTTGATCCGCGTCGGCTCCGTACTCTAGCATGATTTGATCCACCGACGCAATGAATCCGTGTAGAGTGCCCTCTTCCCCCGTAAACGTTGGGAGATATCGGGTCTCTTTCTCTATGTTATTGCGTTGTCTCGTTACCGGATTCACCACGTTTATATTATTTTGTTGATGAGCGATTATTTGCGTCAGTGCTTGAATGCACCTCTGCATTTCGATTATGTCATTTGCCATTTTATTGTTTTGTTTCGCTCTTTTTGTTACACTTTTTCACTTTGTTGATTGTGCTTATGCCTTAGGCTGTGCTGCACTGAATCACTTATTAGTGTGTGTTATTTTAAGGTCCGTAACCCGACTGCGCCACTTATATGATTAAGTTCATATATTTTGGAAATAAATACAGCACTCCGAACGTTGCGGTTTAGAAATGGTTTATTTCGTATCTGAGTAAAAACTAAAGCTATTGCTGTACAATCATGTTCTTATATTCATATTTCTATTGCATGGTTTGGTTGATCTCTGTTTACATTATTGGCTTGTGGCCGATGGCTTGGTTGATCTCTGTTTACATTATTACTTATGAGAGAGTTTGATTCTCTCTGTACTTAGAAGATGAGTGGTCAAGCTATGTTTATGTTTTCTATGCTGCGACTGAATCTTTATATGAATCATGAGTCGTGCAGCTGTATATTGATAACATTAAAGTAGATTGAAGGCCAGATGGTAATTTGGGTAAGGGTAAGTATGTTGGTAGTTGAGGGGGAGAGGTAAGTGGTGACAATTGTATAACTTACGTGTACATGTTTGCGGATGACGTTAAATTATGTTTATCCTATAATGAACCTTCTCTCAGTAACTTACTACAGTCTGATCTTAGTGCACTATCTGATTGGTGCAACTTTAACCAACTTAATTTAAATTGTTCTAAATGTAAAGTAATGTCTTTCTGTAGAAGTACTCCTCATACTGCTCAGTACTTGCTTGATGGCTCACCACTCGATCGCGTATTAGAAATGAAGGATTTGGGTATTATTCTTGACCCAAAATTAAAGTTTGATTCTCATATATCGTGCATGGTTAATAAAGCCATCAGTGTCGTTGGTTTCATCAAGCGGTGGTCGAAAGAGTTTAACGATCCCTACACTACTAAAACACTTTATACATCCCTAGTGCGTCCCATCCTTGAATATGGATCTTGTGTGTGGTCTCCGCAATACAAGATTCATCAGGATAGATTCGAATTTGTTCAGAAGAAATTTCATTTATTTGCACTTAGAAGTTTTAACTGGGTTCCCGGAGTTGATTTGCCTTCGTATTCAAGTAGACTTCTAATAATTAACCTTCCTTCTCTTTTAAAGGTGCGTATCCAGTACAGCAAAAAATTCCTGGCCGGAATTTGTGATATATTTTGGAAGCGTGGGCAGTGTGACCATGGTCGTCCCCCAATGTGTGGTAAAAATATGCCATTTCGCATAATATCTTAGGAGATACATGGTCACACTGAGGCATAAAATTTAAAAAAGTAAACAATGCGAGTATGCTTATTCCATTGTTGGCAGCATCGGAACCGTCAACGCCGACAGCACAAATCGTGGGTCAACCCATATTTGCAGCGAAGGCATCAGAAAGGAAGACTTGTGAACGACGCAAGCATTTAAATTAAAATACACATATTTTATAAAAAATATTAAAAAATTGTATGCACTTATAGTTTAATAATGTGGTGCAGAATCAAATGGAATCCATCCAAAATTTCCGTCGTGGTTACAATTTTCCACCCGTTTTTTAGATTTCTTTTCCATTTTTATTTTTCATGAAGTGTTTGTTGTTGCTCTCGGCACAAAAATATATATGATTATTTATTTATTTATTTAATCGCTACTATCGATAAGAAGTTTAGTATTTTTGCTACGTTACTGGATACCCAAAACACACGGAGCCAAAAAAAACAATTCCTGCTACGACGATTTTGTATGGGAAATTTTTTTTTTTGCTGTACTGGATACCCACCTTAAACCGTAGAACTATGCATGGAGTTTTATTTGTTACTAATCTGCTCAATGGTGAAATCGACTCACCTACTTTATTAAGTCGAATAAAATTATCTGTCCCTATTAGATCTTCTCGTAACTTTGTACCTATTAACCTTGATCGTTGCTCTACCAACTATCTAATGCATGAACCCATAGACTAACAAACCATATAGATTGGAAAATAACAGTTTGGTTTTCTTAACAGAAAAGTTATTTCACTGAAACCAGCGCACTTGAGGGCAAACTGCTTTTAACGAAAGAACTGCTTGCTTATCTACTCTGGCGGTTTGTTTACCATCAGCTGGATGGATAAGGATAGAAAACAAAAGTCCGCTATTATTTTGTTGGGCTTTTGTTTTGATTCCAAAGTGTGTGATGCGAGAGACATAATTAAGCGTTGCCCTTCTTCATTTCTCTTGTTGTTGTTACAAAACTCGAGATTGGCAATTTAAGACTTTTTCTTCAATCTGCGGTCTGCTACCCTGTATGACAGGGTAGTATAGACTAAAAATGAACTTTGCGTAATTATATGTCAAATCGTAAGATACTAAAATATAATGTCCATATTATAAGGCATAATATATTTTACGAATTTGGTGGTGCATTAATGATTAATAATGCAAGAATTACATGACTTATTAAACAAACACAAAAGTAAAGGTGTTATGTTTAAATATACTTAATAGTAACTATAATAGTAATTTTATATATAATTCAAATTATATATTTGTGTTTTTTTGAAACAAAATTAAATGTGGGACAAAGGGTATTGTTTAGTAGCGCAGCTTGCGCGTGCTATGTATATTATTGCATTGTTGCGTTGTGTCTATTCCCGATCGACACATACCGACTTGAATGTGAGGTCTGTGTGAGCTCAGTTTGTATGTATGTGTGCATCGTCGGCCGCACTTCTGGCAGCTTTGTCCAAAATTAAGTTTTGCAGTTTCTTATGTATACTCTTTCTTATTTTTCTCGATGACACTAGCAAACAATGTTGTCAACGCTATGACCATACAAATGTTCACGCATGCATATGAATTCTGATAGAGTATTCAGAAAATTAATGTCAAGTCCTATAAATGCTTTGCTATTTGTTGAGATTTTTTTCTATTTCTTCTGTGGCCTGCATTTACATGTGTGTGTACGTATGCATACACATCATAATTAATTGTATAAGTGACAATTGTTTCACCATTAATTGGCATGCCTCAACTATTTAATTACATTAAAAATTAAATAAAATATTGCAAATAATATAAAATAAATAAGTTCACGCGCCAAAAAAATGTCAAAATAAATGATCGAATTTGGCTTAATTTTCATATTTATTTAACAACTAGTAAGTGCCCTGCTTGCTTCGCTGCGCCGAAAGTTTTAACAAAATTTTAGCAATTTTAGCAATAGATATAAAATAAATAAGTTAGAAAATGTTTAACAACATATTATCAAAGTATTTAATATTTCCTTTTTCACGCCATCATTGAGGTTGAGAATCAGACGCGTCAATATACTTTGATACCAAAGGTATCATATTATATTGGGTTTATGCAATGCCCGTCAAGGTGTCTGTCCGTCCGTCCGCCCGTCCGTCCGTTTGAACGCAACTTTTTTCGACACCCTTAAAGCTAGAGCCTTGCAACTTTGCAAATATCTTGGTACATACCTTCGTCAGACAAAGTGTTAAATTTGGCTCTACGACCTCAGGGCCCTGGGAAATCGATAACAAATCGATACTTCGATGTGCAAATCGATGAAACACATATATATATCACATTTTAATAGCTAGAGTCACCAAATTTGTGGGCAAGATAGCCGATGACATTCCTCAAAAACTGCATCGAAAGTTTGGATGCCACGCCCACCTCTTCCGCCCCAGCCCCCCCATCAGATATAATCGAAAATGACTGTATTTCCCACAGTTTTAAAGCTATACTCACGAAATTTGATGGGAAGGTAGATGCTGAAGTCTTACAAAGATATGCATTAAAATTTTGAATGCCACGCCCCACTGATACCGCCCACCTTCTAAAATCTGAAAACTCTATCTTTTTCAGTTTTCGGGCTAGAGTCACCAAATTCGGTAGAAACATTGTTAGTGACATCCGTAACCGATCTACAACAAAGTTTTATATGCCACGCCCACCTTTTCCACCCACCTCGTAAAATCTGAAATTTCTATATTTTTCCCACTTTTTTACGCTAGAGTCACCAAATTTGGAAACATTGTTAGTGACATCCGTAACAAATGTGCAATATTTGATGCCACACCCACTTATACCGCCCACCTAAATATCTTTCTCAGTTTTTGCGCTAGTCTCCAAACTTGATAGGAAGATAGAAGGTGCCATCCGCCACAGATATGCATCACAAATCTGAATGTCACGTCTACCCCTTCTGCCTGCCTTTTTATACCCAAAAACCCCATACTTTACAAATACATACAAACTTACATATGTGCTTTGCTTGCTTGTTCAAAATTGTATATCAACAATGTTTGTGTGGTACGACGTTTTGTCTGAGTTAGATAAGCAGCAAGTAAGCAAATCTACCACTATACAAAGATGTTCAAGATTAATTGTTATCGCGCAAAGGGCTCGCTATAAAAAACAAAAACAAATTGAATGTATGTACATATGTACATATCTATACAACTTTTTTGCATTAAATATACATACATATGTATGCAGATTGCATTTTCTTAAGTTTCTATTTGTTGGTGCGTTTGTTTTTGCACTGTGTATACATATATTTGCACTTGCATTTTTTGTTGTATATATGTATGTACAAAAGAATGTTAAATGTACGTACATACATATGTGCATTTGCAACACCAAGCAAAGTTACAAATGTCAGCTCAAAAATTATATCAGAATAACAATGGCAATAGGTATTTGTGTTTTAAGTTTTGTTTGATAATTAGCAAGTATGTAGGTAAAACCAATCGCGTAACATATTCTGGTGTACAAAACCAAATTATGTTTTAATTGATTTGTTTTAAATCAATGATACCAACAAAAAGAAGCATTGCGAGCCCAACAACAACACTTACTAACAACAACAACAACACAAAAAAGAAAAGAGAATAACGGCGACACATCTACAGACGGCAGAAGTGGAATGGGTGATTTGTTTTGTTTTTGTATATGCGGCCGCAATAGCTTGTGCGCAGACGGCAGTAGTGGAATGGGTCATGTATTTTTTTTTTTGTACACACGGCGGCGTTGAAACTCACAGCTTGTGCGACAGTGAGGCGCCAGAATGGTGGAATGAGGTAAAGTGATTAATGCAATTAGATTTTGGGAGGTACTCGAAGGGGTGGTCCAAATTAAAAATCCTTTCTAAGTGCTCACTTTTAACCTGAATGGAATATTTGGTGAAAATTTCAGCCTTCTAGCTCTTTTCGTTTAGGCTGTGGGCCTCTCAACAATCAGGACAAACTATTATATATATATAGACTAGTAAGTGACCCGCTTGCTTCGCTGCGCCAATAGTTTTTCAAAATTTTAATATATATAAAATAAATTAGTTAATGTTTAACAACATATTAGCAAAATATTTAATATTCTCTTTTTCACGCTACTATTGAGGTTAAGAATCAGACTCGTCATTTTACTTTGATACCAAAGGTATCATATTATATTGGGCTTATGCAATGTCCGTCAAGGTGTCTGTCCGTCCGCCCGTCCGCTTGAGCGCAACTTTTTTCAACACCCTTAAAGCTAGAGCTTTGCAACTTTGCGAACATCTTGGTACATACCTTCGTCAGACATAGTGTTAAATTTGGCTCTACGACCTCAGGGGCCTGAGAAATCGATAACAAATCGATACCCCTCGATGTGCAAATCGATCAAACATATATATGTCCCACATTTTAGAAGCTATAGTCACCAAATTAAGGGGCAAGATAGCCGATGGCATTCCTCAAAAACTACATAAAAAGTTTGGATGCCACGCCCACCTCTTCCGCCCCCAGCCCCCCTTCAGTTATAATCGAAAATGACTGTATTTCCAACAGTTTTAAAGCTATACTCACAAAATTTGATGGGAAGGTAGATGCTGAAGTCTAACAAAACTATGCATCAAAACGCCACGCCCCCACTGATACCGTCCACCTTCGAAAATCCGAAATTTCTATACCTTTCACCAAACTTGTTCTATATATATAGATAAGCACGCTCCATAACATAAGTGTATGGGAGGTGCCCCAAGGAGTTGTCGGATCTGGTCCAAATTTTGCATCCATAATTTTTTTACACGCCTCCATGTCCTGACCAAGTTTCGTAACAATTAATTAATTTTAAAGCATAGCTCTAGTACAAAAGTTGAGAAAAAAAGGACTTAAGTGTTAAGGAGGTACTTGAAGGAGTGGTCCAAATTCAAAATCCTTTCTTAGTGCTCACTTACAACCTGAATGGAATATTTGGTGAAAATTTCTGCCTTCTACCTCTTTTCGTTTAAGCTGTGGGTCTCTCAACAATCAGTCAGGACAAACTCTTTTATATATATCCATAATATAAGTGTATGGGAGTTGCCCCAAGGAGTTGTCGGATCGGGTTCAAATTTTGCATCCATAATTTTTTTTACTCGCCTCCATGTCCTGACCAAGTTTCGTAATAATTGATTATTTTAAAGCATAGCTCTAGTACAAAAGTTGAGAAAAAAAGGACTTAAGTGTTAAGGAGGTACTTGAAGGAGTGGTCCAAATTCAAAATCCTTTCTTAGTGCTCACTTTCAACCTGATTGGAATATTTGGTGAAAATTTCTGCCTTCTACCTCTTTTCGTTTAGGCTGTGGGTCTCTCAACAATCAGTTAGGACAAACTATTTTATATATATAGATTAGCTTGCTACAGATACAACAATGTATGCGTGCATTAACCAATATATGCACTTGCATTTTTGTTAATACATATGTATGCAGGTACTAAATAATGATAAATGCACGTACATACATGTGTATGTATGTACATATGTGCATTTGCAACACCAACTAAAGTTACAAATATCAGTTTGAAAATAATATCAAAACAACAATGGCAATAGGTATTTGTGTGTTAAGTTTTGTTTGATAATTAGCAAGTATGTAGGTAAAACCAATCGCGTAACATATTCTGGTGTACAAAAACAAATTATGTTTTAATTGATTTGTTTTAAATCAATGATACCAACAAAAAGAAGCAACAACAACACTTACTAACAACAACAACAACAAATGCTACTTAATTCGAAAAACAATTGTCAAAGGCACAAAGAAGAAAAGAGAATAACGGAGAGAGACAAAAAGTGGAATGGGTCATTTTTTTTTTTTTTTTGTTTGAAACCTCGGCGGCGTTGAAACTCACAGCTTGTGCGACAATGAGGCGCCAGAGTGTTGGAATGAGGTAAAGTGATTAATGCAATTAATTGAGTTGTTCAAAATTTAATCCAAATTCAAAATCCTTTCTTAGTGCTCACTTTCAACCTGATTGGAATATTTGGTAAAAATTTCAGCCTTCTAGCTCTTTTCGTTTAGGCTGTGGGTCTCTCAACAATCAGTCAGTCAGGACAAACTCTTTTATATATATAGATTAGCTTGATACAGATGCAACAATGTGTGCGTGCATTAACCAATATATGCACTTGCATTTTTGTTAATACATATGTATGTAGGTACTAAACAATGAAAATGCACGTACATACATGTGTATGACATATGATATTGCATTTGCAACACCAACTAAAGTTACAAATGTCAGTTTGAAAATAACAACAATGGCAATAGGTATTTGTGTGTTAAGTTTTGTTTGATAATTAGCAAGTATGTAGGTAAAACCAATCGCGTAACATATTCTGGTGTACAAAAACAAATTATGTTTTAATTGATTTGTTTTAAATCAATGATACCAACAAAAAGAAGCAACAACAACACTTACTAACAACAACAACCAGTGTTTAAAAAACTGCAAACAGTTTCATTTATGTTGCTGCTGCTTCTGCTTATGCTTCTGAGAAAAACGAAAGTCGCAGTCGAAAAAGCAACAGCAAAAAGCGATCTTCGACGAAAAGCAAAGCAACAGCAGCCGTCGCCGTTTGAGAATTTTTGATTTTGCTATGCTTCTGCTTTCGATCAGCAACGCAAGTTGAAGCAGCAGCAACTGCTCGACTTCTGCAAGTCGCCGTAAGTCGCAGTCGCGACTACTGTCTCGACTGACTTTTTCTGCTTATGCTGTACGCTGCTTATTTGTTTGCTGCTTCCTTGTATTCTAAAAAATTTTAAAAGTTTGGCAATTTGATTGTGCGTAATATTTTAATTCATTAATTGTTTTTTTTGTTGAAGTAAAAACATATAAAATAAGAAATTAACAAAACTAAAAAATAAAAAATTCATTAAAAATTATAAGAATAAAAAAAATAATAACATTTTTAAAGTTCATAATTAAAAAAATATCAAAAATTTTCTATTATATTATATTATAATAATAATATTTTAATAATTATTAAGTCACAGACTCTCATCTTCGTCATCGTCAAAAAGAGACAAGCTGTCAATTGCTGAGTCCAGAAAGCTTGGATTCAACTTAACTAGCAGTATGTTCTCTAGTACTTCCTGACTTAAGCGATTTCGGTAATCTGTTAGCACAAGTCTTAACGTCGAAAACGCTCGTTCAATCGTCACCTATTAGAAAACATTCTTATGAAACTGTGAACATTAATTTATGAAAAAATTCGTATTTACCTGAGTTGGTGGTACAGCAAAGCAAACATTACTTATTGCGTATAGCTCCTGGTCAGTGCACTGCTTTCCTTTCCAAAATGTGAGAACGTCTGCATCGATTCTTTGGAAGGAAAGTTGAAGATTTTCAATCTTTGAGTAGACGTCGAAAGTGCTATTGACTTCCGTTTGGATCCCTTGCACTAAGTAAGCGTTTAACAACTCATCTTCTTCATCAAAGAAACGGTTCAGGGATTGATATGATCCCGAATTTGGTGTTGAGCATAAATTGCCAGTAGGATTTATATCGCATATTCTATCCCATATCGATTTTAAATGACACACTGCATCTGTTTTTTGATGTGGTGTTAGTGTATGTTGGAAACGAGGATCCAAAAACAAACACGAAATGAGAAATTTATTATTTAATAATGTTTTGGATCGCACTTCTATAGAGCTCAGAATTTTTTCGCCAATCATTTTTGTCATTTCGTGACTTGCATCATTAACAATTTTTTCTGTGCAAATTTTTAACTTAAGCCATTGGGCGTAAAAATTTCCATAATGCAGTTGCTCCTCTTGGCATTTTTTTATTGTTTTCTGCAATGGATTAAACACTAAGCAATAGTTTTCAATAAACTCCCAAAACGATGCATCCACTTCAAAATTGTCTTCTTCGAGTTTGTTTTTAGTTGACTCAATTTTAAGTAAGACATCTTTAGCCACTAACAAATCCTTAAGCATCGTGTAGGTGGATCCCCATCTGGTTGGACAATCTAGTTGCGGCATTTTTAGCTCTTTCATCTCAAATATTTCGCGAAACCCATTTGAGGTTTTTCTTATAAATTTTGTCATGTTACGACAGTTAAATAGATATTTCAACATATCCGACGATTTAGTTACATCGAGAGCAACCAGTTGAGCTGTATGTGCAGCACAACGACATACTTGAATATTGCCTATTAGCACGCTTGGCACTTTTTCCATATTTTCAATTTTTTTTAAATATTCATCGTTAGAACAGACTTCGTCGTCCTCGTCAATATTTTCATCAAAAACATATGATAAAATATTTGTTGCCTTAAGCATGTTGGCACCATTGTCAGACGTAATTGAAACTATTTGATTTAAGTTTATATTATATTTATTAAGAACTTTTAGCACTTCAGCGGCGAGATTTTTGGCTGTGCTTGATCCAACACCCTTAAGCTCTACCATGCCCAATATAAGGGATTTTATTTGAGCTGAACTTATATATTGGGCACTTATGCCAAAAATGTTTCTTGTCAGCCGCGAGGCACTGTCTATTTTTAGGGACAATAATTTATTTCTCACTTCAGTGGTTATATGCGCTTTTATATTGTTTGCTACTGTTTGTAAAGTTTTTTTACAGTTTGATGCATTTAATGTAATTTTTTTTCCGTCGGCGGCTTTAAGTCCATCACAAATTGGGTCAACGATATTTCTCATATTTTGAGAATTTAAAACATTAAAAGGAATGCTGTCTTCTGTAACCAATCCAATATACGATCTTAGGAGTTGTTTTTTATTGACTTCAATTTTAATTTTTTTTTTTCTGATTGTTTTTATTAATTTTATTGACGAATTTGACGACGACGTTTCAAACTGTTCGACACTTGCGGCATTGAAAGTTATTTTGTGCATTTTAAGCAAATGAGTTTTTAAATTTGAAAGTCTATTATTTTTTAGCTTATTTTTACATGTTTTACATGTAGCTATGCCTTCATCTACATTATTTTCAAAATGCATCCAAACTTCACTATGCGCCATAGTTAAGTTAAGCTCCTGTATCGCTGTTGCTTCAATTGAGACTGATGCATAAAACACAACACATTAAAATGAAATGATCAAGAATCAAACAGCATAAGCAGAAAAAGTCTGTCGAGACAGTAGTCGCGACTGCGACTTACGGCGACTTGCAGAAGTCGAGCAGTTGCTGCTGCTTCAACTTGCGTTGCTGATCGAAAGCAGAAGCATAGCAAAATCAAAAATTCTCAAACGGCGACGGCTGCTGTTGCTTTGCTTTTCGTCGAAGATCGCTTTTGCTGTTGCTTCGACTGCGACTTTCGTTTTTCTCAGAAGCATAAGCAGAAGCAGCAGCTCATATTAAACAGTTACAAACAGTCAAAGCAGTAATAAGTCGAAAATTTGTAAATTTTGCTGCTTCGACTGAAGCATTTTAAACACTGACAACAACAACAAATGCTACTTAATTCGAAAAACAATTGTCAAAGGCACAAAGAAGAAAAGAGAATAACGGAGAGAGACAAAAAGTGGAATGGGTCATTTTTTTTATTTTTTTTTGTTTGAAACCTCGGCGGCGTTGAAACTCACAGCTTGTGCGACAATGAGGCGCCAGAGTGTTGGAATGAGGTAAAGTGATTAATGCAATTAATTGAGTTGTTCAAAATTTAATCCAAATTCAAAATCCTTTCTTAGTGCTCACTTTCAACCTGATTGGAATATTTGGTGAAAATTTCAGCCTTCTAGCTCTTTTCGTTTAGGCTGTGGGTCTCTCAACAATCAGTCAGTCAGGACAAACTCTTTTATATATATAGATTAGCTTGATACAGATGCAACAATGTGTGCGTGCATTAACCAATATATGCACTTGCATTTTTGTTAATACATATGTATGTACGTACTAAACAATGAAAATGCACGTACATACATGTGTATGTATGTACATATGTGCATTTGCAACACCTACTAAAGTTACAAATGTCAGTTTGAAAATAATATCAAAACAACAATGGCAATAGGTATTTGTGTGTTAAGTTTTGTTTGATAATTAGCAAGTATGTAGGTAAAACCAATCGCGTAACATATTCTGGTGTACAAAAACAAATTATGTTTTAATTGATTTGTTTTAAATCAATGATACCAACAAAAAGAAGCAACAACAACACTTACAACAACAACAAACGCTGCTGGGGTCGTAAATCAATTGTCATGGGCACAAAGAAGAAAAGAAAAAACTCATTTGTTTTGATTTTATCAACTCGTATATATGTATATTAGCTTGATACAGATGCAACAATGTGTGCGTGCATTAACCAATATATGCACTTGCATTTTTGTTAATACATATGTATGTACGTACTAAACAATGAAAATGCACGTACATACATGTGTATGTATGTACATATGTGCATTTGCAACACCTACTAAAGTTACAAATGTCAGTTTGAAAATAATATCAAAACAACAATGGCAATAGGTATTTGTGTGTTAAGTTTTGTTTGATAATTAGCAAGTATGTAGGTAAAACCAATCGCGTAACATATTCTGGTGTACAAAAAACAAATTATGTTTTAATTGATTTGTTTTAAATCAATGATACCAACAAAAAGAAGCAACAACAACACTTACTAACAACAACAACAACAAATGCTACTTAATTCGAAAAACAATTGTCAAAGGCACAAAGAAGAAAAGAGAATAACGGAGAGAGACAAAAAGTGGAATGGGTCATTTTTTTTATTTTTTTGTTTGAAACCTCGGCGGCGTTGAAACTCACAGCTTGTGCGACAATGAGGCGCCAGAGTGTTGGAATGAGGTAAAGTGATTAATGCAATTAATTGAGTTGTTCAAAATTTAATCCAAATTGAAAATCCTTTCTTAGTGCTCACTTTCAACCTGATTGGAATATTTGGTGAAAATTTCAGCCTTCTAGCTCTTTTCGTTTAGGCTGTGGGTCTCTCAACAATCAGTCAGTCAGGACAAACTCTTTTATATATATAGATTAGCTTGATACAGATGCAACAATGTGTGCGTGCATTAACCAATATATGCACTTGCATTTTTGTTAATACATATGTATGTAGGTACTAAACAATGAAAATGCACGTACATACATGTGTATGTATGTACATATGTGCATTTGCAACACCAACTAAAGTTACAAATGTCAGTTTGAAAATAATATCAAAACAACAATGGCAATAGGTATTTGTGTGTTAAGTTTTGTTTGATAATTAGCAAGTATGTAGGTAAAACCAATCGCGTAACATATTCTGGTGTACAAAAACAAATTATGTTTTAATTGATTTCTTTTAAATCAATGATACCAACAAAAAGAAGCAACAACAACACTTACAACAACAACAAACGCTGCTGGGGTCGTAAATCAATTGTCATGGGCACAAAGAAGAAAAGAAAAAACTCATTTGTTTTGATTTTATCAACTCGTATATATGTATATTAGCTTCATACAGATGCAACAATGTGTGCGTGCATTAACCAATATATGCACTTGCATTTTTGTTAATACATATGTATGTAGGTTCTAAACAATGAAAATGCACGTACATATATGTGTATGTATGTACATATGTGCATTTACAACACCAACTAAAGTTACAAATGTCAGTTTGAAAATAATATCAAAACAACAATGGCAATAGGTATTTGTGTGTTAAGTTTTGTTTGATAATTAGCAAGTATGTAGGTAAAACCAATCGCGTAACATATTCTGGTGTACAAAAACAAATTATGTTTTAATTGATTTGTTTTAAATCAATGATACCAACAAAAAGAAGCAACAACAACACTTACTAACAACAACAACAACAAATGCTACTTAATTCGAAAAACAATTGTCAAAGGCACAAAGAAGAAAAGAGAATAACGGAGAGAGACAAAAAGTGGAATGGGTCATTTTTTTTATTTTTTTTGTTTGAAACCTCGGCGGCGTTGAAACTCACAGCTTGTGCGACAATGAGGCGCCAGAGTGTTGGAATGAGGTAAAGTGATTAATGCAATTAATTGAGTTGTTCAAAATTTAATCCAAATTCAAAATCCTTTCTTAGTGCTCACTTTCAACCTGATTGGAATATTTGGTGAAAATTTCAGCCTTCTAGCTCTTTTCGTTTAGGCTGTGGGTCTCTCAACAATCAGTCAGTCAGGACAAACTCTTTTATATATATAGATTAGCTTGATACAGATGCAACAATGTGTGCGTGCATTAACCAATATATGCACTTGCATTTTTGTTAATACATATGTATGTAGGTACTAAACAATGAAAATGCACGTACATACATGTGTATGTATGTACATATGTGCATTTACAACACCAACTAAAGTTACAAATGTCAGTTTGAAAATAATATCAAAACAACAATGGCAATAGGTATTTGTGTGTTAAGTTTTGTTTGATAATTAGCAAGTATGTAGGTAAAACCAATCGCGTAACATATTCTGGTGTACAAAAACAAATTATGTTTTAATTGATTTGTTTTAAATCAATGATACCAACAAAAAGAAGCAACAACAACACTTACTAACAACAACAACAACAAATGCTACTTAATTCGAAAACAATTGTCAAAGGCACAAAGAAGAAAAGAGAATAACGGAGAGAGACAAAAAGTGGAATGGGTCATTTTTTTTTTTTTTTTGTTTGAAACCTCGGCGGCGTTGAAACTCACAGCTTGTGCGACAATGAGGCGCCAGAGTGTTGGAATGAGGTAAAGTGATTAATGCAATTAATTGAGTTGTTCAAAATTTAATCCAAATTCAAAATCCTTTCTTAGTGCTCACTTTCAACCTGATTGGAATATTTGGTGAAAATTTCAGCCTTCTAGCTCTTTTCGTTTAGGCTGTGGGTCTCTCAACAATCAGTCAGTCAGGACAAACTCTTTTATATATATAGATTAGCTTGATACAGATGCAACAATGTGTGCGTGCATTAACCAATATATGCACTTGCATTTTTGTTAATACATATGTATGTAGGTACTAAACAATGAAAATGCACGTACATACATGTGTATGTATGTACATATGTGCATTTGCAACACCAACTAAAGTTACAAATGTCAGTTTGAAAATAATATCAAAACAACAATGGCAATAGGTATTTGTGTGTTAAGTTTTGTTTGATAATTAGCAAGTATGTAGGTAAAACCAATCGCGTAACATATTCTGGTGTACAAAAACAAATTATGTTTTAATTGATTTGTTTTAAATCAATGATACCAACAAAAAGAAGCAACAACAACACTTACTAACAACAACAACAACAAATGCTACTTAATTCGAAAAACAATTGTCAAAGGCACAAAGAAGAAAAGAGAATAACGGAGAGAGACAAAAAGTGGAATGGGTAATTTTTTTTATTTTTTTGTTTGAAACCTCGGCGGCGTTGAAACTCACAGCTTGTGCGACAATGAGGCGCCAGAGTGTTAGAATGAGGTAAAGTGATTAATGCAATTAATTGAGTTGTTCAAAATTTAATCCAAATTAAAAATCCTTTCTTAGTGCTCACTTTCAAGCTGAATTGAATATTATGTGAAAATTTCAGCCTTCTAGCTCTTATCGTTTAGGCTGTGGGCCTCTCAACAATCAGGACAAACTATTTTATATATATAGACTAGTAAGGGACCCGCTTGCTTCGCTGCGCCGATGGTGTATATAAATTAAAGTTTTAGTAGTTTTTATTAATTTTAGAAATAGTATAGATAGATATAAAATAAATAAATAAGAAAATATATAACAACATATATTATAGCAAAATATTTAATATTCTCTTTTCCACGCCACCATTGAGGTAGAGAATCAGACGCGTCATTTTTTATTGTGGTTTCCCCAGTAGGCCTTATCCACATGTTTAATTTATTTAGAGCTTATTAACATTTGTTAAGAGCTTCTTGATAAACGACATTTGCTGTCTTTCCGTCAGGTGCTAATACAACTAAACTCTTTGGTGAACTGACTCTTGAGCAAGCTACATAAAATTGGCCATGAGAGAAACAATCGTTTCTTAAGTCTAGTCCGGCTAATTTAAGAGTTTGTCCCTGTGATTTATTTATTGTTAGGGCAAAGCAAACTTTTAAGGGAAATTGCAATCTTTTAAATTGAAATGGCAATTCAGCATCAGAAGGTATTAATGGAATTCTGGGTATTAGAACCGTTTCCCCTATACCATTGCCAGTAAAGATCATTGCTTCGACAACATTTTTATGAAGATTCATAACTTGCAATCTTGTACCATTGCACAGTTTTGGCGGCTTTAAGTTGCGAATCAACATTACAGGTGAACCAATCTTTAAAGTTAACTTATGTTGAGGCAAGCTAGACGGATTTAATGAATTAAGAAATTCGACGGGGTAATGAACTGCATCTTCGACTTCAATCACAGAATCAATAGAGTTATATGTCATTTCTGGACTTTGAAATGATTTTAATAAAAACTCGTTTATTTCTAATGCATTGTCATTTCTTGCGGTTAAAATAGCACGTTCTGATAACCATTCAAGTGGTTTTACCGTGATATTTTTAATATCTGGAAATATTTTTAAAGTAAGTTCTTCAATACTTTTAACAACATGACATAAAGTTGATGGTAAAATTATTTTGCCATCATAGGTTGGAAGTAATCCATTTCCAATTTTAAGAAGCATTTCTGCAAATTCACCAGCTATAGTATCACCATTTAAGTGCACTCGCATATTTTTCGATAATGCCATTTTATGTATTTTGGGCCACAAAATTAAAGACTTTAAGCACGCATTTATTTCATCAGCTCTTGTTCCTCTGGGGATAACAGGAAGAGTTTGTCGAAAATCACCAGCTAAGAGAACAGTTATGCCACCCATTAGGTATTCACTATCTCGAATGTCTTTCAAAGATCGATCCACAGCTTCAAAAGCACCTTTATGGGCCATAGTACACTCATCCCAAACAATTAACTTGCATTCTTTGAGCACAGCAGCAATATTACTTTGCTTTGAAATAGAGCAATGTGGTGTTTCTAAATTAATCAAATTAAATGGAATCTTAAATGTAGAATGCGCTGTGCAACCACCATTTAGTAAAGTGGCAGCGATACCGGAAGAAGCAACGGCCAATGCAATTTTATTACCTTGCCGTACCTTTGCCAATAATAAATTTAAAAGAAACGTTTTACCTGTTCCACCAGGTGAATCTAAGAAATATATTTCTCCTTTTTGTGCTTCAACGCTATGTAGTATTTTTTCGTATACTTGTTTTTGCTCGGCAGTAAGAAGTAGCTCATTTTGAACAACAAAATTATCTCTATTTTCATAATTTGTTTCTCTGTAATAATCAATATTTTGTAAAATTACACCGGATCTAATTGGTTGTGGAAGTCCATAATTTGTCAAGTTTTGGCCACCAATAGACAGTACAATATCTTCAATGAAAATAAGACATTTATAAAAAACATCATTTTCTTCATTCTGATCAATACTTCTGTCATGTATAAAATTAAAGGCTCTTAAAATATCTTCTGAGAAACTTTCTTTATGAGTGTTCCAAAGTCTTAGGGCATCCGATATTTGACAAAATACTAACATTATTGCAAAAAGTTCTCGCAACTTTGTTGGATTTTGACATGTTACGGCGTCGGCTATTGTTGAATCCCAGTGCCTATCATCTTCTAGTAATCCTAGAGCTTTACACGCCAATTGAAATAATGCGTATGTTATACCATTAACTGTTTTTAAACTTACAAATGAAGTTGGGCCTCTTACAAAATGTAGTAAAAGTCTTAAGTAAAAACATTCTGTATTATTTGGATGAATAGTGTAAACTCTTCCCAAAGCAGAATCTCTTTTAACTCCAGGAAAACTTGGGACATCGTGCCCACGTTTTCGTCTTTGAAATTCTTTATTGTTCCATGTAAAATACGATGGAACTTCACAATACAGAAGTGTTTTTGCAAACTCATCACGTGTGCATAGCTCAAAAAAGGCTAGCAAAGTGGTTTTAACTGGAGTGCTTAATCTGTCAGTTAATTGTTGCGGATTATTGGGGTTAAAATATATCCGTTGACCATTTTCTAAATGAACAGCTAAGTGTATAATAGCCGGAAAACGTTCATGTATGGAAAATGCAAGAATTCTCCATACCGCTTCTGAGCTACTTATATACCGGCCACTTTCATACATATGAATTTCATTACGTTTGTCTTCAAGAGTAAATGATGCTTGATCACTACCTTTGTTAACATATTTACAAATGTATTTAATAGACTTTACAGAACTACAATACTCAACATTTATGTGAGCTTCAAATGTTCTCAAAAGTACACAATTGTAAGGAACAACCCAACGATTATCTATGCAATTACCATTTATATTAATTGCATTACCACCATCTTCTAACGCTCTTCTACGATATAGAGGGTAACTATCTTTTCCAGTCATAGTTTCTTTGAGAAACTGTCGAGGAAAATTTTTGGTACATTTTCCATTTGTCATGCATGGCGATTTAGAATTAAATGCACCGCAAGGGCCATGAATCACTTTTTATGTCATTCCATTGTGGATTGCATGTAAATGTTATGAAAAGATCTGGTCGCCCATAATGGCGAACATATGTCATAGCATCTTGAGTTTTTTCATGCATATATCGTGCAGAGCTTGTAAAAGAGGATGGTAAAATTACCATCTGACCAAGTTGAGCTGCGTCAACATCTTGTTGGCCTATTGCATCTTTTAGATGTATATAGCTATCTGCTCTGAGTTTCGCTTGATTGTGGCGAATATAATTTAATCTTTCTGTTTCAATTTTAGCATACATATCAACCAAAAATTGACTAAAAAGGGAACGACAATAAATTAAATGATTTATCTCTGATTGACGAATCATTATTTTGTAACTATAAAAGCTTGACGCAGATATCGTTTTTTTTGAATCCTCCTTATTTAATAATGGATTCCATTGTGGTATATCTACTGAATAGCCATCTTCGCCATACGGAAATAGCAAAGGGTACTGTAAGGCATCGTATGATCGATGCACCTCACTTATACGATGCAATTTATTATTATGGCTTTCAATAACAATATCGCGCTTTTCAAATTGCTGACCAACAATAACTAAAGCTACTTCGCTTGATCGAGGTGCATTATAAAGCCCTTTGTGAGCACCAGCGGGTGTTCGATCAGCGTGTATAACTAATTTATAGTCTTTCCTACTTGTTGGTATTTTATTGAGAGCCATTTTTAGATCTTTTACATAACGATTATGTTGATGAAACATAAATTGAAGATCCTTTACTATGCTTATATCAACATTTGAAATATTTTTGCAACGTAATTGAACTTCCTTTTCATCTTCACCGACAAAATAAATTTGAAGAAACTGCATTTCTTCATTTGGCATAGGTCGGACACTACCAATTAAGTGATACACTTGTCCTTGGACTTTGAAGGTTGACCAACCTTCATTTATTATTTTTGAACTTCCAAAAGAAGTCATTTGAAAGCAGCTGTTATACTTTCTTATACGGTCAATAAAATGATTATGCTTGGGATGTCCACCAATTATTAAGCTTTTAAGTGGATCAGGCAAACTTCCATTTTGTGAAAGTTTAACTTTTCCTGCCTTGCAACAGATACCCATGGGCTCATTTTTCCATTTTAAAGCATTACAGTCTTTGCATATCAAATTCATACTACCAAGATTAGTAATTTTATCAGACTTGTAGGCTATCTCAAAATCATAGTTAAAACCAGACATGGCCTTAACACTCCATGCACGCAAACGCCTTTCTTGACGTGCATCAGGATTATCAGCCTGATGTCTTCTCACTGCATCTCTATGAACTTCAGGATTATCAGCCTGATGTCTTCTCACTGCATCTCTATGAGCTTCAGGATTATCAGCCTGATATCTTTTTGATGCTTCTATGTGCTTATCCCTATTTTGATCAAAATATTTTTTATCTGAATGTTTTCGTGCATTTTTTTCTGTTTTGTCGGTGAACCGACGCCGTCTTTTAACAGGATTTTTAACATTATCGGTTGAACATTCACTTGATGTGTCAAAATCTTGGGTTAATACTTCCTCTAAAGGAATATAAACATCAAAATGTCCATTCATTATTGGACCAGTAAAACGCAATCTTTTACAGGATGCATATTATTGCCAAATGCTTGTAATAAATTTCCATCTTGAAAAACTTGAAAACTTGCACCATAAATTTCTGCTGCTGCTTGAAGCTCACATGCAGTACCATATGTACATGAGTTTGACATAGCGCACTCATATTGTTCAGAAGAGCTATAACACTGTCCATTTGAATTCATGCTAAAGCTTGCAAAAGATTCCCAGTTGGTAACGACATGGGTTACAATATGTTGTCGTATGGTGGCATGGAAGCCTTCCCTACCAAATAAAAGGTGGGAAATAGATCTAAAAAGACAGGCTCCATCACCAATTATGCTAACAACTGAATGCAGCACCAAAACACCATTTATATCTAAAGTTTCAACAGGCATATTTAATTTAGCTCAAAGTCAATTGACTACACTGAAAAACGATTGTTGCAACGTAACAGTGTTTATACGCAGGTATAGAATTCAATAAAATTGAGTATACCAACTTATATTATTTCAATAGAATATTTAGACCGCTTAGTTGTATTTGAATTTTAAATGCACTAAAGCAGCGTCTATATGACTATTAAATGAAATAATAAGCCAAATAGAAGACAACTATATATAATGTTGCTTCAATTGTTAATTCTAAAATTAACTTATTATTTTTGTGTTTTAAAAACAACAAAAGAAATAAACAACTTAATATGAAGCTAAGTATTTAATTAATAAATTCTTAAAAATAAGCTAAAAATTGGCTTCACTGTACAACGATTGTAACAACGATACAGAGTCTATACGCAAGTATAGAATTCAATAAAATTGAGTATACCAACTTATATTATTTCAATAGAATATTTAGACCGCTTAGTTGTATTTGAATTTTAAATGCACTAATGCAGCGTCTATATGACTATTAAATGAAATAATAAGCCAAATAGAAGACAACTATATATAATGTTGCTTCAATTGTTAATTCTAAAATTAACTTATTATTTTTGTGTTTTAAAAACAACAAAAGAAATAAACAACTTAATATGAAGCTGAGTATTTAGTTAATAAATTCTTAAAAATAAGTTAAAAATTGGCTTCACTGTACAACGATTGTAACAACGATACAGTGTCTATACGCAAGTATAGAATTCAATAAAATTGAGTATACCAACTTATATTATTTCAATAGAATATTTAGACCGCTTAGTTGTATTTGAATTTTAAATGCACTAAAGCAGCGTCTATATGACTATTAAATGAAATAATAAGCCAAATAGAAGACAACTATATACAATGTTGCTTCAAATATTAATTCTAAATTAACTTATTCTTTTTGTGTTTTAAAAACAACAAAAGAAATTTAAATACGTTGTTCGTTATTTAAATATTTAAATAATAGTTATTAAATATTTTTTATAACTTATCATAAAAATACGTATTTTAAATGAATTGTATATATAATACGAAAATCAGAATAATAAATAACTCACTGATCCAAAAAGTAACTTTTGATGCTATCCTTTAATACAATTATATTAAAAAATTAGCTTAAACGAAACGTTACTTTCTTTTTCACAATAAATGTATACTAAAATGCATAACCAATTCCCTTACAATTGAATGTAAAAACATAAATTGGAAAAGAGCATTACAGTTATTTCTCTAATCAACACACAGCGAGCTCTTACATACAACGCTTGTACTTAAGAGCTTGGTGTGGGTGGTACAAATTAGGCAATGCCATTCCCTTAAATTCAGCCTCTTAGTTATGCTTAACTAAGCCTATAAGTTCGAAGGAGGTAGGGATATTAAGATTCATGTTTGACATGCAGAGCGTGCGAATAAATTATCAACAACAAAAGCGCATGATTGCATTCAAATTTTTTTATATCTTAGGCTGCAAACATAGTGCGCGCTGAGACGAAGGTGAAGATGAAGACGAAGCTGAAGACGAATTGCTTGCGATGCGAGTAAGCTAATAGGTTGCATAGTGGAAGACGAATTTGTTGCGATTTTGTGATGTTAGTCGCAATGGATTTCTCATCAGATGATGAGCTGCTGTTAGAGGAAAGTTTATTTCTTAAATTAAAACGAAAAAAAAAAAGTGAATGGAAGAATTCACCCAATTAATTTGGGAAGAAAAGAATTCGGCGAATTTCATCATTTATTTGATGAGCTGCGACAAGATGAAAATAAATTTGTAGAGTATACCAGAATGAAAATCAGCACATTTGATTACATTCTGTTAAAAATTGAACCGCTAATTATTAAAAATTGGACAAATTTTAATAAAACCCCAATTACACCTGCAGAAAGGTTAATTGTAACGTTAAGGTAAAAAATTATTCAAAATTTTTTTTGTTTTCATTCATTTTAATCATTTTAAATTTACATTTAGTCACATTTTTTTCTTTTTCTTAATTTGAAAATGGAATAATGTTTCCTGATGAAGCGTATTGGCTCGGCTCTTGTGGGGATAAAGCATTATCAGAATATTGGGTTGACGAAGATTCAAATCCAGTTGGTGATGGTACAGATATTATAGAAGCCTGGTTTTGAATATTTTGAAATTGAAAAGACCTTCCCACATTGTATGCATAGTTATAAACAGACTTCTGCATGTCCATTCTGCATAAAAGTTTCGTTTGCGGATCCATTTTTCTAACGTGTGGCAATAAGCTTATAAAAAAGCCATATCCTCATCGTCGGCTGAAATCTTGTTTTTATTTTTCTGCTCCAACAGCTCCAACTTCTTTTTTTCAATATTGAGGATTTCACCCTCAATGTTGTTATGGCGCCGTTTAAGATTCCTTTCAGTATGATGTTTTGGGGTGGACGTTTCAACTTCAAATGTACTCAAGTTATTATCTTCATCATAATGCGCCGCCTCTTTACCTGCACTATGCTGCGTCTCTATATCTAGACTATGCATCGTGTCTATATCTGCACTACTCGAATCTTCGCCAAAATTAATGCTGATATTTTTAATATTATGGGTTTTGGGGTGACTCAAATTTCCAGAAGACTGGCGGCACTTTATCTGGTCCTTTATAAAACTCATGGATTCAAAATGAATCCATTGAGAATACGTCTCGTTGAGTGAATCAGGTCCTGCGTCGCCAGAACGTTCCGGTGGAAATTTCCTTAATTCAGCTCGAAACGTGTCCCTCAATTGTTTCCATTTTTTTTTCAAAGACATGGCTGAAAAATACATACATATACGAGTATTAATATTTAGTTACGATAATTACATTGTTTAAACTTGCTTTCTTGTTTTAGATATCTCGCTACTGGCACTTCATTTAGATCTATATCTTTTAACTTTCGAATGGGTGCTTCAACAGTTCGTTCTATAGTGATGGAAACATGTGAAGCTTTGTGGACAGTTTTGCAACCTCTACATATGGCTGTTCCCACAGAACAAAATTTAACAAAAGTTGCGGATGAGTATTGGAATCTTTGGCAATTTCCAAATTGTGTTGGATCTATTGATGGAAAGCACATACGTCTAAAATGTCCAGCGCATTCAGGATCAATGTTTTATAATTATAAGAAATTTTTCTCAATAGTGCTGCAGGCAGTAGCAGACGCAAAGTGCAAATTTGTTACCATCGAAGTTGGTGGTTACGGACGTCAAAGTGATGGTGGAACTTTTGCTTCCTCAGCGATTTACACAATGAAAAATTCTGGAGACTTAAAGTTTCCGAAGGATTCCTATTTGCCCAATACCACCATAACTATGCCATATGTGTTGCTTGCAGATGAAGCTTATCCTCTTTTGGACTGGGTTCTTCGACCTTATGCCAGAAGAAATCTAACATTGGAAAATGAATACTTTAATCGTCGTTTGTCCAGAGCGCGAAGGTGTGTGGAATGTGCATTTGGCATAATTAACTCCAAATGGAGAATATTATGGAAGCCAATTGAAACGACGCCACCTAACGCAGAAATTATTGTTAAAGCAATTTGTATACTGCATAATACAATGTTAGATTTAGAAGATCTGGACACTCACATGCAAGAGGGAAAACAATTTATAAACAACAATCCAAAAAATATATTGGAAAGTTCAAAGAAAAGAGGTCGAATAATCAGAGACACGTTTCGTAGTTATGTTTGCAGCCATAGAAATGCTGATAGTATTTAAGAATTTCATTTTATAATTATCTCTCTTTCTATTAATATAAATAAAATTACTTACCATCAACATTCAATTCCTTTGAAATTTCATTCCAATTTTGGTCCACAATATGCCTATTGTGGTAAAGTTTGTTTTGCTGTTCCCATAAACACCGTTTTTAAAAACGGCTGCAATTAATTCTTCATTTATTATTGACATTTTCACAAAACATGTGCGTCAGGCAAATCACAAATCACAACTAAATTGTAACATCCAATGCGCCAAAGCATGAGTAGAACAAAAGAAAAAAGAAAAAAACAAAAAGAAAAACAAAGCAAAATAGCAAGCAATTCGTCTTCAAAAACAGTACTGCAACGTTTGAAGCTGATTGCTTGCGTTTCGTCTCCATCTTCGTCTTCGTCTCTGCGCGCACTATGTTTGCGGGCGAGCGAATTCATATGAATTTTTCTGCACTGTTTTTCGTCTTCAGCTTCGTCTTCATCTTCATCTTCGTCTCAGCGCGCACTATGTTTGCAGCCTAAGTCTTAAGAGCGACGCGCGCGTCTAGTTTTAAGCCACTCTCAGGTTGTGGGAGCGCGACTCGCATTGACCAGAACTCCTGAACAAGTAAGAGCCTTTGCAAAAGCGGCTGCGGAGAGGCAACGCAGGTTCAATCTACGTAAATCTGCTAACATAGCCCTCACCAGCGGTACGTCAGAGTCACCTGCTTCAACGTCTTGTTCTGTGGTGGAGAGAACAAGCGTTCCTGTCGTGGCGGAGAGAACGAGCGTTCCCCTAACTAACGCTCAACGGCAACGTGCATTCCGAAAACGTAAAGCAGCATCTTCTCGGACTGATGTACAACCGAATACTTCTTCAACCCAAACAGCAATACAACTGGAACAATCCACCTGGTATACCAAATGGTCATCGTCAATACGGAGATTTCAATCTACTTTCCTGGACAACGATTTTGGCCATGCTTGCTCGGTTTGTGACAGATTGTGGTTCAAGAATGACCTTAAAACCATCACTGCACTACAACTGAAGGTAATCTCGGATTGGTACGTTAAGGAAAATCGGCAGCTACGCAAGGAGGATTATACAAAGTCTTGCAACACCTGTAGACAATCACTGAATAAGCGTAAGCTTCCTACTCTCGCAAAGGTCAACGGCTTCTCATATCCTGACATACCTCCAGGTCTACCGCCTCTGGATCCTATCAGTGAACGTTTGGTCTCACCACGCCTTCCATTTATGCAAGTGCGTCGACTGCGTCATGATTTCTCTTATGGAATTATTGGACAAGTGATAAACGTCCCAGTCAACGTACAAGACATGGTAAAATGCTTGCCTCGCCATCTAGAAGAGGACGATGTTATCAACGTTAACATCAAAAGGAATCTTGCACACAAAACAAATTACATCAGCGGGTACATGTCTAAGCGTACGGTCAAAGAATGGTTAGATGTACTTCAAAATTCAAGTCTATATCGTTTGTACGATATCAAAATAGATTTGTCAAGACTGCAGCCTGCATTGCCATCAGATGAAGGCCTTCAAGATGATCCTGCTAATCGGATCGAAGCAATCTCCGCCGAATATACGCCCGAGTCTGAAGTTCTTGCTGCGAGACAGCACACACTACTGTGGAATGAAGAGGATTGTCTTGACATCGCACCAGGACATCGGGCAACGCCTCTTAACATCATTTATGACCGTCATGCAGAAGAACTATCATTTCCTGCGATATACTTCGGAGAGCCCCGCCGTTTCAACATGAACATTTCAGTGACACCGTACATGATGGCGACCAGTGAAATACGACGGAGTGAAAAAGACGTTGTCACGTAAAATCTTCGCCCGTAAAACCGACTTTACAGGCAACCATTTTTTTTTTGTTTAAATTGAAAATTTTCTGATGCAGCGATTTAAGGTTCTGTTGCTGCCGCAGCTTCAAAGGTTTTTTAACTTGCCTTAACTGATGCTGTTGCCGCTGCTGCTGCTGTGGCTGCTGCTGCTGCTGTCGTTGGAGCTGATGTTGACGCTGCAGTGGCTGTACCAATGGCTGCTGATGAAACAGCTGTTGCTGCTCCGGCTGAAAATGCAGCAGCTGTGGCTGAAATTGCTGCTGCTGCAGTGGCTGGAACAGCTGCTGCTGCAGTGGCTGGAACTGCTGCTGCTGCAGTGGCTGGAACTGCTGCTGTGGCTGTGGCTGGAACTGCTGCTGTGGCTGTGGCTGGAACTGCTGCTGCGGCTGGAACTGCTGCTGTAGCTGGAACTGCTGCTGCTGCTGTTGCGCCGGCAAATAATATTGCTGAGGTGCCGCTGGTGCCCAATATCCGCTCATGTTCGGTTTTAAAATATAAATGAAATAAGCCAATACAAAAATTGCACACTGAAGTAAAAATTTAAGAATTCTCTGAGAGCTGAAAGGGTTACAGTTATTTCTGTAAATTGATCTCTCTTAAGCCAGTCGCATTGCTCTCAGTCATTTTTATACCCTTAACCCATAAAATGGGTAAATAAGGGTATAATGGTTTTGTGCAAATGTATGTAACAGACAGAAGGAAGCATCTCCGACCCCATAAAGTATATATATTCTTGATCAGCATTAACAGCTGAGTCGATCTTGCCATGTCTGTCTGACCGTCTGTCCGTCTGTCCGTCTGTCTGTCTGTATGAACGCGTAGATCTTAGAGACTATAAGAATTTGAGACTTACAAAAAAATCTTTAATTTCAAAATTGTGAAAATGGGGCTTGAATCTACAAATGAAATAATAAACATTTAAAAAAAATTGATCTAAATCGGTTCAAAAACATCGGAGATATCTCAGTATGAAGTTTGGTTATATTGGTCACTGAGTTAATACACATAAATAACTGTAAGCGTTAAGTATCGGGTTAAGGGTATGTCCTAGTCGGGATTTCTCGGCTGGAGCCTTCTTACTTGTTAGTTGTTGCAATTGCTTTCAATCATAGGAAACCAATTTCGTATGTGCATAAGCCGAAAGCGATAGACAAAAACAGCAAGAACAAATTTTTTTGCATTTACTGATATTTTTATACCCTGATCCCATGAACTGGGTAAAAAAGGGTATATTTGTTTTGTGCAAAAGTATGTAACACAGAGAAGGAAGCATCTCCGACCCAATAAAGTGCATATATACTAAAAAAGCATCAACAACCTCGTCGGTATAGCCATGTCCGTCTGCCTGTCCTTCTGTCTGTCTAACCTATGTATGCACGCGTCGATTTCAAAGACTATAAGAGCTAAAGACTTCATATTAAGAACATAGCTTCTTCTAAGCCATAGGCAAATCAAGTTTATTTCAAACTATCGATAACTATTCTGAGCGGATATACAGATGTAGTCGATAACGAAAGAAAAGGGAATTTTGAAAATATGAAAATTTAAACTATGACTGACTTAATAAATTCTGTGAAAATTTGGTCGAAAAGGGCAAAATTTTTCTATATCTAAATCCAAAGATAATTAATATTAAAGTTTAGTCAAGAAAAACTGGACTTCTGCAAGTCAATAAAATGCAAGGTATTTTTTAGTCGGGATTACACAACTAAAGCCTTCTTACTTGCTTTCCGACTCCCTCATTCTCGTGTTATGGTGTCAGTCGGCATAGGAACACCTGCATCATGAATAAATACATTCATAGAATAGAGCGAATCTACGCATGTCTGCGTCATACGTGTGAGTCGCGCTCTTGGTCCCAAAACCAAAGAGGCGGCTTAAAACTTGAACACGCGCGCATCGCTCTTCATTCTCGATGCTGGATAACAAATTATTTTCAAATCTCGCTCTGATCATGCGCCTTTGTTGTTACAGATTTCGGCTAATTAGGGTTATTAAACTCATGCAAAGCGCGCGCATAAAAAAGAGAGTGAACGCAAAATATTTAATATCTAACGCCGGTTATAAAAGAGACGCGCGCTCTGTTAAGTCTTAAACGCTCTTTGGGTTTGGAATCAAGAGCGTTATGCAAAGAGCATGATGCAAATGCATACAAACTTATATGTTTTGCTTTGCTTGTTCAAAATTGTATATCAATAATGTTTATGTGTTACGTTTTGTCTAATTTAGATAAGCAGCAAGTTAAAAAAATCTACCACAATACAAAGATGTTCAAGACTAATTATTTACGCACTAAATGCTCGATATAAAAAAAAAACAAATACAAATTACATGAATATACATATGTACATATCTATGCCAGGTTTATGCATTATTACGTATATATGTAAATGTTAAATACATTTCTTAATTTTCTACACTAACAGTGTGTTTGATTTGCACTTGATTTTTTTTAAATATATGTATTAACAAAACAATGTAAAATGTAGGTACATACATGTGTATGTATGTACATATGTGCATTTGCAACACCAACTAAAGTTACAAATGTCAGTTTGAAAATAACAACAATGGCAATAGGTATTTGTGTGTTAAGTTTTGTTTGATAATTAGCAAGTATGTAGGTAAAACCAATCGCGTAACATATTCTGGTGTACAAAAACAAATTATGTTTTAATTGATTTGTTTTAAATCAATGATACCAACAAAAAGAAGCAACAACAACACTTACAACAACAACAAACGCTGCTGGGGTCGTAAATCAATTGTCATGGGCACAAAGAAGAAACGAAAAAAACTCATTTGTTTTGATTTTATCAACTCGTATATATGTATATTAGCTTGCTACAGATACAACAATGTGTGCGTGCATTAACCAATATTTGCACTTGCATTTTTGTTAATACATATGTATGTAGGTACTAAACAATGAAAATGCACGTACATACATGTGTATGTATGTACATATGTGCATTTGCAACACCAACTAAAGTTACAAATGTCAGTTTGAAAATAACAACAATGGCAATAGGTATTTGTGTGTTAAGTTTTGTTTGATAATTAGCAAGTATGTAGGTAAAACCAATCGCGTAACATATTCTGGTGTACAAAAACAAATTATGTTTTAATTGATTTGTTTTAAATCAATGATACCAACAAAAAGAAGCAACAACAACACTTACTAACAACAACAACAACAAATGCTACTTAATTCGAAAAACAATTGTCAAAGGCACAAAGAAGAAAAGAGAATAACGGAGAGAGACAAAAAGTGGAATGGGTAATTTTTTTTATTTTTTTGTTTGAAACCTCGGCGGCGTTGAAACTCACAGCTTGTGCGACAATGAGGCGCCAGAGTGTTAGAATGAGGTAAAGTGATTAATGCAATTAATTGAGTTGTTCAAAATTTAATCCAAATTAAAAATCCTTTCTTAGTGCTCACTTTCAACCTGATTGGAATATTTGGTGAAAATTTCAGCCTTCTAGCTCTTTTCGTTTAGGCTGTGGGTCTCTCAACAATCAGTCAGGACAAACTATTTTATATATATAGATTAGCTTGCTACAGATACAACAATGTGTGCGTGCATTAACCAATATTTGCACTTGCATTTTTGTTAATACATATGTATGTAGGTACTAAACAATGAAAATGCACGTACATACATGTGTATGTATGTACATAAGTGCATTTGCAACACCAACTAAAGTTACAAATGTCAGTTTGAAAATAATATCAAAAGAACAATGGCAATAGGTATTTGTGTGTTAAGTTTTGTTTGATAATTAGCAAGTATGTAGGTAAAACCAATCGCGTAACATATTCTGGTGTACAAAAACAAATTATGTTTTAATTGATTTGTTTTAAATCAATGATACCAACAAAAAGAAGCAACAACAACACTTACTAACAACAACAACAACAAATGCTACTTAATTCGAAAAACAATTGTCAAAGGCACAAAGAAGAAAAGAGAATAACGGAGAGAGACAAAAAGTGGAATGGGTAATTTATTTTATTTTTTTTGTTTCAAAACTTCGGCGGCGTTGAAACTCACAGCTTGTGCGACAATGAGGCGCCAGAGTGTTAGAATGAGGTAAAGTGATTATTGCAATTAATTGAGTTGTTCAAAATTTAATCCAAATTCAAAATCCTTTCTTAGTGCTCACTTTCAACCTGATTGGAATATTTGGTGAAAATTTCAGCCTTCTAGCTCTTTTCGTTTAGGCTGTGGGTCTCTCAACAATCAGTCAGGACAAACTATTTTATATATATAGATTAGCTTGCTACAGATACAACAATGTGTGCGTGCATTAACCAATATTTGCACTTGCATTTTTGTTAATACATATGTATGTAGGTACTAAACAATGAAAATGCACGTACATACATGTGTATGTATGTACATATGTGCATTTGCAACACCAACTAAAGTTACAAATGTCAGTTTGAAAATAATATCAAAACAACAATGGCAATAGGTATTTGTGTGTTAAGTTTTGTTTGATAATTAGCAAGTATGTAGGTAAAACCAATCGCGTAACATATTCTGGTGTACAAAAACAAATTATGTTTTAATTGATTTGTTTTAAATCAATGATACCAACAAAAAGAAGCAACAACAACACTTACTAACAACAACAACAACAAATGCTACTTAATTCGAAAAACAATTGTCAAAGGCACAAAGAAGAAAAGAGAATAACGGAGAGAGACAAAAAGTGGAATGGGTAATTTTTTTTATTTTTTTTGTTTGAAACTTCGGCGGCGTTGAAACTCACAGCTTGTGCGACAATGAGGCGCCAGAGTGTTAGAATGAGGTAAAGTGATTAATGCAATTAATTGAGTTGTTCAAAATTTAATTCAAATTAAAAATCCTTTCTTAGTGCTCACTTTCAACCTGATTGGAATATTTGGTGAAAATTTCAGCCTTCTAGCTCTTTTCGTTTAGGCTGTGGGTCTCTCAACAATCAGTCAGGACAAACTATTTTATATATATAGATTAGCTTGCTACAGATACAACAATGTGTGCGTGCATTAACCAATATTTGCACTTGCATTTTTGTTAATACATATGTATGTAGGTACTAAACAATGAAAATGCACGTACATACATGTGTATGTATGTACATAAGTGCATTTGCAACACCAACTAAAGTTACAAATGTCAGTTTGAAAATAATATCAAAAGAACAATGGCAATAGGTATTTGTGTGTTAAGTTTTGTTTGATAATTAGCAAGTATGTAGGTAAAACCAATCGCGTAACATATTCTGGTGTACAAAAACAAATTATGTTTTAATTGATTTGTTTTAAATCAATGATACCAACAAAAAGAAGCAACAACAACACTTACTAACAACAACAACAACAAATGCTACTTAATTCGAAAAACAATTGTCAAAGGCACAAAGAAGAAAAGAGAATAACGGAGAGAGACAAAAAGTGGAATGGGTAATTTATTTTATTTTTTTTGTTTCAAAACTTCGGCGGCGTTGAAACTCACAGCTTGTGCGACAATGAGGCGCCAGAGTGTTAGAATGAGGTAAAGTGATTATTGCAATTAATTGAGTTGTTCAAAATTTAATCCAAATTCAAAATCCTTTCTTAGTGCTCACTTTCAACCTGATTGGAATATTTGGTGAAAATTTCAGCCTTCTAGCTCTTTTCGTTTAGGCTGTGGGTCTCTCAACAATCAGTCAGGACAAACTATTTTATATATATAGATTAGCTTGCTACAGATACAACAATGTGTGCGTGCATTAACCAATATTTGCACTTGCATTTTTGTTAATACATATGTATGTAGGTACTAAACAATGAAAATGCACGTACATACATGTGTATGTATGTACATATGTGCATTTGCAACACCAACTAAAGTTACAAATGTCAGTTTGAAAATAATATCAAAACAACAATGGCAATAGGTATTTGTGTGTTAAGTTTTGTTTGATAATTAGCAAGTATGTAGGTAAAACCAATCGCGTAACATATTCTGGTGTACAAAAACAAATTATGTTTTAATTGATTTGTTTTAAATCAATGATACCAACAAAACGAAGCAACAACAACACTTACTAACAACAACAACAACAAATGCTACTTAATTCGAAAAACAATTGTCAAAGGCACAAAGAAGAAAAGAGAATAACGGAGAGAGACATGCAATTAATTGAGTTGTTCAAAATTTAATCCAAATTAAAAATCCTTTCTTAGTGCTCACTTTCAACCTGATTGGAATATTTGGTGAAAATTTCAGCCTTCTAGCTCTTTTCGTTTAGGCTGTGGGTCTCTCAACAATCAGTCAGGACAAACTATTTTATATATATAGATTAGCTTGCTACAGATACAACAATGTGTGCGTGCATTAACCAATATTTGCACTTGCATTTTTGTTAATACATATGTATGTAGGTACTAAAAAATGAAAATGCACGTACATACATGTGTATGTATGTACATATGTGCATTTGCAACACCAACTAAAGTTACAAATGTCAGTTTGAAAATAATATCAAAACAACAATGGCAATAGGTATTTGTGTGTTAAGTTTTGTTTGATAATTAGCAAGTATGTAGGTAAAACCAATCGCGTAACATATTCTGGTGTACAAAAACAAATTATGTTTTAATTGATTTGTTATAAATCAATGATACCAACAAAAAGAAGCAACAACAACACTTACTAACAACAACAACAACAAATGCTACTTAATTCGAAAAACAATTGTCAAAGGCACAAAGAAGAAAAGAGAATAACGGAGAGAGACAAAAAGTGGAATGGGTAATTTTTTTTATTTTTTTTTGTTTGAAACCTCGGCGGCGTTGAAACTCACAGCTTGTGCGACAATGAGGCGCCAGAGTGTTAGAATGAGGTAAAGTGATTAATGCAATTAATTGAGTTGTTCAAAATTTAATCCAAATTCAAAATCCTTTCTTAGTGCTCACTTTCAACCTGATTGGAATATTTGGTGAAAATTTCAGCCTTCTAGCTCTTTTCGTTTAGGCTGTGGGTCTCTCAACAATCAGTCAGGACAAACTATTTTATATATATAGATTAGCTTGCTACAGATACAACAATGTGTGCGTGCATTAACCAATATTTGCACTTGCATTTTTGTTAATACATATGTATGTAGGTACTAAACAATGAAAATGCACGTACATACATGTGTATGTATGTACATATGTGCATTTGCAACACCAACTAAAGTTACAAATGTCAGTTTGAAAATAATATCAAAACAACAATGGCAATAGGTATTTGTGTGTTAAGTTTTGTTTGATAATTAGCAAGTATGTAGGTAAAACCAATCGCGTAACATATTCTGGTGTACAAAAACAAATTATGTTTTAATTGATTTGTTTTAAATCAATGATACCAACAAAAAGAAGCAACAACAACACTTACTAACAACAACAACAACAAATGCTACTTAATTCGAAAAACAATTGTCAAAGGCACAAAGAAGAAAAGAGAATAACGGAGAGAGACAAAAAGTGGAATGGGTAATTTATTTTATTTTTTTTTGTTTCAAAACTTCGGCGGCGTTGAAACTCACAGCTTGTGCGACAATGAGGCGCCAGAGTGTTAGAATGAGGTAAAGTGATTAATGCAATTAATTGAGTTGTTCAAAATTTAATCCAAATTCAAAATCCTTTCTTAGTGCTCACTTTCAACCTGATTGGAATATTTGGTGAAAATTTCAGCCTTCTAGCTCTTTTCGTTTAGGCTGTGGGTCTCTCAACAATCAGTCAGGACAAACTATTTTATATATATAGATTAGCTTGCTACAGATACAACAATGTGTGCGTGCATTAACCAATATTTGCACTTGCATTTTTGTTAATACATATGTATGTAGGTACTAAAAAATGAAAATGCACGTACATACATGTGTATGTATGTACATATGTGCATTTGCAACACCAACTAAAGTTACAAATGTCAGTTTGAAAATAACAACAATGGCAATAGGTATTTGTGTGTTAAGTTTTGTTTGATAATTAGCAAGTATGTAGGTAAAACCAATCGCGTAACATATTCTGGTGTACAAAAACAAATTATGTTTTAATTGATTTGTTATAAATCAATGATACCAACAAAAGAAGCAACAACAACACTTACTAACAACAACAACAACAAATGCTACTTAATTCGAAAAACAATTGTCAAAGGCACAAAGAAGAAAAGAGAATAACGGAGAGAGACAAAAAGTGGAATGGGTAATTTTTTTTTTTTTTTTTGTTTGAAACCTCGGCGGCGTTGAAACTCACAGCTTGTGCGACAATGAGGCGCCAGAGTGTTAGAATGAGGTAAAGTGATTAATGCAATTAATTGAGTTGTTCAAAATTTAATCCACATTCAAAATCCTTTCTTAGTGCTCACTTTCAACCTGATTGGAATATTTGGTGAAAATTTCAGCCTTCTAGCTCTTTTCGTTTAGGCTGTGGGTCTCTCAACAATCAGTCAGGACAAACTATTTTATATATATAGATTAGCTTGCTACAGATACAACAATGTGTGCGTGCATTAACCAATATTTGCACTTGCATTTTTGTTAATACATATGTATGTAGGTACTAAAAAATGAAAATGCACGTACATACATGTGTATGTATGTACATATGTGCATTTGCAACACCAACTAAAGTTACAAATGTCAGTTTGAAAATAATATCAAAACAACAATGGCAATAGGTATTTGTGTGTTAAGTTTTGTTTGATAATTAGCAAGTATGTAGGTAAAACCAATCGCGTAACATATTCTGGTGTACAAAAACAAATTATGTTTTAATTGATTTGTTTTAAATCAATGATACCAACAAAAAGAAGCAACAACAACACTTACTAACAACAACAACAAATGCTACTTAATTCGAAAAACAATTGTCAAAGGCACAAAGAAGAAAAGAGAATAACGGAGAGAGACAAAAGTGGAATGGGTAATTTTTTTTATTTTTTTGTTTGAAACCTCGGCGGCGTTGAAACTCACAGCTTGTGCGACAATGAGGCGCCAGAGTGTTAGAATGAGGTAAAGTGATTAATGCAATTAATTGAGTTGTTCAAAATTTAATCCAAATTCAAAATCCTTTCTTAGTGCTCACTTTCAACCTGATTGGAATATTTGGTGAAAATTTCAGCCTTCTAGCTCTTTTCGTTTAGGCTGTGGGTCTCTCAACAATCAGTCAGGACAAACTATTTTATATATATAGATTAGCTTGCTACAGATACAACAATGTGTGCGTGCATTAACCAATATATGCACTTGCATTTTTGTTAATACATATGTATGTAGGTACTAAACAATGAAAATGCACGTACATACATGTGTATGTATGTACATATGTGCATTTGCAACACCAACTAAAGTTACAAATGTCAGTTTGAAAATAATATCAAAACAACAATGGCAATAGGTATTTGTGTGTTAAGTTTTGTTTGATAATTAGCAAGTAACATATTCTGGTGTACAAAAACAAATTATGTTTTAATTGATTTGTTTTAAATCAATGATACCAACAAAAAGAAGCATTGCGAGCCCAACAACAACACTTACTAACCACAACAAACGCAACTTGATTCGAAAAACAATTATCAAATGCACAAAGAAGAAAAGAAAAAAGCTCATGTATTTTGTTATTGTAAATTCAAACTCCCAGCATGTGTATTTATGTACTAATAGATTACATTTCTTAAGATTAAATTTCTTAGTGTTTGTTGAAAATTGATTACAGATTAAATTATATTTAAAAAATACAGTTTTTAAAATAAAAATATAAATATGCTGATGAAATGGCTGCTGCTTTGACGGAGGCTGTTGCGGTTGGGACTGTTAAAAAAAAACCTTTGAAGCTGCGGTAGCAACAAAACATAAATCGCTGTATAAGAAAGCATTTAAACAAATAGCAGTGCAAAACAGAAACGCATTTGAAGCAATGAAGTTGGGGTTAAAAAAGAATGCAAGGAGGAGTTGCAGAAGCTGCAACATGAGTTGAATTGTTCTCAATCTATTTTTAAAACATTCATCTCATTTTGCAACTTTTGCAACTCCTCCTTGCATTGTTTTTTTATCTCCAAATTCATTGCTTCAATTGCTTTTTTGTTTTGCACTACTATTTGCTTTTGCTTTTTAATTATTAAATTTAATTTTTTGTTTAAATTGAAAATTTTCTGATGCAGCGATTTAAGGTTCTGTTGCTGCCGCAGCTTCAAAGGTTTTTTAACTTGCCTTAACTAATGCTGTTGCCGCTGCTGCTGCTGTGGCTGCTGCTGCTGCTGTCGTTGGAGCTGATGTTGACGCTGCAGTGGCTGTACCAATGGCTGCTGATGAAACAGCTGTTGCTGCTCCGGCTGAAAATGCAGCAGCTGTGGCTGAAATTGCTGCTGCTGCAGTGGCTGGAACAGCTGCTGCTGCAGTGGCTGGAACTGCTGCTGCTGCAGTGGCTGGAACTGCTGCTGCTGCAGTGGCTGGAACTGCTGCTGCTGCAGTGGCTGGAACTGCTGCTGTGGCTGTGGCTGGAACTGCTGCTGTGGCTGTGGCTGGAACTGCTGCTGCGGCTGGAACTGCTGCTGTAGCTGGAACTGCTGCTGCTGCTGTTGCGCCGGCAAATAATATTGCTGAGGTGCCGCTGGTGCCCAATATCCGCTCATGTTCGGTTTTAAAATATAAATGAAATAAGCCAATACAAAAATTGCACACTGAAGTAAAAATTTAAGAATTCTCTGAGAGCTGAAAGGGTTACAGTTATTTCTGTAAATTGATCTCTCTTAAGCCAGTCGCATTGCTCTCAGTCATTTTTATACCCTTAACCCATAAAATGGGTAAATAAGGGTATAATGGTTTTGTCCAAATGTATGTATCAGACAGAAGGAAGCATCTCCGACCCCATAAAGTATATATATTCTTGATCAGCATTAACAGCTGAGTCGATCTTGCCATGTCTGTCTGACCGTCTGTCCGTCTGTCGGTCTGTCCGTCTGTCTGTCTGTATGAACGCGTAGATCTTAGAGACTATAAGAATTTGAGACTTACAAAAAAATCTTTAATTTGAAAATTGTGAAAATGGGGCTTGAATCTACAAATAAAATAATAAACATTTAAAAAAAAATTGATCTAAATCGGTTCAAAAACATCGGAGATATCTCAGTATGAAGTTTGGTTATATTGGTCACTGAGTTAATACACATAAATAACTGTAAGCGTTAAGTATCGGGTTAAGGGTATGTCCTAGTCGGGATTTCTCGGCTGGAGCCTTCTTACTTGTTAGTTGTTGCAATTGCTTTCAATCATAGGAAACCAATTTCGTATGTGCATAAGCCGAAAGCGATGGCCAAAAACAGCAAGAACAAATTTTTTTCTTTTACTTATATTTTTTTACCTCTCAACCTAAGCAAGGTAAAAAAAAAAAATATATTTTTTAAAAAAAAAAAAAAAACAAAGAAAGAAAACCCACCCAAAAAAAAAAAAAAAAAAAAAAAAAAAAAAAAAAAACACCCCCCTCAAAAATACCCCCCCCCCCCCCCCCCTCTCCTCTCTACCTAAACTAATCCACCCTTCCAAAAAAAAAAAAAAAAAAAATGTAACGTGCACAACAGTAATGTTTCGGCAATTCCCTGTCTACTATACGGTTCCGGCCGTGCTCAGGGCTATTGGGGTGGGATCTTTGGAAATGCCTTGACATACGCGTCACTAGAATAAAAGTCGTAGACAGATAGGGTATATTGAGGAGAACCAAAGTCAATTAAAATTCACTCAAGAGATATGTGAGTTAGAAGAACTAAGGTGGAGCTGTTCTTCTGTCTTTACCCTCCCTACCTGTAGAATCTAAGAAATATTCATGATTCTACCCTATAAATGTTAGAGTGTGATAAGTGATCAGGTGCCCATTAAATAACACGTTAATTCATCGTAAACTTAAATTCTTTTAATCTAAACCATTTGATAATAACTTTTCGGCACTTAAACATACTTCATTTAATTCATTAAATTACATAAGCGTACTTGATATTTGATCTTATAAGAAATTCATAATTTTTCTTTATATAGTTGAAAAACGCGTAGATAATATATATAGACTTACAAAACGATACTTCATTGATGTTCTCTATAAGATTAAATTGAAAACGCGTGACTAATATATATATAGGCTTACAAAACGATACTTCATTGATGTTCTCTCTAAGATTAAATTGAAAACGCGTGACTAATATTTAGGCTTATAAACGATACTTCGTTGCGGTATAAATTCTTTTAGCAACGCTTAATATGACTTGGCGATGCGCATTTTGTTGTAAACAGCAGATTAATGTTCAATAGGGAAACACACTTAATAACTCTTTAATTGTTCACTACTCGCTTACACTGTTTATTTTCGGCTGGGCCGTACTCACGCAAGATTAACCAGAATATCCATCGAAGTCAGCAGGCCTGATGACGAAGAGGTGTCTGTAAAACTTTAATAGATGTGTGTAGGTGTATAAAGATGTGATGAAGTGTGTGTGTGGGTGTGTGTGTAAAGTGTACAACAACATGCGCATAGCTTTAAAATAAAATCGAAGAAAATTATAAGTATAAACAGACCAAACTTTTGACTATATTTAGATTTCATTAATTTTAAACTTTTTCCGTGACGATAACTTCACATTGTTACCCGGGGTGCAAATCGAACAATTTTCTTTTTAAAACAACGTCAACGTCGAGAGGTGCACACAAAAAGCCATCAAGAAGACTTAGGTTGCCAAAACGCACACGTCTAGCTCCATAGAGGTGAGGCTGCCCAATATTGGAGATGCTTGTGGTTGTTCTCCTTTACACACGCATCTTGTTGTGCCCTCGCTGGCGTTAGCCCTGATTTAGGCTGGGGTAACTCCTGAGCGACGTTTCGCTGCACACCAGGGTGGAGACGAGAAGATCACTAAAGGCTCCGGCGGCCAAGATTGACTACGGCGAGAGTGCTCTGCGCAAGCTTCAGCAAAAGCGACCAAATTTGGCGCGGGCGGCTGCTTGGGGTCGGTGCTGACCAAAACTATGTTTGCACGCGCACCACACGCCTCAGCACGATGTGCGTATAACGAAACAGCGTTTTTACACACGCCTCCAGCGTTGGGGTTCCGACGACGCTCCACGAAATAATTGCATCAACAAGTTGCGCAGGGGTTGCTGTCCAAGTGCAGCGCAAGAAAACGGCGTATTTCGCCGGGATGCGTTGGATGCGTCTCGATTAGGAATCTTACCCGCGAAGCACCTTGGTTTTGCTTCACGAGGGAAGCGCGCCCTTTTTTTTTGCGTGTTGCTTCTTTTGTGGTCGAAAATGCAAGAGAGCGTCACTAATGCAACTCTTATTGACGCTACCGATCTCAAGAAGAAGAAATTCAGGGTTGCTATGATAACATAGCCTTAACAGTGGCGACCATGCCCACCTGCTGCGCAGATCAGCTGTTACAGATTTGAACTGCTTTTTGAACTGCTTTCGAATTTCAAAATCAACATAACGATTTGTTTTCCTTTTTGTTACAACAATGATTTAAATCTAACTAAATAAATCGCACCCTCACACCACAGGTTTAATCTTTATCCACTGGATGGAGATAAAGCCTGAAGAAAAACCAAAAGGGTGTGATTGAATCGGTTACCACAAGTCTTTTGCATGGAATCGACCCAACTCTTTACCATTTAGGTCTTCAACTAAATAAACGGATTGACCCAGCTTTGCTTTAATGCGCACTTTAGTTCCCACTGGAGCCAATTTCGCATTAAAATTATCTGCGGCCTTACTTAATGCAAAATTCCTTTTAACAACTACTTGGTCTACTTCAAACGAACGAGGACGGGTACGCAAATTGTAGGTATGCTGATTTTTCTCATACGCTTTGGTTAGGTTCTTTTCAATGTTTGAGCGGATTTGATGAAATTCATCCGTTCGATTCAACTGTTGAGTACCATCACTAAGCACGTTAAGGTTCTTTAACAACTTATAATCTTTGCCGTGTACTATCATGTACTGGCCAAATACTATACGGTAAGGCGACATTCCAACAGACTGGTGAAGAAAATTGCGTAACGCACAATTGACACTAGGTAAAAATACGTCCCATGCTCGCTGATCGGTACGAACGTAGGCTCTTAAAGCTGCATTTATTGACCGATTTACTCTTTCAGCTGCGTTTGCCTGAGGGGCATATGCACCGGTGCAACTATGCTGAATACCAAACTGTGAAATAAATGTGGCAAAATCATGGCTTTTAAACTGAGTTCCATTATCACTCACAATTATTTCGGGCACTCCAAAGCATGTAAAAAGTTCATTTTTCAAATATTCAATTACAACTTGCGAGTTAAATTTCTTTACTGCTTTCAGAAAAGTGAATTTTGAAAAATGATCAAGTACTATAAAAATTCCAACGTTTCCTTTTTTCGTACGCGGAAATGGTCCAATAAAATCTATATATAACCTTTGAAAGGGTCTTTCACTAGACACTTGACTACCCATTGGCGGTTTTAAGGCGCATGTAGGATACTTGGTGATTTTACATATATCACAATTGCCTATATATCTGCGCACATCGACGACCATTTTTGGCCAAAAGAATCTTCGTCTAATTCTTTCTAAGCATTTGGCAATGCCACAATGACTAGACGAAGGCTGATCATGTATGGAACGAATTACTTGTTCACGCAGTGATACTGGAACGTACAGTTTCCAACAATCGTCGGTATCACTGTTTTCACAAAAGATACTACGCCGATATATAAACTTATCTATGACTTGTACATCCGGGAGATTAGATTTCTGATAGTTGTCTCTCAATTTGCAATATTCTTCAGATTGAAAGGCATCTGACTCTAAATCGATTTCAGGTAAAATATCAAAACTAAGGGTGGCAATATTGTCAACCTCTTCGAAACATCGGGATAACGCGTCCGCTACGACATTTTCACTACCTTTTCGATGCTCGATATCAAAAGAAAACCCTTGCAATTTAATTGCCCATCGAGCTAATCGGCCACTCAAATCTGCTTGGTTCATTAGCCAACGAAGACTTGCATGATCGGTAACGACTTTGAAAGACTGTCCCTCGACATACATTCGAAACTTTTTTATCGCTAAGACGACAGCTAAACATTCAAGCTCGGTAACAGTATAGTTACGCTGGGCCTTATTTAACTTTTTCGACATATATGCTATAGGTCTTTCGCATCCTGACTCATCAACTTGGGCTAGTACTGCTCCTACCCCATACAACGACGCATCACATTGTAAGATAAAAGGCTTCTCATAGTTTGGATGTATCAAAAACGGAGCGGTACATAACATTCGTTTAATTTCAACAAATGCTGCTTGAGCTTGGTCATTCCACTCGAATGATTTTCCTCGCAAAAGTTCTGTAAGCGGAAAAATTACGGATGAATACTGGGAAATAAAGCGTTGATACCACCCTGTCATCCCTAGGAATCTTCTAAGTTGCTTGCGCGTCTTTGGCACGGGAAATTCATCTACAGCTTGAATTTTATCAGGGTTAATTTGTAAAGTCCCTTCTCCAACGACATAGCCAAGATAATCAACCTTATTTAAACAAAATTGACTCTTCTTAACGTTTATCGTTAGTCCAGCTTTACGCAACTGGTTTGAGACAGTATTTAGATGCTCTAAGTGTTCATCAACACTTGAAGACATTACTAAAAGATCATCAAGGTATACTAATACGTGAGACTTTAACTGATAAGGAATGACTTGGTCCATCAATCGGCACATGGTTTGTGGAGCATTGGTAAGTCCAAAAGGCATCCGCTTAAATTGGTATAGGGGTCGATTTGGAATAGTAAAAGCAGTTTTTGCTCTCGAATTTTGTTCCAACCGAATCTGCCAAAATGCATCTTTTAGATCAATTTTAGATATACAATGAACTGGGGGAAGTCTACTAATAAGACCATCTAGAATTGGCATAGGATATGCGTCCTTTATTGTAACAGCGTTTAATTTTCGTGCATCCAGACAAAATCTAACCTTTCCAGGTTTCACTACAAGTGTAACTGGCGATGACCATGGAGATGTCGGTGCTTCTTCTATGACGCCTAATTTAATCATTCGATCCACTTCTTCGCATAAAAGCTTCTCTTTAGCAGGGGACAAGGGATAAAACCTTTGCTTAATTGGTTTGGCATCAGCTGTGTCGATCTCATGCTCAACCAGAGATGTTTCACCAAGACCACTACGTTCTGACGAAGGAAATAGATCTATAATAGATTGTAACTTTGCTCTTTGTGAGTTATCAAGTTTGGTTTTGTTCGTTTCTTCTGCATAGCTATCGTTTAGTTCATTTATCACATATGTAGGCTGGATTGAAATGCCAAAAGCTTTCCAAAAATCCATTCCACATATAACATCTTGCTTAATTGACGGTACGACCAGAAACTCGAAGTCTATTTTAAAAGAATTGTAGGTTACCGGTGTACGCACTGAGCCTGTCACTATTTGCTTGTGGCCATCTGCTGTCTGAACGACGCCATTTAATTTATTTACTTTAATCGGTTCTGAGTTAAGGTGTTTAGCCAAGCCTGCACCGATAACGCTCTTATTGGCACCACTGTCCAACAGGGCTAAATATTGTTTACCAAATATTTCTATTTGAGTAAAAGGTCTTATATCGTTTGGCTTATTCATTATCGAGGATATGGTAAAAATATTTAGTCGACGTTTATTACGCCAAAAATCTTTTATACGCAAAGTAGAACGATTCTTTTGAACGTCCAGAGTATTTAAATTAAAAATAGCTGCTCTGCGTTCATTATATTCTCGCAAACGTAAATGATAGGGTCTGAAAATCCGGGAATTATTTTGTATATCAGGTAAATAAGACTTGTCAGGTGAAGGTATATGCAGTGAGTTTGTGTTTGGTTCCAAGGCTAATGTCGGACGTCCACTTTCGGAACTTGGTGAACATCCTTCACTAAGTTTTCCGATTTTATCTTGCAATGAGCACAATTAGGTTTGTACATATCTACTAAACCACATCCGTAGCAGAAAACTCGACGCGGCTTTAGACAATCATGGTATCTGTGACCTAACTCATCACAATTCCAGCATTTTAGTTTTTCGTTTACACGCAATGCACAAATTTCATTATTATTGCCGAGATCAGCGTCAGTTAACTCTTCGGTCGCTTCTGTACGCAAAACAGAATTAACATAACGCTTTGGAACATTTATACGAGCTACTGGCTTAGATCGTACATTTCGAAAGAATTCTTCGTGTCGGTGGCACTCCTTGCGAAGAATTGCAAGATTTGGGGTGTCTACATGAAGAAGTTCATGGATTAATTCAGGCTTTAAATTGTGCCTTACTTCTATAATGATGTCATTCTCCGACATGGGTTCTCGAAGGGAATCAGCTATCGCTAGCATCGCGTCTAGAAATTCATCGAAGTTTTCATTAACGCCTTGCTTGCGACGACGCATAACATTTTTGATATCTCGATCAGTGCGTTGGTCTTGATATCTTTCTCTTAAACGGTTGCATAACTCAAACCATCCCATGCAACCCACAGTTCTGTGCACTCGCCAATAGAATGAAAGAGCTGGGCCTTTAAAGAGTAAATTCGCAAACGGGTATAACAATTCAAAATTATTATCGAAATATTGGGCTGTAAGACAATTCACTCTGTAAATAAAATCTTCAATGGGAATGTCATTTGACGCACCTGAAAATTGTATTTTCCAGTTCGATATGACATTAGAAATTCTATCAGGTCGATCTATTGAATAATTACTGGTGTTAGCGTTCTCACGAGATGGACCACGCCTATCTCTTCGGAGATTTTCACGCTCAAAGCTCATACGACGCCCACTAAGCTGAATGTCATTATCCCATTCCAGCTGAGGTTCGTCTCTAGTCTCTCTAGCGGGAGCCGATAAATTTAAATTTTGTATCGCGGCACTGATTTGATCAGCTACTGACGACGCGATAGTACAACGATAACTTTCCAAGGAATTCGCTATGATCTGCTGAATGCGATCTTCCGATACTACTACATTTTGCACAGCACTGTTACTTGTATTACGACCTATTCGCGAAGTAACCTGCTGGCGTAAATTTGGAGTGTTACGATTATTAGCTCTCGTAACTGGCCTACGTGGAATAGCACCTGTTTGATTGTTGACAGCGCTAGCACGAGGTCTACCCCTAGTTCCACTAGAATTGGTTCTAGGTCGAGCTGTAATATTTTCCAAGCTCTGCGATAATGTTAACGGCTGCCTACACTTTGGGCATGCGTTGTTGTTAAGTGACCACTGAGATAAACATGATTTATGAAAACGATGTTTACAACTGGTTTCTCTAAATTCTGCTTCGGTACTAGTGTCATTGCAGATGACACACGACACTGCTTCATTAGCGTTACTTGCTAACGAGCGTAAATCTTCAGTACTACGGACTACTGCCATGTTAACTGATTTCACACGATAAAAAGGAATGCGATATAAGCGAATAATTTCGCTAAAAACGGTAAATACGATAAGCGATATTCGGTAAACGATAATTGCGATAAAGGCGATAAGCGTAAACGATAATTGCGATAAAGGCGATAAGCGTTAAACGATAATTGCGATAAAGGCGATAATATTGAAACAAAGAAAAATATAAACTTATTCAATGATCTTTAAACTTTTGGGACTTATCCTTACACTTTCACAAAAAAATAATTTTTACATCTCTTGAGCGATAAACGGATCTACTTTATAAACTGGGTATGAATATCAATTCTGAACTGAAGAGGAACATGCCGAAAATCTTCACCATGAGCATTCTCAATTCAATTAAGAAAGATTAATTTGGTTTACATATATATAACCTGGAAAAGAATCGACTTAATCAAAACTAATAGTCCGACGGATATATATTTGTTAACTAGCTATCACGCGAAACAAGGTTTCGACGCTTTAATATAACTTATTTGTTGGTCTGACTCCGAAAATATCCAGAGCGCCAGCAATTCCTAATCAAATAAGAAATATTTTCTGAAACTAATATACTATTTTTAAAATTGGATACTTATTGATCTTGGAGGAAAAGGATTTTAGAAAGGTGTGTCGGTAACCGCGAGTATTTTATTTTTAAACTACTTCGGGCTCCACGTTTTGGGCGCCATTTTTCTTCTTATGTAACGTGCACAACAGTAATGTTTCGGCAATTCCCTGTCTACTATACGGTTCCGGCCGTGCTCAGGGCTATTGGGGTGGGATCTTTGGAAATGCCTTGACATACGCGTCACTAGAATAAAAGTCGTAGACAGATAGGGTATATTGAGGAGAACCAAAGTCAATTAAAATTCACTCAAGAGATATGTGAGTTAGAAGAACTAAGGTGGAGCTGTTCTTCTGTCTTTACCCTCCCTACCTGTAGAATCTAAGAAATATTCATGATTCTACCCTATAAATGTTAGAGTGTGATAAGTGATCAGGTGCCCATTAAATAACACGTTAATTCATCGTAAACTTAAATTCTTTTAATCTAAACCATTTGATAATAACTTTTCGGCACTTAAACATACTTCATTTAATTCATTAAATTACATAAGCGTACTTGATATTTGATCTTATAAGAAATTCATAATTTTTCTTTATATAGTTGAAAAACGCGTAGATAATATATATAGACTTACAAAATATACTTCATTGATTTCTATATATATAGGCTTACAAAACGATACTTCATTGATGTTCTCTCTAAGATTAAATTGAAAACGCGTGACTAATATTTAGGCTTATAAACGATACTTCGTTGAGGTATAAATTCTTTTAGCAACGCTTAATATGACTTGGCGATGCGCATTTTGTTGTAAACAGCAGATTAATGTTCAATAGGGAAACACACTTAATAACTCTTTAATTGTTCACTACTCGCTTACACTGTTTATTTTCGGCTGGGCCGTACTCACGCAAGATTAACCAGAATATCCATCGAAGTCAGCAGGCCTGATGACGAAGAGGTGTCTGTAAAACTTTAATAGATGTGTGTAGGTGTATAAAGATGTGATGAAGTGTGTGTGTGTGTGTGTGTGTGTAAAGTGTACAACAACATGCGCATAGCTTTAAAATAAAATCGAAGAAAATTATAAGTATAAACAGACCAAACTTTTGACTATATTTAGATTTCATTAATTTTAAACTTTTTCCGTGACGATAACTTCACATTGTTACCCGGGGTGCAAATCGAACAATTTTCTTTTTAAAACAACGTCAACGTCGAGAGGTGCACACAAAAAGCCATCAAGAAGACTTAGGTTGCCAAAACGCACACGTCTAGCTCCATAGAGGTGAGGCTGCCCAATATTGGAGATGCTTGTGGTTGTTCTCCTTTACACACGCATCTTGTTGTGCCCTCGCTGGCGTTAGCCCTGATTTAGGCTGGGGTAACTCCTGAGCGACGTTTCGCTGCACACCAGGGTGGAGACGAGAAGATCACTAAAGGCTCCGGCGGCCAAGATTGACTACGGCGAGAGTGCTCTGCGCAAGCTTCAGCAAAAGCGACCAAATTTGGCGCGGGCGGCTGCTTGGGGTCGGTGCTGACCAAAACTATGTTTGCACGCGCACCACACGCCTCAGCACGATGTGCGTATAACGAAACAGCGTTTTTACACACGCCTCCAGCGTTGGGGTTCCGACGACGCTCCACGAAATAATTGCATCAACAAGTTGCGCAGGGGTTGCTGTCCAAGTGCAGCGCAAGAAAACGGCGTATTTCGCCGGGATGCGTTGGATGCGTCTCGATTAGGAATCTTACCCGCGAAGCACCTTGGTTTTGCTTCACGAGGGAAGCGCGCCTTTTTTTTTGCGTGTTGCTTCTTTTGTGGTCGAAAATGCAAGAGAGCGTCACTAATGCAACTCTTATTGACGCTACCGATCTCAAGAAGAAGAAATTCAGGGTTGCTATGATAACATAGCCTTAACAGTGGCGACCATGCCCACCTGCTGCGCAGATCAGCTGTTACAGATTTGAACTGCTTTTTGAACTGCTTTCGAATTTCAAAATCAACATAACGATTTGTTTTCCTTTTTGTTACAACAATGATTTAAATCTAACTAAATAAATCGCAATCCTCACAAGCTAAAGACTTCATATTAAGAAAAAAGCCTTCTTCTAAACAAAAAAAAAAAAAATTTTTTTTAAACTAAACATAAATATTCTGAGAGGATATACAAATGTAGTTGATAACGAAAGAAAAGGGAATTTTGAAAATATGAAAATTTAAACTATGACTGACTTAATAAATTCTGTGAAAATTTGGTCGAAAAGGGAAAAATTTTTTTTCTAAATATCTAACCAAAGATAATTAATATTAAAGTTTAGTCAAGAAAAACTGGACTTCTGCAAGTCAATAAATTTAAATTTTTACATTACAACTAACGCCTTCTTACTCCACTCCTTTTCATTCTCGTGTTATGGTGACAGTCGGCATAGGAACACCTGCATCATGAATAAATACATTCATAGAATAGAGCGAATCTACGCATGTCTGCGTCATACGTGTGAGTCGCGCTCTTGGTCCCAAAACCAAAGAGGCGGCTTAAAACTTGAACACGCGCGCGCATCGCTCTTCATTATCGATGCTGGATAACAAATTATTTTCAAATCTCGCTCTGATCATGCGCCTTTGTTGTTACAGATTTCGGCTAATTAGGGTTATTAAACTCATGCAAAGCGCGCGCATAAAAAAGAGAGTGAACGCAAAATATTTAATATCTAACGCCGGTTATAAAAGAGACGCGCGCTCTGTTAAGTCTTAAACGCTCTTTGGGTTTGGAATCAAGAGCGTTATGCAAAGAGCATGATGCAAATGCATACAAACTTATATGTTTTGCTTTGCTTGTTCAAAATTGTATATCAATAATGTTTATGTGTTACGTTTTGTCTAATTTAGATAAGCAGCAAGTTAAAAAATCTACCACAATACAAAGATGTTCAAGACTAATTATTTACGCACTAAATGCTCGATATAAAAAAAAAAACAAATACAAATTACATGAATATACATATGTACATATCTATGCCAGGTTTATGCATTATTACGTATATATGTAAATGTTAAATACATTTCTTAATTTTCTACACTAACAGTGTGTTTGATTTGCACTTGATTTTTTTTAAATATATGTATTAACAAAACAATGTAAAATGTAGGTACATACATGTGTATGTATGTACATATGTGCATTTGCAACACCAACTAAAGTTACAAATGTCAGTTTGAAAATAATATCAAAACAACAATGGCAATAGGTATTTGTGTGTTAAGTTTTGTTTGATAATTAGCAAGTATGTAGGTAAAACCAATCGCGTAACATATTCTGGTGTACAAAAACAAATTATGTTTTAATTGATTTGTTATAAATCAATGATACCAACAAAAAGAAGCAACAACAACACTTACAACAACAACAAACGCTGCTGGGGTAGTAAATCAATTGTCATGGGCACAAAGAAGAAACGAAAAAAACTCATTTGTTTTGATTTTATCAACTCGTATATATGTATATTAGCTTGCTACAGATACAACAATGTGTGCGTGCATTAACCAATATTTGCACTTGCATTTTTGTTAATACATATGTATGTAGGTACTAAACAATGAAAATGCACGTACATACATGTGTATGTATGTACATATGTGCATTTGCAACACCAACTAAAGTTACAAATGTCAGTTTGAAAATAATATCAAAACAACAATGGCAATAGGTATTTGTGTGTTAAGTTTTGTTTGATAATTAGCAAGTATGTAGGTAAAACCAATCGCGTAACATATTCTGGTGTACAAAAACAAATTATGTTTTAATTGATTTGTTATAAATCAATGATACCAACAAAAAGAAGCAACAACAACACTTACTAACAACAACAACAACAAATGCTACTTAATTCGAAAAACAATTGTCAAAGGCACAAAGAAGAAAAAGAGAATAACGGAGAGAGACAAAAAGTGGAATGGGTCATTTTTTTTATTTTTTTGTTTGAAACCTCGGCGGCGTTGAAACTCACAGCTTGTGCGACAATGAGGCGCCAGAGTGTTAGAATGAGGTAAAGTGATTATTGCAATTAATTGAGTTGTTCAAAATTTAATCCAAATTCAAAATCCTTTCTTAGTGCTCACTTTCAACCTGATTGGAATATTTGGTGAAAATTTCAGCCTTCTAGCTCTTTTCGTTTAGGCTGTGGGTCTCTCAACAATCAGTCAGGACAAACTATTTTATATATATAGATTAGCTTGCTACAGACACAACAATGTATGGCTGCATTAACCAATATATGCACTTGCATTTTTGTTAATACATATGTATGTAGGTACTAAATAATGAAAATGCACGTACATACATGTGTATGTATGTACATATGTGCATTTGCAACACCAACTAAAGTTACAAATGTCAGTTTGAAAATAATATCAAAACAACAATGGCAATAGGTACTTGTGTGTTAAGTTTTGTTTGATAATTAGCAAGTATGTAGATAAGACCACTCGCGTAACATATTCTGGTGTACAAAAACAAATTATGTTTTAATTGATTTGTTTTAAATCAATGATACCAACAAAAAGAAGCAACAACAACTCTTACAACAACAACAACAACAAATGCTACTTAATTCGAAAAACAATTGTCAAAGGCACAAAGAAGAAAAGAGAATAACGGAGAGAGACAAAAAGTGGAATGGGTAATTTTTTTTATTTTTTTTTGTTTGAAACCTCGGCGGCGTTGAAACTCACAGCTTGTGCGACAATGAGGCGCCAGAGTGGTGGAATGAGGTAAAGTGATTAATGCAATTAATTGAGTTGTTCAAAATTTAATCCAAATTAAAAATCCTTTCTTAGTGCTCACTTTCAAGCTGCATTGAATATTATGTGAAAATTTCAGCCTTCTAGCTCTTATCGTTTAGGCTGTGGGCCTCTCAACAATCAGGACAAACTATTTTATATATATAGATTAGCTTGCTACAGATACAACAATGTATGCGTGCATTAACCAATATATGCACTTGCATTTTTGTTAATACATATGTATGTAGGTACTAAATAATGAAAATGCACGTACATACATGTGTATGTATGTACATATGTGCATTTGCAACACCAACTAAAGTTACAAATGTCAGTTTGAAAATAACAACAATGGCAATAGGTATTTGTGTGTTAAGTTTTGTTTGATAATTAGCAAGTATGTAGGTAAAACCAATCGCGTAACATATTCTGGTGTACAAAAACAAATTATGTTTTAATTGATTTGTTTTAAATCAATGATACCAACAAAAAGAAGCAACAACAACACTTACTAACAACAACAACAACAAATGCTACTTAATTCGAAAAACAATTGTCAAAGGCACAAAGAAGAAAAGAGAATAACGGAGAGAGACAAAAAGTGGAATGGGTCATTTTTTTTATTTTTTTTTGTTTGAAACCTCGGCGGCGTTGAAACTCACAGCTTGTGCGACAATGAGGCGCCAGAGTGTTGGAATGAGGTAAAGTGATTAATGCAATTAATTGAGTTGTTCAAAATTTAATCCAAATTCAAAATCCTTTCTTAGTGCTCACTTTCAACCTGATTGGAATATTTGGTGAAAATTTCAGCCTTCTAGCTCTTTTCGTTTAGGCTGTGGGTCTCTCAACAATCAGTCAGTCAGGACAAACTCTTTTATATATATAGATTAGCTTGCTACAGATGCAACAATGTGTGCGTGCATTAACCAATATATGCACTTGCATTTTTGTTAATACATATGTATGTAGGTACTAAACAATGAAAATGCACGTACATACATGTGTATGTATGTACATATGTGCATTTGCAACACCAACTAAAGTTACAAATGTCAGTTTGAAAATAATATCAAAACAACAATGGCAATAGGTATTTGTGTGTTAAGTTTTGTTTGATAATTAGCAAGTATGTAGGTAAAACCAATCGCGTAACATATTCTGGTGTACAAAAACAAATTATGTTTTAATTGATTTGTTTTAAATCAATGATACCAACAAAAAAGAAGCAACAACAACACTTACTAACAACAACAACAACAAATGCTACTTAATTCGAAAAACAATTGTCAAAGGCACAAAGAAGAAAAGAGAATAACGGAGAGAGACAAAAAGTGGAATGGGTCATTTTTTTTATTTTTTTGTTTGAAACCTCGGCGGCGTTGAAACTCACAGCTTGTGCGACAATGAGGCGCCAGAGTGTTGGAATGAGGTAAAGTGATTAATGCAATTAATTGAGTTGTTCAAAATTTAATCCAAATTAAAAATCCTTTCTTAGTGCTCACTTTCAACCTGAATGGAATATTATGTGAAAATTTCAGCCTTCTAGCTCTTTTCATTTAGGCTGTGGGTCTCTCAACAATCAGTCAGGACAAACTATTTTATATATATAGATTAGCTTGATACAGATGCAACAATGTGTGCGTGCATTAACCAATATATGCACTTGCATTTTTGTTAATACATATGTATGTAGGTACTAAACAATGAAAATGCACGTACATACATGTGTATGTATGTACATATGTGCATTTGCAACACCAACTAAAGTTACAAATGTCAGTTTGAAAATAATATCAAAACAACAATGGCAATAGGTATTTGTGTGTTAAGTTTTGTTTGATAATTAGCAAGTATGTAGGTAAAACCAATCGCGTAACATATTCTGGTGTACAAAAACAAATTATGTTTTAATTGATTTGTTTTAAATCAATGATACCAACAAAAAGAAGCAACAACAACACTTACAACAACAACAAACGCTGCTGGGGTCGTAAATCAATTGTCATGGGCACAAAGAAGAAACGAAAAAAACTCATTTGTTTTGATTAGCTTGATACAGATGCAACAATGTGTGCGTGCATTAACCAATATATGCACTTGCATTTTTGTTAATACATATGTATGTAGGTACTAAACAATGAAAATGCACGTACATACATGTGTATGTATGTACATATGTGCATTTGCAACACCAACTAAAGTTACAAATGTCAGTTTGAAAATAATATCAAAACAACAATGGCAATAGGTATTTGTGTGTTAAGTTTTGTTTGATAATTAGCAAGTATGTAGGTAAAACCAATCGCGTAACATATTCTGGTGTACAAAAACAAATTATGTTTTAATTGATTTGTTTTAAATCAATGATACCAACAAAAAGAAGCAACAACAACACTTACTAACAACAACAACAACAAATGCTACTTAATTCGAAAAACAATTGTCAAAGGCACAAAGAAGAAAAGAGAATAACGGAGAGAGACAAAAAGTGGAATGGGTCATTTTTTTATTTTTTTTTGTTTGAAACCTCGGCGGCGTTGAAACTCACAGCTTGTGCGACAATGAGGCGCCAGAGTGTTGGAATGAGGTAAAGTGATTAATGCAATTAATTGAGTTGTTCAAAATTTAATCCAAATTAAAAATCCTTTATTAGTGCTCACTTTCAACCTGAATGGAATATTATGTGAAAATTTCAGCCTTCTAGCTCTTTTCATTTAGGCTGTGGGTCTCTCAACAATCAGTCAGGACAAACTATTTTATATATATAGATAAATAAAATATTGTTAAAGGTTTTAATATGTATGTACATACATACATATGTATGTATACATTTGCATGTTTAATAAATTCTAATGTTAATTTTCTTAAGTTCCTCATAAATATTGCATAATCGAAACAAACGCTGTGTACTCACATGCATACATACATACTATGAGAAGTGTGTCTATGTATGTATGTATACATGCCAGCGCTCAAGCACAAACAGCTATGCATAACCAAAACAAAACAGGGATAAAAACAATTGTTAAATGGCGGGACGACTCATACCAGCCAGAATCAAAACAAACGCAGCTGACAATTGTCGATGCGTAAAGCAGTTCTTCGTTAAGTCAAGAGCGCTGGTTTTTATGCGTATAACTTAACAGCGCCTGTAAACATCAAACTATTATTTTCCAATCTATATGGTTTGTTA